>CM068967.1:6303690-6321437 GCA_035128595.1 Eptatretus atami | reverse complement strand
TCATGTTGCATGTCATACACGATATCATAGGTAACCTGTTCAGATGATGCTCTTCCTGAATCAAATCATTTTGTCCTCATGACCTTTTGTAATGATTTTTTTGTGTGCAGAGTCTAGGCTTGTGAAGAGCAAGAATACAGAACCAGAAGAAGTTATTTAAATGAGACTACACAGGTAACTTCTAAGGAATACAAGAAAACAATGGAAGGATTGTGTGAATTATTTATTTGAAAAACCCGACTGCTCTCAAGATTTTGAAACTGGTCAAAAGATTTTCAAGAGAAGTGAAATAACTCATTCCTAGCACTCCCTTGGTTATGGAGGACATGTGAAATGACCAAGAAAATGGCCTTTGTTAAAGGTTGTGGGAATAAGGACATAAAATTTAATGTATCAGGGAAGGACAAAATGTAAAAAGAAGAAAACGAATGGTAAACGAACTCACATTCCAAGGATAAACTGTGCTGTATGGATGAGAAAGGTCCAGTCCTTTGACCTTGACCATAGCAAAGCCTCTAAGAGTGAGGGCGAGCACCGCAAAAGGCCACGTTATGATGAGGAGGTTGAAGTGCAAAGATACATGTTGTTGGGAGGGATGTGGAGGTGAAACAGGCCGAGGGGAAATAAGTTTATTTGCTCGCAAATTAGATTGGTTAGACACTATCGTCCAAGATATTTAGTCGTCGTTTTTAAGAATCATACAATCGATTTTGGTGCCTTTCCAAGGTGGACCTACAGAAATTTTGACCAAGTGATGCCGAAGGGCATTTGGTTTAAACCAATGTTCGCATTGTCGCAACCGCTTCGCCAATTTCCCACCTAGGTTTTAGTGCCAAATTACACCATGCTTGCAGAAAAACCTTATTTATCACTATTTGGCAAAATAGGCATTTATATCATCTCAACCAAATCAAATTTTCCTCTTATGGATGCAAATTTCTCCAAAATTAGCAATAATGTGTTTGAGGGTGATAAAAAAAAAATGTTGCAATTAAACTTGATAAAAAATTATGTATGTTTATAAACCTTTCATGAAAATGTACTCAAATGCACATGATTATTACAATTCTATGTGCTTGAACATGTGTCTTTTTAATAATATGTATTTGCATTTTAAATGACCTTATACCTCTTTCTGTGTTGAAAGATGATCAATCTTGCTAAGTACAAGGTGTCAAACAGATTGGACCTTTCAAGTAATTGTAATTATTATTCAGTATAATATAATTGCTCATGTAATAAATTATATTTATGCTCATTATATTAAAGATAGTTCTAATACCGACATAAGAAGCACTTTCTCTGAGAACGAAACGTAAAATCATTAAATGAACGCAACCAACTCACTTCTTCCCCGACACAGTCAGTTATGCCATTGTACGTTGGCTGAAGTATGTTTTCAAGATTGGCGTGATTGAGGCATCATCACTTCTTGGCTTCTAATCCTGGCAATTGTTGCTAACCAGTTCATCTGAACTCAACCTCACAGTCGACCATACCTGCTGCATGACGCGCTGCTTGCGAGCCTCTTTGGGACAATGTCTTGTGAGAAAACGCCAAGCAATACGACCCACAAAAAGGACCACCAATACCTCACTTGGCTGGGGAGCGCTCCTCACCTCTCCATCTCATTCCATATTACATATTATTTTTTTGTCCCTTTCATTAGTATTTTTTCTCTCCTGCGTGTCGGCGTCTAAGAGATAAGTTAAGTAGGCATCCTGCATCTTTGTCTCGACGTGCAATCGTTTACCAGTTCCTCTTTCCCTGTTAATTTGTTTTATTGTGACCCTCCCAATACTCTTATCAATTCAACTCTGTATTTTCCTTTACTGGAGTGGGCTATTATCTCCACCATTCAAAAAAAAATGATTTGTGTAACATATTTTCATTGAATGTATTGACTGCTTTTGAGGTTTACCATGGTAATAAGGCTTGGAGCCTCGTTGGTATATCATTTCTGTCTGCGCTTTCACTGATAGGTTCGCTAACAAACAATGAACCAGTCCGCGCTGAAGAGGGTGTATAGCAATTGGGATTCTCATGTTGTGTACATTTGTGAACGTCTTTACAGCTGTGAGGAACTGCTGGGAAAGGTTTACCTTGGAAAGGCTTCTTGGTGCTTAATGCAGCTTCTTTTGGCTGGAAGAGCACGGGAGGGAACTGAATTATATTTATATAATCCCAGCCACTTGGGATTAAAATTGATTATTCCCTCCATTCACAGGTGAAAGATGTGGGTGGGTCTTCGTTTTTCATACATATATCGACAACTGAACTTAACCAAAAGAAAAACTAAACAGTGGTCGTTCCAGGTCAAATATCATCGATAATTACAGCATAAACTTTGTACTGTTTTCCTTTCAAGTGACATGCCATTAAATTTTTATGTTGGATACTGCAAATTATTTAGGCATTCTCGAACTCTTCAGATGACATAAAAAGTTCTTCTTTAGATTCTTCTCTCTTCGAGATAATTGTTAACTTCCAAAACCATTTTTGGTTTTGGTAACTCAAGGGATTTAGGATTCTGATAAGAGTGGAAAACATTTGAAGGGAACAAAAACATTTGGTATTAATCGCCATTCAAAGAGTATATTATAAGAGGAGTGGATGCATTTGAGATAATCATTTACGTAAATTAAAATCAGCAAGGGGCCTATTGGATGCTTGGGGAACTCCCCAGATTGTTTCAGAATCAGTGGAATCATGGTTAGCCGCTTTACCCACATGATAAATTCATTGTGGCTCAAAAACACTCAAAGGTCATTTTGGTGGGGGGCTTATCTCTGACATCACTGATCATGTCCATGAAGACCAGATCCGATCGTATTCTTTACACACACACCACACGACAACAACACACACACAACCGAAAGGGTGTCCTGTTGATGCCCCAACAAGTACTCTGCCAACCCCCCCCCAAGCAGTAATTGGAGGGAACCAAACCTGATAGACTGATCATGTGGAATTGACAGATTTCTGACATTATGTGCCAAATGTCCTCCTGTCAAATTCTCTCATATATCCTTGTGACACATAAAAATTTCCATCAAATTTACTTTCCGAAACTACAATCACCCTAAATGAATCTGAAATAAAATGTTCAAACGACATGGCAAACTTTTTTCCATTCCTATATACTGTTATGTTCGCGATATACTAGGAGCGGATCCAGACAGAGAATGGTGGAAGAGTAGTTTGGCCGTTTGCTCGAGTAGGTTGAACTATGCCTGTATGAGGATCTGTTAGGATTCTGTGCTGTTCTTGTAATGGCAAGCTGTGTTGTCGGTAGCTATAATTTATTGGAACTGCACTGATGTGTGCCCTCTACCAGTACATCTGGTACTGCAATTCACGACCTCGGAAGTTTGTCCTGGATGTCAATCCGACCTCCTGATGTCTCTGTTCCACTGTTTTGGTGCTCCCTCTCCCACACCCTCTTGTCTCCTGCCTCCGCTTGTACATTCTGTGTGTTAAGCTCTTAAACGAGCCTCAACTTTGTATAGTAAAAATAAATAAAAGGCCGACACTGCATGAGTCAACCCCACCTGGTGTTAATTCAGCGCAGCCAATAGGGCGCGAATGAAGGACACTAAGATTCGAAACCAGCCCCCCAGCCGACTGAGGAAAACACAAGGCTTTGTCAGGGATTATCGTACGTGACTATGTGCACTGAGGGGATAGTGACCATCCTTTATAGACAGCAATAGGGTATGGTTGTGTTGTGTAATGAAAGCCTCCTGTACAGGCAAGGACCAGGTGGGAGATCTGTGAACACTCGAAATAAAGATATCATCATGGGGCTGTTGGCCAAGGACTGTGTCAGATGGGAGAAGGGAGTTGATGGAGACAGGATGGTTGGATGGAGGTGCAACTTTTTATGGGGCTCTGCCAAGAGGGGTGGGATGGCCTGGAAGGCAAGCACTTGCGCTCTGGCAGGGGGTGGCAATGATGGGACCAGCAGCATATCAAAGAACGGTCCCTAAGGGCATTAAAGCTGCCCTCGGTGCAAGGATTATATGGCTTTTTAGAAGAGATCATGGAGGATACCCATCTGTCTAATCTAGCTCTGCTTTCATCAATGCCCAAGAAGGACCCAGTTTGTGAGATCTAACAAGCTCTTCCTCTCGCTCATCACCGTCCCTCCATCATCGGCGATCCCTCCCTCTCACCTCCAGCCCTGTGTGCACAGCACCTGCACGACACAAATCATCCTGCAGCAAAGCCCAGCTTGTACCTGGCTCACGTCTACCCTGTCCCTTTTGTTAATTGTCGAATCCAGTATTTTGGCACAATCATCAGGAACTAGTTTTGGTATGTAAGTTGTGTTTCTCTCCTTTTTCCCCTTTTTGCATCTCGTCGATCGCCTGATTCGTACCCATTTATTGTATAGCCTCTCATCCACATCTTCACTCCCAAATACTTATCTTGTGAAATAAGAAAAATTCATTTTACTCAACAAACGGCTTTCCTGCTTTCCACACGAGCAACCACCAGTCTCGGTTTTCTTTGAGCATCCAGAGGGATTGTAAATGGTATATGAATGCAGTGAAAATTCAAACATCATTGGCATTCATAAGGATCAAACGACCACTCGGTGCGGCAAGGAGACATTAGACCGACATGACGATTTCAAAAAACCTTTACAGGAATGGGTGAATATTATAACAATTGTATATAATATAATGAGTAGTAACAAGTCAGTGTGTGAATGTCGTTTCAAAGAAATTGGATGGATGGAATTTAATAAAGTTCAAGATTTGGTTAAAACACAGAGAATTGCCACTTGGACTCACCTCTCTCCAAACTACCATAAAGGACAATTCACAAAACTTGAACCGACTCTTGTCCGACAGCCACCCGACAACGAACGTCGGTCCCGTCAGGGTCGAGACCGCAAGTGGGAATGGAAGATGGACATTCAGACTCACTCCTGTGGAACCAAATCAAAGTACTTCCTAACCAACAAGCATGATTCCATAGTACCGAGCATGTGTTGTGACTGTATGATGCTACAAGCATGATTCTCTCCTTTAATAACTGAGCACACACAAATCGATTGATTCTGCAACTTCTCACGTACAATCAAAAGATTTCCAAATGAATGAACTTCAACTACCATACAATAGATTAGTGTAAAAGTTCGACATAAATCGACAACTATCAGAGTTGATTCAGCCCAGCGCATGTCTTCTTAACTTGGTGATGTGTGTGAAGTCAGTAAGTCATATCTTCGAGGTACCCCACAAACTGGATGTGGTGGGTTGAGCCAAGAGGTAGAGTTTATGTGCTTCTTGCTAACTTTCACAGTGTTGCCTCTTCAATGGGACTCTCTAGTCCACCTCACACAAACATCTCTACTAACTACATATCACTTTCACATAGGACGACCTCACCAACGTCTCCTGCTCTCCCCCTCACAAAACAACCTCCTCCACAACTGTGGCATTCCGCCTTACAACAAAACAACTTCCTGCTAACTCTCCTCTCCCCTTCATAACGTACCACTCTCCACTCTCCCTCACACGTCCTTCTCTTTGCAAAATATCAAAAATACCAAACGGATTTTCTTTTCTCATTTGGAATCAGTGGGTTTTGAAGTGGTACTGGAGAGGAGTTGGGCTTCCCGATGTCCTGACGGATGCTTGATATCAATGGTCGTTCTTACTCTCCAACGGTACTGTGAAGTGCGTAGGACTGTTTGTTGCAGTCATCACGGAATGATGTGATGAAGCACACCGCTATACCTGGAAGAATTACAACAAGATGAATTAGGAAACACCGATAATGTATCCCAAAAGAGACACCACAGCGTGCAATCACCTGTACCTGAAGAATCACGATTTTTTCCCCCATTAGAAAGTTGTTTTTTTATCTAATGTTAAGTGAGGCATACACTGCCACATGTTGTTACCAAGACCCATGTCTCTCGAAGGTCCATGTCTATCTTTGTTCTCCACAACATCCTGGGTTCGTTCAGACACTCTACAAGACTCCTCCTCCCCCTTGAGTTCTAATTCAAGGTAACCACTCCATTGTACATTTACCCATCATGCGAACGGGTGTTTCTCGCATTTACCCATCGACCAAGGACCAAACTTTTGTTGGGGAAATCAATCATGGTCCAATTTTGCCATGATGACACAATCATAATACACATGACATACACAACATATAATACAGATATGTGTGACATACACAAATATTGTTTGCAGAACGCCAGGGTCGGGAGCGAAGACCACGTGGGTGAACTACATTGAGTCCCAAAAAGACTCACTGGAATCGCAGGCCGTCAACACGAACAAGTTTGTTGACGCGGTGAGTCGCTATTAGACCACAAATGCAATACTCGACAACGTGACTTTGGGTCCTACATCTAATCCCGTTTACCCCAAAGGTCATGTTTATTACCAGGGACACACCTTCGGTACACACTTGCTTAAACTGGATCACCTTTACCAGACAGATGCAGCCAAAGCCGACTGCCAAGCATGTAAAGGCCTGTCACACCTGACGTTTGCCAGCAATGGCAAGGTATCAAAATGATGTAAACGCCTGGCATCGCTGAACTATTGATGTTTTTTTTTTCTCAGTTTTGGACATATTTATAATGACTTGGACGTATGCAATAACGTATTAGTAACGTACACAGAACGTTTCGATAACATATAGAATAAGTTATATCAACGAATGCTGGCGTGTTGTCGGCGTTCACAACTATGCCCCAACAGATAGTCTAAACTTATGCCATAGCGCGGGCAGCGTATCGCGACGATCACGTGGCTTAGCCATTAATAGGCTGCGCTCGACGATTCAAATCATAACAGCACTAGACATCGAAGTGTCAAGCCGCTTCTGTCCAACACCTTGAACGTTTTAGCCGGTATGCCACGTAATGAAAAATTTGCCGAATACGCTGGCACACGTCGAATACAGTCATGGGTAAGTTTTTGTATACGTTAAAGCACGCTGACGCAGCAGATACAGCTGAAGCAGCTGGCATACGTCATAGTACGCGGTACGTCGAACAATTTTCAGCATGTTGAAAATTTTTCGAACGTATGCCAGCGGTATGACAACGTTCGCATACGCTGGCATGAAGTTTATGGCACGTAAACGGCGATCGTTGAACACACGTTCGACACAGCGTTACTTTGTAAGTTACTCAGTCAAAACACGTCGAGGTAATGTTAAGCGTCAGTGTTCAGACCCCTGTTTTTGTTTTTGTTTTTTTTCTTTCTCCTTCGGCATGACGGTGATGTTGACACTCTGATTTCTGTGCGGTTTATGATTTAAATCGTTGAGAACGGCAAGCCTATTAATTATATTATAATTATAACGCGCACTAGAAATCGAAGTGTAACATCACGTCATACCGAAGAAAAAAAAAAAACGCAGGGAGTCTGGAACACTGATACTAAGCCATCAATACCTCGACGTGTTTCGACTTATGAGTAACTTAAAGTAAGTGTGTCGACGTGTGTCAACGATCGCCGTAACGTGCCTCAACAACACGTTACTCTCAGGTTAGAAATAAGTTTTGGTATGCTAAACATTACCTGCGACGTGTTTCGACTTATGAGTACATTACACAGTAACGTGTGTTGAACGTGTGTCAACGATGGTACGTGCCTACAACTTATGGCCAGCGTATGCGGAACGTGCGAGTCAATACGCTGCACATGCGTCAAAATTTCAAAGCATGTTTAAAATTTGTCGACGAGCTCGGCGTACTACAACGTATGTCCAGCAATACTAACGACGGTATGCCAGCGTACTACGACGTATGCCAGCGTGCTTTTAAACGTAATAGAAAACTTACGCCATAACGTATTTCGACATGGTGCCAGCATTTTAGACAAATTTTCATACGTCGGCATACGCTGGCTAAATCGTCAAAGGTGTGACCAGGCCCTTTACAGCTGGAAACATAGATTGTTGGGAATAATGTCCCGGCTAAAACGAGGGTGTGGCCATGCGGCCCATGAAAAGAAAACACAGGAAATTGAGCTGGGAACATTTCTATACAGGCATTTATTTATAACCAAAGCACGGAAAAGGTATGTGGCACAGTGAATGGGCTTTATTTTTAGTGTACAGGGGTATGCAGGAATTTGTGGTATGCGGCAAAAGTCAACAAACTTACAAAAGAGGACAAGAGCAGGATTATTGCGACTATGCTTCCACAATCTACTTAATTTAAGACAGGCGCCATCACACAACACACACACACACACACACACACACACACAACACACACACACACTGATGAAGTTAGCCATAAGAAGAAGAGAGAAGGTTATATATGCGCCCTCTAATAATCTGGCGCAGCCCCCCCCCCCCTCCGGCTGACCCAACACGGCCCAGGACGCTTAGGGGAAGGTAGGTTGGAAAGAATGTATGTCGACAGGAAGGGGTGTTGATGTGCCAGAGCAAAATGTGATTGCGAATCAGTAACGCGTTCTTCTTTGTGCGTCACAATAGCAGGAATAGAGGGGTGGTCTACAGAGGAGAGGGAGAATAGATGTGTGGAAGGGTAAGATCCCACCTACCATTATAGATTGTATATGTAAGTGTGTATCCTCCGTGGGACTCCTCCGCGCTGAGCGTTCCAACCTTGGAACGGCACACTATTTCCTCCTTATTTATTCGCCGGGATTCGTGAAACGCTGCGCCTCCACACTGGTCGCCGTCTGTGGGCCGAGGTGAGGCCTGTCGGCTTTGCGGGGTGTGGCGGCAACGTCGACAGTATGCCCAGGGGGTCCACTGTAATGCTCCTCCAAAGGATGGCATGTCACAGCACGGAGAATGTACTCGAAGAAGAAGCTATCTATCAACGGCTCTGCGCTAGCTCCTTTTATAAGCCCCCAGGCGAAGGATAAGGTGAGGACTGGAAAGCGACACCTGTGGCCCAAATCCGTTCCTCGATTTGGGACCGGAAACCAGCTCAGATGCCACCACAGCTTTACAACGCGACTCGTGACTCCAAATAACATGGAGACACGCCCGCCACCGCCACCTCGAGCTGGCACCCTCGGCCCCGAACGGCACTGAGTGGTAGTTCATTTGTAGGATGGTAAGCGGACTTCTCCAACCATCCACGGCGTCTTCACGGCCACAATGCCATTCGGGACCCCAAACAATCCCTGGATCGTTCTTGCACCACGTCCTCCTCGTTGCTTGACGGTCTTGCCGTGGTCTGATGACTGAGATGAGGGCCTGATAATTACTTCTGGACAGCTCACCCTGGACGTTCCCGAGGTGAGATGCAGTGGGAGCTATAGAAGCCATCTGTATGCGTGGGTCAAGCATGTCCCGTGGCTACCAATTGAACAATGGCCGACAACCACAGCGTGCTCGAAAATAAGAGTGGCGATATTGGTAGCGATGCAGTGGACGAGGGATGGGGAGTAGTTTTTCCTGTGTGCGGGAGGCATTTGTGGTCAAGTGGTGAGATTTGGTGTGAGTGAGTGAGACGTAAGGAGAGGTGCTATGTTTGGGAATTCGTGCAAATTTGATGGAAAATGGCGCGCAAATTCCGAGGGAAGTTGTGTTGTGGTGCAACAGGGACGATCCGAGCCAAGGGAGGCATCATGTAACCGATTAACAATTCGTCCGTTGAGGTGTGTGTGCTTTCATGCTTGTTGTGTACTATGGGCTAAAAGGGAGAGGGGGTTTTTAAAGAAGAGGAGGTTCAAGAAGGTATGGGAAAAAAATCCAAAGAAAGAATTAAAATTTTTTTTATTATACCTAACTATGAGTCCCACGCAACGCAATTTGTCAGCCGTTCACAACCACTAGACAGGAGCGGAGGACTAACTACCAGACTACTAATGAAATAACTGCCTTGTGGATCACTGTAGTTGGGTTGCCATTGCTTAGAGGCATGCGGTTTTGCAGAACCACAACAATATGAATAACATTCGCTTTTTCGTGTGCAGGCACAAGACTGCGGGGTAAGCATCATTGTCTGAAGCAAGCTGTGTTGCTGATATGCAGATGTCCTTCCGTATGTTAAGGGCAGGATTTTGAATTTATTCAGGTGCCAGCATAACCTTGAAACCGTGGGGATATGAAAATGTCGTCAACAAATGCTGGCATCATGAGACGTCACGTTACTATATCTGTCTTTGAGGGATGGCAGAATCATTGGATGAATATCTGCTGCGAAACACCTAGGATGACTGTTTATAGGCTGGTTGGAAATTCAAATCCAGGCGAGACAGCATTCGAGGTGAAGTGGCGTAAACTCTAGAGTGTCCTGCCGCTACATGGTATCAATGACATGTGACATACAACAACATGTGTCACATGACCATTCAATCATAGCATTCATGACCATCCTTGTAACCACGTGACACAATAAGTTTTCACACAAATTGGGGAAAAGTTGAATTTATGCAATCCACCCGAAAACAAAGATTGTGGCATTGACAAATTTTGTTAAATACCTGGATTTTATTGAACAACGAGCAAAATAACAACGCCGTACTTCGCAGATGGGGACAATAAGGGTGGGGGGGGGAGAAAGAGGGGACGGAGGAGAGAGAGAGAGAGGAGGCAGTTGTAGGGTGAGAGGGGGAGGGGAGGCAGAGAGGATGAAGAAGGGAGGGTTGGGGGGAGGTGGGAGAGCGACACTCACCAAACATTGCTACTCCACTGTGGGAGGGAGGGGTTAGGACAGACAGAGACAGGGACAGACAGAGAGGGAGAGAGAGAGGGATAGGGAGAGGGAGCAGGGAGAGGGAAGAAGGGAGAGGGAGAGAGGGAGAGAGACAGAGGGAGAGAGGAGGAAAGTAGAAGACAGGAGAAAGCAACAGAGGTGTGGGGAAGGAGAGTGATGCATTGTATTGAGGGGGGGAGGAGGGGACACGATGTGAGAAGAGAAGGGTGAGGGGAGGGGAGGAAAAGACAAAAACGACAGGTGAGGGGTTGAAGGTAAGGTTAGCAAAGAGAAATGATATGTGACGCCTAATGACTGAACACGAAAAAAAAAAAAAACATGTCAGAACACCTGTAAGCAACAAGACCAACAGAGTTTGTAAGGTAATCCGCTGAACATCTGCAAAAACTTTGGATATTTCAATTCACAGAAAATCTTTGTGGGAACATGATCCAAAAGCAATATTTAAAAACAATTGAAGTTTGCTCAATGTACGATATAATGATCACATAAAGTGTGAACATCGAAAACAACGCATTGCGAACCGACATATAATACGTCCGTTTGCTATTTGAGGTGTGAATACTGTGATTTTGGAGTGAACCGATGCAGAAATCAATAAAATTGCCAAATACCAGACTTCAAGCATGAAGTGAAAAGATCCTGGAAGCTGAACAATGGCCAAAGTTTGTTCCAGTAATGCCATTAGAAACTCAGAGAGATATTAAGAACGCATCCCTGGAGATATTTACTTAAACAATCTGCAGTTGGAAGCTGCCTGCGGCTCAGTAACGATCCTGAAAGAGAGCCCCTCGGCACAAACGTTGAGAACCAGAAAAACATCAACAGCTTGATCCATGGATCGTGACCCTTAACGAAATGAAGGTGGATCCTTTGAGCCCACCTTGGAGGCTCCATTCTACATTCAGAAACCCCATATGTAAGATACCAATCAACGGCAGCACACCCAAACCACAACAACACACACACACATACACACACACTACAAACACACACACACACAACACAAACAAACACACACATAACACAAACACACACACACAACACACACACACACACAAACACACACACAGACACACATACAACACAACACACAAACACACTAAACACAAACAAACACACCTACACAACCAATACGGACACGACACACCACACACACACAGCACACATACACAAACACAACACACAACACATACAAAACACACACACACACACACACACACCACACATAAAACATACACACAACATTGCTATTTTGTATACCCTGTCAAGGCTCGTCAGAGAAGCTAACACACAACGACAGTAAGAGGGGCAATAGACAAGAGGGGTGGAAGTGGGAAGGACAAAAGAGTGTTCTAACAGAGACATGAGGAGATCTGTGGAAGGGAGAGGGATGGGACGGGGAAACATGAGGTATAAAGATGGACATTACAGGGATTTCAGAAGGAAAGCAGGGATTTGAAGGGGTGGGTTTGGGGTGGATTAAACGGGGGGTAGAAAAGATCGAGGATTTGATGGGGGAATGACAAGAGGTGGTGGTGAACAGCTGTTTTGAAGGCCTGGAGGGAAGTATGGGATTGAACTGGGTGAGGGTATTTATTCCAAAGGCGGGGGAAAAAAGAGCAATGAAGAGTGAGGTGAGCAAGTGGATTCGTGATTTGGTAGTTTTTAGCCAGAAGGGGGTTATTGATAGATCTTGAGCGCTCCCTGCGGCAATATGGGGGGGGGGGGCATATCGCAGACACAGCAGGGGGACGAGACTAGAGAGGAGAAGTTAGAAGACAGAAAGACCACCGATTCTGGCCTGCGGTGAGAGAGTGAGAGGACGCAAAGACTGAGCCTCATCGTGGGAGACTGCCATGATCCGAAATGCCTTTGGTTTCCACATGCGTGATGCCTGAGAAAGGTGAGAGGCAGGAGCCCAAGCCCAAGGATGAGCAGTACTTCATTCAGGCATGCGGATGAAGCTTCGTATGTCGTCAGGAAGTCAGGTGGGCCGAGGTAAGATAACTGTATGGACAGCTTCCATTTGTGTAGATAACAAAGACGACCCTTCATTAATAATCAATTAAACAATACAAAATGTCATTGAAGAGGCAATGTTAGAGATAGATAATTGGTTTAAAAAAAAACTCAACTCAACAATACAACTGGTTCCGAACTGTTGCAGACGTTCATTTCCAAAGGTGCCAGATCCAACCACCAGTTGCTCTCAGCTTGTTGTGTAGCCGATAAACATCGTAATTTCAGAGACTCTTTGTGAATTGCAACCTTGCACACATCTCCATTTGCCGCTACCTGTTAGTACTTTCTGAGAACATCACATCCTGTTCATCAGACAATCTCCACCTGAGCTGAGGTTTTCTGCGCCATCCGACCATGTAGTCAAAACGCAACCTGCGCAGGAGAACAAGAACACCTCAATATGACCGTCATTGCAAAGGAAGGAAAGTGAACTGACTAACCCGAGATTTGTTCTCAGAGTAAACGCTTCAATGGGGAAATCTTTCGGTTTTTCTTTACCAGATAGGGGCACTGAAAGAGGATTCATTCTGATTCTCTTCGATGTTCATGAACAAGATAATTATGACTAAGGGTCCCGAAAGGAACTCCATTGTTTTCTGTTTGATTATTTTTAGGGACCCATTCTGGCTGGTACCCTATCGAATTTTCTATGTGTTTATGCTTCTTTTATATTTTCTATATTATTTTCTATATTCTTCTATATTACTCGCAGGACCCTTGAAATTCGCACCGAGTGCAAAATGTATTTCAAGGCCTCAACTCTCCTGCACCCTCTCACAAACCTCCTCGGCACACTCGCACACACACACACACACACGCACGCACACAGACACACACACACACAACAGCACACACACACACACAACACACACGAAGCAACAACACGCACACACACACCAACACACACACACACACACACGCACGCACACACACACACATCGCACACACAACACACACCACAACATGCACACAATAACCACACAAACACGACACACACAAACACGCAAACACGACACACAGATCGCAACACGCACCACACACACACACAAACAGCACAACCACACACACACCGCACGCCGCACGACCGACACACACACACACCACACACACAACACGCACACACACTACACACAAACACAACACACACACACAAACACGCACACATCACACAAAACCACACACCAGACACATCTAACACACAACACACGACTCACACACACTCAACGGAGTTACAGGCTCAAAAACGTTTTTTGCAATTCATTTTGAAACACTGCGGTAATGTGCCAGCACAGATTTTGGAAATTGGAATTGTATACTCTGCTCCCCCCAATGAGAAAATCGTTTGTTATTAATGACTCCCTCCCACCCTGTGAAAGAAATAAAATTAATTATATTTCCCTTGTTTTCTCAATTATACTTCACTTGCTGCTTATTAGTTTGTTATAATTGCTACTACCGTCTTTTCACAGGATAAAATAAGAATGTTACTTTCACACTGGAATCAAATGACTCATGTAAAATCTCCTTTACAGTCTTTTGATCTCCCAATGGTGATGGTGATTGAACAAAGAA
This sequence comes from Eptatretus atami, assembly GCA_035128595.1. NCBI lineage: Eukaryota > Metazoa > Chordata > Myxini > Myxiniformes > Myxinidae > Eptatretus > Eptatretus atami. Next base: position 6,307,153 of record CM068967.1, on the reverse strand, counting down.
AAAGATAAAAATTGGATCTTACTAAACTATTATGTGCTTTAATCTCACGGAAATAATATATATATATATATATATATAGATATATATATATATATATATATATATTATATAGGAGTTATAACACATGATCCAAAACTAGTATTTCCAATGTTTAAATGAAACTGCCCAGCTGCTCTAGAGAGGACGCTTTTGGCTGCTGGCTACAGGAAGAGGGCACCCGAACGCCTGGTGTATTAAATAACTCCCGGAAGGCGATTGCAACAGATGCTTTGCCAAGGACAATTATAATAACTTTTGGCTTTTTGGTGGCCAAGGCTTTGCTGACTAAGCATATTTATAAAACGGAATGTAAGTGTTTTGAGATTCTTGTTACCTCAATGGTGAACGGAAGGTATGATCAAAGGAATGAGCTTTGGTCTCCATCCCCGCTCTGCGTGTTTTCTCCCTAACTCTGTTAATAACCTCTCCTCTCACGGCTGTTCCTCGTATGCCGGCACTGCAATGTGACCTGTGTGTGTCTATCCCCTGCCTTTCCAAAGTGGCCATGTCTGGAGGTCCCTTCTCAACGACTTGTCACGCCTCCCTCCTTCACCCCACCAGATGTTTAGCCCTCCCTGTTGTTTTCTGTCCAAAATTAGTATAAAGGGGATTGCTATGTGAATTTTGAGTAGAAAGGGGATTGTGTTGATATTGCTTGTCTTGGTTTATCCTCTTTTCCGTGCGCATGTTTGGTGTTATTTGTTGATGTTGTCGCTGTTAATAAATGGTCTGAGTCTCCGACAGAGAAGAACTGAATTTATTCCACCCCACCCCCACTTCCTTCAAAGCAAAGGGCAACATTGATATATCGTCATTAGAATATTGCTTCAGTGGAATATTTTAACTCTTTATGCCATTAGTGACTTCACAGAAAGCAAATCGAAATGATATGCGGAAAAGTTATGTGACACAGGGAGCAGGTCATGGACCTCACAGTCCACTAATGGCAACTCACAGAACCCACAAGTGTGTGGAAAATATATGTGACAATAAACACACAAAAACCATTGATCTTCTTGACCGCATATATATATAATATATATTATAACAGTATATATATAACAGTATATATATATAATATATTATATATATATACGGTTAAAATTAAAGAATGATCTGGGACAAAGCCTTTTATGACATGGGTTTAAGCCTTGCTTGGGAGAATGCCCTCCAAACTTCAAGCCTTCAAACCCCGTCCCCACCTTCCCTCCCCCACCTCCCCCCCCCACCCCCCACCCATCATGGTCGCCCTGCCCGTCTCACAATCCCACGAATATGTGGAAAGGAGATGTGACAATAAATGACACAAACCGATTATGCTTCTTCCTGCAAGTTTACGAGTCCGTGGAGAAATTTGTGAGATGCCTGTACACTGGTGCTGAGCACCTGTGTGGTTTCCATGACAACAATGAGGAAATCGGGGATCAACTCGTGTTGGGACTTGCTGACAAGAAACTCACTCTGGAATTACAACTGAGGGCAGATCTCAGTCTAGAAATGGCATTTCAGGTGGTTGTCCAAATCTCTCAATGGTGAAGAATCACTTAAAATATTTCTAATATCCACATCTGGATTCGATAATCAAAAAATCGAATTGATTATTCCGCATCACACAACAACCTGTCCAAGTTTCGTCGCAAATCTGTCCCAACTTTTTGAGATATCCTGCTCACAGACAGATCAAGTGGAATATAACCTCCTTCAATCCTTCGTTGGTGGAGGTAATTAACAATATCGATAAACACAACTTCAATTTGCATTTGGGGAAAATAAATGTAATTAATTTGATTGCGATGATGTTGTGGATGTGAACACATTCCAAGTTATTTATTATGTAATCATTCCCTTTCCCCCATCTATAACCAATGAGATTGTTTTACAGATCCAGGATGGACCCATAATGTTAAATCCTAATAATAATCATAGTTATATAACAAAGATTATTTAACAAAGTGAAGTCTCATCGGGATATTTTCAAGGTGACCCGAGCACACGAGTCACTGATTGCAACCTCCTGATTAATGAAGATTTAAAAGACTTTTATAATTTACAAGTTCTAAAATCGTGAGTTTTATAACCGACTTCATTGTTGTGCAAGCTGCATTGTGGATGTATTATTTTGCATGAACGTCATGTCGGTTCTGAGTGAATACATTGAAAGTTGACTTTTAGAACAAAGAAGTTTCAAATTTCTTGAAATGTTATTCCGAATGTGACTCCAACCATGAAACAATTGAGAGATGAAGTGATTCGCCAATAGTTTGCATGAAAATAAACAGAACTTTAACTCAGTAACCAAACTCAGAAAAATCTCAAACCTTGTTTCCACCAATGTAATTCCCAGCTGAATGGTCCCACCACGAAATGGCTTCCAGGACAGATGACCAGAGCAGCAGCAGTGCAATGACAAGGAGGAACGAGGCTCTCCCTGATCTCTCCATGACTCCAATTCCTACTTCAGTTTGCGAGAACCAGACTGAGAGATGAAGTAGTGGTGTCTGGACAAGCCAGCTGTGGTTATCAGAGTTTGGTCTCTTTTATACAAGAATGGCACACTTTCTACTACCCTGACATCAAACACCCCACCTCTCTTTCTCCTCCCCCGGCCTTCGAATTGGAATCTATCATCATGGTGTCATTTTTCAAATATTGAAAATTTAATGCAAAAAAGAAAGCAGAGAAATCCCAACAAAGAACTTATTGTAATCTGGAATACCCATTCGTTCAAAAAAATCATCAAAAAGAAAATCTCAAACGATTGAGCAACTCTCCATTGAAATCACAAAAGCATCGTTACTGAATACCTATAACAGATTGAAAGACATAAACTCAGCACTATGAACCAGGGCTCATGTTGCATGTCATATCACGATATCATAGGTAAACCTGTTCAGATGATGCTCTTCCTGAATCAAATCATTTTGTCCTCATGACCTTTTGTAATGATTTTTTTGTGTGCAGAGTCTAGGCTTGTGAGAGCAAGAATACAGAACAACGAGGACAAAACAAACGAAAAGAAGATATGGAAATGGGGGTCCCTGGGGTAAGAGGGGGGGTGAGGGCACACAACAGCAGGAGAAGATGATAGAATGGGAGACCTGGAGGAAGAAAGGACATGGGGAACAAGAGAGTAACAAGAGGCGGAGAAGGACACAGGGGTGGGGTGATACAGGTACAAACTCTCTCAACCATGGAAGTGAAGAAAAACTCCTTTCCATGAGCCCATAGAATTCTTCGCAAACCCAACGTCATTCAGCTTAAGGTTGGTAAAAATCCGCACCTGATAATCTGTATATACATATACACAACGTGCATTTTGCACACATTCAGGTGTTCATAACAAATGAATGATACAACAGTTTTGGAATGAATGACTCAGTGGGGAATAGTCATAAAAGTAGATCTCTGATAATTGTAATGTTTC
>CM068967.1:6284860-6303054 GCA_035128595.1 Eptatretus atami | reverse complement strand
AGCGATGACAAAGTGATAGTCCCATCGACTCAGCTTCATTGCAGGAGATTCCAATGATAGTGAAGGTCGTGGTTTCCACGACATCAAGCTGAGCAAGGTCTGAGGCAGGGGTGCCAGCATAGAGGGGAGAGTAGCATCAGAAGAAGTTATTTAAATGAGACTACACAGGTAACTTCTAAGGACATACAGAAAACAATGGAAGGATTGTGTGATTATTTTTTGAAAAACCGACTGCCCAAGATTTTGAAATCGGCAAAGATTTTCAAGAGAAGTGAAAAATAACTCATTCCCCTAGCACTCCTTGGTTATGAGGAGGCACATGTGAAATGGACCAAGAAAGCTTTGTTAAGGTTGTGGGAATAAGGACATAAACAATTTAATGTATGCAGGGAAGGAAAAATGTAAAGAAGAAAACGAATGTAAAACGAAACCACATTCAAGGATAAACTGTGCTGGTATGGATGAGAAAGGTCAGTCCTTTGACCTTGCATCCTAGCAAAGCCTCTAAGAGTGAGGGCGAGCACCCAAAGGCCACGTATATGATGAGGGGTGCAAGTGCAAAGATACATGTTGTTGGTGAGGGATGTGAGTGAAACAGGCCGAGGGGAAATAAGTTATTTGCTCCAAATAGATTGGTTAGACACTTCGTCCAAGATATTTTAGATCTCGTTTTTAAGAATCAATAAATCGATTTGGTGCCTTTCCATAGGTGGACCTACAGAATTTGACCAAGGATGCCGAAGGGCATTTGGTTTAAACCAATGGATTGTCGAACCGTTTCCAATTTCCCACCTAGGTTTTAGTGCCAAATTACAACATGCTTGCAGAAAAACTTATTTATCACTATTTGGCAAAAATAATGCATTTATATCATCTCAACCAATCAAATTTTCCTCTTATGGATCAAATTCTCCAAAATTAGCATAATGTGTTTGAGGGTGATAAAAAAAAATGTTGCAATTAAACTTGATAAAAAATTATGTTGTTATAAACCTTTCATGGAAATGTACTCAAATGCACATGATTATTACAATTCTATGTGCCTTAAATGTGTCTTTTTTAATAATATGTATTTGCATTTTAAATGACTATACCTCTTTCTGTGTTGAAAGATGATCAATCTGCTAGTACAGGTGTCAAACAGATTGGACCTTTCAAGTAATATGTAATTATTATTCAGTATAAATATTGCTCAGGTAATAATTATATTTATGCTATTATATTAAAGATAGTTCTATATACCGACATGAAAGCACCTTTATCTGAGACCTGAAACGTAAAATCATTAACATGAAACGCACCAACTCACTTCTTCCCCGACACAGTCAGTTATGCCATTGTAACTGTTGGCTGAAGTATGTTTTCAAGATTGGCGTGATTGAGCAATCATCACTTCTTGCTTCCTAATCCTGGCAATTGGTTGCTAACCAGTTCATCTGAACTCACCTCCAGTCGACATACCTGCCCTGCCATACGCGCCTGCTTGCGACCATCTTTGGGACAATGTCTTGTGAGAACGCCAAGCAATACGACCACAAAGGACCACATACCTCACCTTGGCCTGAGGGAGCCTCCTCACCTCTCCATCTCATTCCATATTACATCTTATTTTTTGTCCCTTTCATTGGTATTTTTTTCTCCTGCGTTCGGCGTCTAAGAGATAAGTTAAGTAGGCATCCTCATCTTTGTCTCGACTGCATCGTTTACCAGTTCTCTTTCTGTTAATTTGTTTTATTGTGTCCCAATACTCTTATCAATTCAACTCTGTATTTTCCCTTACTGGAGTGGCTATTATCTCCACACTTCAAAAAAAAATGATGTGTAAACATATTTTCATTGAATGTAATTGACTGCTTTTGAGGTTTTACACATGGTAATAAGGCTTGGGGGGAGCCTCGTTGGTATTCATTTCTGTCTGCGCTTTCACTGAAGGTTCGCTAACAAACAATGAACCAGTCCGCGCTGAGAGGGTGGTATAGCATTGGGATTCTCATGTGTTGTACATTGTGAACGTCTTTACGCTGTAGGAACTCTGGGAAAGGTTTACCTTGGAGGCTTCTTGGTGCTTTAATGCAGCTTCTCTTTGCTGAAGAGCAGGGAGGACTGGATTATTTTATATAATCCAGCCACTTGGGATTAATTGATTATTCCTCCATTCACAGGTGAAAGATGTGGGTGGGTCTCGTTTTCATACATATATCGACAACTGAACTAATAACAGTGGTCCGTTTCCAGGTCAAATATCATCGATAATTACAGCATAAACTTTGTACTGTTTTCCTTTCAAGTGACATGCCATTAATTTTTTATGTTGGGATACTGCAAATTATTTTAGGGCATTCCGAACTCTTCAGATGACTAAAAAGTTTTCTTTAGATTCTTCTCTTTCGAGATAATTGTTACTGTCCAACCATTTTTGGTTTTGGTAACTCAAGGGATTTAGGATTCTGGATAAGAGTGGAAACATTGAATGGGAACAAACAACATTTGGTATATCGCCTTCAAAAGAGTAATATATAAGCAGAGTGGATGCATTTGAGATAATCATTACGTAATTAAAATCAGCAAGGGGCCCTAATTGGATGCTTGGGGAACTCCAGATGTTTCAGAATCAAGTGGATATACTTGGTTAGCACGCTTTACCCAATGATAAATTCATTGGGTGGCTCAAAAACACTCAAGGTCATTTTGTGGGGCTTATCTCTGACATCGACTGATCATGTCCATAAGACCAGATCCCGATCGATTCTTTACACACACACCACTACGACACAACACACACACACCGAAAGGGTGTCCTGTTGATGCCCCACAAGTCTCTGCCAACCCCCCCAAGCAGTAATTGAGGGAACCAACTGATAGACTGATCATGTGGAATGACAGATTTCTGACATTATGTGCAAATGTCCTCCGTGTCAAATTCTTCATATATCTTGTGACACATAAAATTTCTCATCAAATTTACTTTCCGAAACTACAATCACCCTAAATGAATCTGAAATAAATGTTCAACAACGACATGGCAAAACCTTTTTTCCATTCCTATATACTGTTATGTTCCGATATACTAGGACGGATCCAGACAGAGAATGGTGGAAGAGTAGTTTGGCCGTTTGCCCGAGTAGGTTAACTATGCCTGTATGAGGGATCTGTTAGGATTCTGTCTGTTCTTGTAATGGCAGCTGTGTTGTTCGGTAAGCTATATTTATTGGAACTGCACTGATGCTTGTGCCCTCTACCAGTACATCTGGTACTCAATTCACGACCTCGAAGTTTGTCTGGATGTCAATTCGACTCCTGATGTCTCTGTTCCACTGTTTTGGTGCTCCCTCTCCCACCCTCTTGTCTCCTGCTCACGCGTTGTACATTCTGTGTGTTAGCTCTTAAACGAGCCTCAACTTTGTATAGAAAAATAAATAAAAGGCCGACACGCTGAGTCAACCCCACCTGGTGTTAATTCAGCACCAATAGGGCGCGAATGAAGACCTAAGATTCGAAACAGCCCCCAGCCATGAGGAAAACACAAGGCTTTGTCAGGGATTACTCGTACGTGATATGTGCACTGAGGGGATAGTGACCATCCTTTATAGACAGAATAGGGTATGGTTGTGTTGTGTAATGAAAGCCTCCTGTACAGGCAAGACCAGGTGGGAGATCTGTGAACACTCGGAAATTAAAGATATCATCATGGGGCTGTTGGCAGGACTGTGTCAGATGGGAGAAGGGAGTTGATGGAAGACAGGATGGTTGATGGAGGTGCAACTTTTTATGGGGCTCTGCAAGAGGGGTGGGATGCCTGGAAGGCAGCACTTGCGCTCTGCAGGGGGTGGCCAATGATGGGACCAGCAGCATATCAAAGAAGGGCGGTCCTAAGGGCTAAAAGCTGCCTCGGTGCAGGATTATATGGCTTTTTAGAAGAGATCATGGAGGATACCCATCTGTCTATCTACTCTGCTTTCATCAATCCCCAAGAAGGACCCATTTGTGAGATCTAACAGCTCTTCCTCTCTCATCACCTCCCTCATCATCGGCGATCCCTCCCTCTCACCTCAGCCCTGTGTCCACAGCACCTGCACGACACAATCATCCTGCCAGCAAAGCCCAGCTTGTACCTGCTCACGTCTACACCTGTCCCTTTGTCAATGTTCGAATCCAGTATTTTGGCACATCACAGGACTAGTTTTGGTATGTAAGTTGTGTTTCTCTCCTTTTTCCTTTTTTGCATCTCTGTCGATCGCCGAATTCGTACCCATTTATTGATAGCCTCTCATCACTCTTCACTCCCCAAATCTTATCTGTGAAATAAGAAAAATCATTTTTACTCACAAACGGGCTTTCTGCTTTTCCACACGAGCAACCACCAGTCTCGGTTTTCTTTGAGCGATCCGAGAGGGATTGTAAATGTAATGAATGCAGTGAAAATTCAAAATACATCATTGGCATTCATAAGGATCAAACGACGCACTCGGTGCGGCAATGAGACATTAGCCGACATGACGATTCCAACAAAACTTTAACAGGAATGGGTGATATTATAACAATTGTATGATAATATAATAGAAGTAGAACAAGTCAGTTGTGAATGTCGTTTCAAAGAAATTGATGGATGGAAAATAAAGTTAAGATTTGGTTAAACACAGAGAATTCACTTGGACTCACCTTCTCAAACTACCATAAGTACAATTCCACAAACTTGACCGACTCTTGTCCGACAGCCACCCGACAACGAACGTCGGTCCCGCAGGGTCGAGACGCCAGTGGGATGGAAGATGGACATCAGACTCACCTCCTGTGGAACCAATCAAAGTACTTCCTTAACACATAGCAATGATTCATATGTACCGAGCATAGTGTTTGGAACTGTATGATTGCTACAAGCATATTCTCTCCTTTAATAACTGAGCACACACAAATGTTGTTCTGCAACTTCTCACGTACAATCAAAAGATTTCCAAATGAAAACTTCACTCCTACAAATAGATTAGTGTAAAAGTTCGACTAAATCGACAACTATCAAGTTGATCAGCCCAGTGCGCATGTCTTTTTAACTTGGTGATGTGTGTGAAGTCAGTAAGTCATATTCGAGGTACCACAAACATGGATGTGGTGTTGAGCCAAGAGGTAGAGTTTATGTGCTTTTGCTAACTTTCACGTGTTGCCTCTTCAATGGGACTCTCTATCCATCAACAACATCTCTACTAATCTACATATCACTTCACATAGGACACCTCACCAACGTCTCCTCTCTCCCCTCACAAAACAACCTCCTCCACAACTGTGGCATTCGCCTTTACAAAAACAACTCCTGTACTCTCCTCTCACCCTTCACATAACGTACACTCTCCACTCTCCCTCTAACGTCTTCTCTTTGCAAGCAATATCAAAAAATACCAAAACGGATTTTCTTTTCTCATTTGGATCAGTGGTTTTGAAGTGGTACTGGAGAGGAGTTGGGCTTCCCGATGTCCTGACGGAATGCCTGATATCAATGTCGTCTACTCTCCAACGGTTACTGGAAGTGGTAGAACTGTTTGTTGCAGTCACACGGAATGATGTTGATGAAGCAACCGCTATACCTGGAAGAATTACAACAAGATGAATTAGGAAACACCGATAATGTATCCCAAAAGAGACACACAGGTGCAATCACCTGTACTGAAGAATCACGCTTTTTTCCCATTAGAAAGTGTTTTTTATATCATGTTAAGTGAGCATACACTGCCCACACTTTGTTACCAAGACCCATGTCTCTCGAAGGTCATGTCTATCTTTGTTCTCCACAACATCTGGGTTCGTTCAGACACTCTACAGACTCCTCCTCCCTTGAGTTCTAATTCGGTAATCCATCCATTGTACATTTACCCATCATGCGAACTGGTGTTTCTCGCATTTACCATCGACAAGGACCAAACTTTTGTTGGGGAATCAATACATGGTCCAATTTTGCCATGATGAACACAACATAATACACATGACATACACAACATATAATACATGATATTGTGACATAACACAAATATTGTTGCAGAACCCAGGGTCGGGAGCGAAGACCACGTGGTGTGACTACATTGAGTTCCCAAAAGACTCATGGAATCGCAGCCGTCAACACGAACAAGTTTGTTGACGCGGTGAGTCGCTATTCGACCACAAATGCAATAACTCGACACGTGACTTTGGGTCCTACATCTAATCCGTTTACCCAAAGGTTCATGTTTATTACCAGGGACACACCTTCGGTACAACACTTGCTTAACTGGATCACCTTACCAGACAAATGCAGCCAACCGAACTGCCAAGCATGTTAAGGCCTGTCACACTGACGTTTAGCCAGCAATGGCAAGGTATCAAAATGATGTAAACGCTGGCATAAGCTGAACTATTGATGTTTTTTTTTTCTGCAGTTTTGGACATATTTATAATGACTTGGACGTAATGCAATAACGTATTAGTAACGTACACAGAAACGTTTCGGTAACATATAGAATAAGTTATATCAACGAATGCTGAGCGTGTTGTCGGCGTTCACAACTATGCCCCAACGATAGTCTAACTTATGCCATAGCGCGGCAGCGATCGCGACGATCACGTGGCATAGCCATTAATAGGCTGCGCTCGACGATTCAATCATAATCAGCACTAGACTCGAAGTGTCAAGCCGCTGTCACACCTTGAACGTTTTAGCAGCGTATGCACGTATGAAAATTTGCCGAATACGCTGGCACACGTCGAATACGTCATGGGTAAGTTTTTGTATACGTTAAAGCACGCTGACGCGCATACGCTGAAGCAGCTGGCATAACGTCATAGTACGCGGTACGTCGACCAATTTTTCAGCATGTTGAAAATTTTTCGACGTATGCCAGCGGTATGACAACGTTCGCATACGCTGGCATGAAGTGTTAGGCACGTACGCGATCGTTGAACACACGTCGACACACGTTACTTGTAAGTTACTCAAAGTCAAACACGACGTCGAGGTAATGTTAAGCGTCAGTGTTCAGACTCCCTGTTTTTGTTTTTGTTTTTTTTTTCTTCGGCATGACGGTGATGTTGACACTTGATTTCTAGTGCGGTTATGATTTAAAATCGTTGAGGCGGCACCTATTAATTATATTATAATTATAACGCGCACTAGAAATCGAAGTGTACATCACCGTCATACCGAAGAAAAAAAAAACGCAGGGAGTCTGGAACACTGATACTAAGCCCATCACATACCTCGACGTGTTTCGAGCTTATGAGTAACTTAAAGTACGTGTGTCCGACTGGTGTCAACGAATCGCGTAACGTGCCTACAACAACGTTACTCTCGGTTAGAATAAGTTTTGGTATGCTAAACATTACCTCGACGTGTTTCGACTTATGAGTAACTTACACGAGGTAACGTGTGTTGCGTGTTCAACGATGAGTAACGTGCCTACACTTATGGCCAGCGTATGCGGAACGTGTGAGTCATACGTGCACACGTCACAAATTTCAGAAGCATGTTTAAAATTTGTCGACGAGCTCGGCGTACTACACGTATGCAGCAATACTAACGACGTATGCCAGCGACTACGACGTATGCCAGCGTGCTTTTACGTATAGAAAATTAACCATAACGTATTCGACCATGGCCAGCATTTTAGACAAATTTCATACGTCGGCATACGCTGGCTAAATCGTCAAAGGTGTGACAGGCCTTTACGCTGGAAACTAGATGTTGGGAATAATGTCCCGGCTACAACGAGGGTGTGGGCCCATGCGGCCCATGAAAAGAAAACAGGAAATTGAGCTGGGAACATTTCTGATACAGGCATTATTTATAACCAAAGCACAGGAAAAGGTATGTGGCACAGTGAATGGGCTTTATTTTTAGGTACAGCAGGGATGCAGGAATTTGTGGTATGCGGCAAAAGTCAACAACTTACAAAAGAGGACAGAGCAGGATTTATTTGCGAATATGTTCACAACTACTTAATTTAAGACAGGCGCCATCACACCACACACACACACACACACACAACACCACACAACACACACTGAGAAAGTTAGCATAAGAAGAAGAGAGAAGGTTATATTATGCGCCCTCTAATATCTGGCGAGCCCCCCCCCCCCCCCCCTCGGCTGACCAACACGGCCCAGGACGCTTAGGGGAAGGTAGGTGGAAAGATGTTGCGACAGGAGGGTGGAGTGTGCCAGAGAAAAATGTGATTGCGAATCAGTAACGCGTTCTTCTTTGTGCGTCAACAATAGCCAGGATAGAGGGGTGTCTACAGAGAGAGGAGAATAGATGTGTGGAAGGAAGATCCCACCTAACCACGTTATAGATTGTATATGTAAGTGTGTATTCCGTGGGACTCTCCGCCTGAGCGTTCCCACCTTGTGAACGGCACACTTATTTCCTCTTATTTAATTCCCGCGCGGGATCGTGAAAACGTGCGTTACACTGGTCGCCGTCTGTGGGGCGAGGTGAGGCCTGTCGGCTTTGCGGGGGTGGCGCACGTCGATCAGTATGGCCCAGGGGGTCCACTGTAATGCTCCTCCAAAGGATGGATGTCACACAGGAGAATGTACTCGAAGAAGAAGTATCTATCAACGGCTCTGCGCTAGCTCCTTTTTAATAAGCCCCAGGCGAAGGAATAAGGTGAGGACTGAAAGCGACACCTGTGGCCCACATCCGTTCTCGTTTGGGACCGGAAACCAGCTCAGATGCCACCCAGCTTTACAACGGCTCGTGACTCCCAAATAACATGGAGACACGCCCCCCCGCCCCACCCCCGCCCCCTCGAGCTGGCACCCTGGCTCCCGAACGAGCACTGAGTGGTAGTTCATTTGTAGGATGGTAGGCGACTTCTCCACCATCCACGGGCTCTCACGGCCACAATGCCATTCGGGACCCAACAAATCCTGGATCGTTCTTGCCCACGTCCTCCTGCGTTGCTTACGGTCTTGCCGTGGTCTGATGACTTGGATGAGGGCTGTAATTACTTCTGGACACTCACTCCTGGACGGTTCCCGGTGAGATGCAGGGAGCTATAGAGCATCTTGTATGCGTGGGTCAAGCATGTCCCGTGGCACCAAGAACAATGGCCGACAACCGGTGCTCGAAATAGAGTGGCGATATTGGTAGCGATGCAGTGGCACGAGGGATGGGGAGTAGTTTTCCTGGTGCGGGAGGCATTTGTGGTCAAGTGGGAGATTTGGTGTGAGTGGAGTGAGACGTAAGGTGAGGTGCTTGTTTGGGAATTCGTGCAAAATTTGATGGAAATGGCGCGCAAATTCCGGGGAGTTGTGTTGTGTGCAACAGGGACGATCCGAGCCAAGGAGGCATCATGTCAAACCGATTAAACAATTCGTCCGTTGAGTGTGTGTGTTTCATGCTTGTTGTGTACTATGGCTAAAGGGAGAGGGTTAGAGAGAGGTCAAGTATGGATCAAAGAGACTATTTATTATACCTAACTATGAGTCCCACGCAACGCAATTTGTCCGTTCACAACCATAGAACAGGAGCGGAGGACTAACTCCAGATACTATGAAGATAACTGCCTTGGGATCACTGTATGTTGGGTGCCATTGGCTTAGAGGCATGCGGTTTTGCAAACCACAACAAATATAATACATGCTCGCTTTTCGTGTGCAGCACAGATGCGGGGTAAGCATCATTGCTGAAGTCAAGCTGTGTTGCTGATAATGAATGTCCTTCCGTATGTTAAGGTGCAGGATTTTGAATTTATTCAGGTGCCAGCAATACTTGAAACCGTGGGATATGAATGTCTCAACAAATCTGGCACATGAGACGTCACTTACTATTCTGTCTGAGGGATGGCAGAATCATTGGATGAATTATCTGCTGCGAAACACAGGATGACTGTTTTATAGCTGGTTGGAATTCAAATCCAGGCGAGACAGCATTCGAGGTGAGTGTGGCGTACCTCTAGAGTGTCCTGCCGCTACATGGTAATCAATGACATGTGACATACAAAACATGTGGTCCATGACCATCAATCATGCATTCAATGACATTCCTTTGTAACGTGACAACAATAAGTTTTCACACAAATTGGGAAAAAGTTGAATTTATGCAATCCACCCGAAAACAAAGATTGTGGCATGACAAATTCTTGTTTAAATACCTGGATTTATTGAACAAACGAGCAAATACAACCCGTACTTCGCAGATGGGGACAATAAGGGTGGGGGGGGGAGAAAAGAGGGACGGAGGAGAGAGAGAGAGAGGAGGCAGTTGTAGGGTGAGAGGGGGAGGGGAGGCAGAGAGGATGAAGAGGGAAGGGTTGGGGGAGGTGGGGGGAGAGCGACACCTCACCAAACATTGCTACTCCACTGTGGGAGGGAGGGGTTACGGACAGACAGAGACAGGGACAGACAGAGAGGGAGAGGAGAGAGGGATAGGGAGAGGGAGCGAGGGGAGAGGGAAGAAGGGCGAGGGAGAGAGGGAAGAGAGACAGAAGGGAGAGAGGAGAAAGTAGAGACAGGAGAAGCAAAGAGGTCGTGGGGAGGAGAGTGATGCATTTATTGAGGGGGCGAGGAGGGGACACGATGGAGAAGGAAGGGGGTGAGGGGGAGGGGGAGGAAAAAAAAAAGACAGGTGAAGGGGTTGAGGTAGGTTAGAAAGAGAAATGATATGTGACGCCTAATGACTGACACGAAAAAAAAAAACATGTCAGATACACCTGTAACAACAAGACACAACGAGTTTGTAAGGTAAATCCGCTGAACATCTGCAAAAACTTTGATATTTCAATTCACAGAAAATCTTGTGGGAACCATATACCAAAAGCAATATTAAAAACATTGAAGTTCTGCTCATGTCCGATATAATGATCCATAAAGTGTGAACATCGAAAAACAACGCAATTGCGACCGACATGATAATACGCCGTTTGCTAATTTGAGGTGTGAATACTGTGATTTTGGGATGAACGATGCAGCAATCAATAAAATTGCCAAATACCAGACTTCAAGCATGAAGTGAAAGATCCTGGAAGCTGAACAATGGCCAAAGTTGTTCCAGTAATGCCATTAGAACCTCAGAGAGATATTAAGAACGCATCCCTGGAATATTTACTTCAAACAATTCTGCAGTTGGAAGCATCCTGCGGCTCAGTAACGATCCTGAAGAGAGGCCCCTCTGGCACAAACGTTGAGAACAGAAAACATACAGCTTGATCCATGGATCGTGACCCTTAACGAAGAAGGTGGATCCTTTGAGCCACCCTTGGAGGCTCCATTTCTACATTCAGAAACCCCATATGTAGATACAATCAACGGCACACACCCAAACACAACACACACACACATACCACACACACAAACACACACACACACAACACAAACAAACACACACATAACACAAACACAAACACACACAAACACACAACACACACAACACACACACACCACATACAACAACCACAAACACATAAACACAAACAAACACACACACATACACAAACCAACACACACACACACACAGCACAATCCAACACACACACAGACACATACCAAACACACACACACACACACCACACACACATAAAACATACACACACATTTGCTATTTTTGTATAGCCCTGTCAAGGCCGTCACGAGAGCTAACACACAACGACAGTTAAGAGGGGCATAGACAAGAGGGGTGGAAGTGGGAAGGACAAAAGAGTGTTTAACAGAGACATGAGGAGATCTGTGGAAGGGAGAGGGATGGGACGGGGAAACATGAGGTATACAAGATGGACATACAGGGATTTCAGAAAGGAAAAGCAGGGATTTGAAGGAGGTGGGTTTGGGGTGGATTACGGGGGGTTAGAAAAGATCGAGGATTGATGGGGGATGACAAGAGGTGGTGGTGAACAGCTGTTTTGAAGGCCTGGAGGGAAGTATGGGATTGAACTGGGTGAGGGTTTTATTCCAAAGGCGGGGAAAAAAAGCAATGAAGGTGAGGTGAGCAAGTGGATTCGTGTTTGGTAGTTTTTACCAGAAGGGGGTTTTGATAGATCTTGAGCGCTCCCTGCGGCATATTGGGGGGGGGGGGCATATCGCAGACACAGGCAGGGGGGACGAGACTAGAGAGGAGAAGTTAGAAGAACAGAAAGACCACCGTCTGCCTGCGGTGAGAGAGTGAGAGGACCAAGACTGAGCCTCATCGTGGGAGATGCCAATGATCCGAAATCCTTTGGTTTCCACATGCGTGATGCCTGAGAAAGGTGAGAGGCAGGAGCCCAGCCCAAGGAGTGAGCAGTACTTCATCAGGCTGCGGATGAAGCTTCGTATGTCGTCAGGAAGTCAGGTGGGCCGAGGATAAGATAACTGTTATGGACAGCTTCCATTTGTGTAGATAACAAAGACGCCCTTCATTAAATATCAAATTAAACAATACAAAATGTCATTGAAGAGCAATGTTATGAGATAGATAATTGGTTTAACAAATAAACTCAACTCAACAATACTAACTGGTTCCGACTGTTGCAGACGTTCATTTCAAAGGTGCCAGATCCAACCACCAGTTGCTCAGTTGTTGTTAGCCGATAAACATCGTATTTCAGGACTCTTGTGAATTGCAACCTTGCACACATCTCCATTTGCCGCTACTTTAGTACTTTCTGAGAACATACATCCTGTTCATCAGCAATCTCCACCTGAGCTGAGGTTTTCTGGCCATCCGACCATGTAGTCAAAAGCAAACCTGCCAGGAGAACAAGAACACCCAATATGACGTCATTGCAAAGGAAGGAAAGTGAACTGACTAACCCGAGATTTGTTCCAGAGTAAAATCGCTTTCATGGGGAAATCTTTCGGTTTTCTTTACCAGATAGGGGCACTGAAGAGGATTCATTCTGATTCTCTTCGATGTTCATGAAAAGATAATTGACTAGGGTCCCGAAGGACTCCATTGTTTCTGTTTGATTATTTTTAGGGACCCATTCTGGCTGGTACCCTATCGAATTTTCTTGTGTTTATGCTTCTTTTATATTTTCTATATTATTTTCTATATTCTTTCTATATTACTCGCGGACCCTTGAAATTCGCACCGAGTGCAAAATGTATTTCAAGGCCTTCAACTCTCTGCACTCCTCTCACAAACTCTCCTCGCACACTCGCACACACACACAACCACGCACGCACACAGACACACACACACACAACGCACACACACACACAACACACACGAACACAACAACACGCACACACACACCAACACACACACAACACACACAACGCACGCACACACACACCATCGCACACCACAACACACACGCACAACATACACGACAATAACTCGCACACAACACACACAGCACAAACACGCACACACACACAGAAACGCACCACACACACACACAAACAGCACACACACACACACCGCACGCCGCACGCACACACACATCCACACACCACACAACACGCACACACACTACACACAAACACAACACACACACCAAACACGCACACTACAAACACACACACCAGACACTTCAAACAGCAAGCACACGACTCAACACACTCACGGAAGTTCAGGCTCAAAAACGTTTTTTGCTCATTTTGAATACACTCGGTAATGTGCCGCACAGAGTTTTGAATTTGGAATTGGTATACTCTGCTGCCCCCCAATGAGAAAATCGTTGTTATTAATGACTCCTCCCCCCTGTGAAGAAATAAAATTAATTATATTCTTGTTTTCTCAATTAAAATACTTCCTTGCTGCTTATTAGTTTGTTATAACTTGCTACTACCGTCTTTTTCACAGGATAAATAAGAATGTTACTTTCACTGGAATCAAATGAACTCAGTGTAATATTCCTTTACAGTCTTTTGATCTCCATGGTGATGTGATTGAACAAAGAAAAAAGATAAAAATTGGATCTTACTAAACTATTATGTGCTGTTAATCTCACTGTGAAATAATATATATATATATATATATATAGATATATATATATTATATATATATTTATATAGGAGTTATAATCACATGATCCAAAATAGTATTTCCAATTGTTAAATGAAACTGCCCAGCTGCTCTAGAGAGGGACGCTTTTGGCTGCTGGCTACAGGAAGAGGGCACCCAGAAGCCTGGTGTACTTAATAACTCCCGGAAGGCCGATTGCAACAGATTGCTTTGCCAAGGACAATTATAATAACTTTTGGCTTTTTGGTGGCAGAGGCTTTGCTGACAGCATATTATTAAAACGGAATGTAAGTGTTTTAGATTCTTGTTACCTCAATGGTGACGGAAGGTATGATCAAAGGAATGAGCTTTGGTCTCCGATCCCCGCTCTGCGTGTTTTCTCCCTAACTCTGTTATAACCTCTCCTCTCACGGCTGTTCCTCGTATGCCGGCACTGCAATGTGACCTGGTGTGTCTATCCCTGCCTTTCCAAAGTGGCCATGTCTGGAGGTCCTTCTCAACGATTGTCACTGCCTCCCCT
Source organism: Eptatretus atami (assembly GCA_035128595.1). Classification (NCBI taxonomy): domain Eukaryota; kingdom Metazoa; phylum Chordata; class Myxini; order Myxiniformes; family Myxinidae; genus Eptatretus; species Eptatretus atami. The sequence goes on along the minus strand of CM068967.1, from coordinate 6,288,628 downwards.
CCTTCACGCCCACCAGATGTTTAGCCCTCCCTGTTGTTTCTGTCCAAAATAGTATAAAGGGGATTGCTTGTGAATTTTGAGTAGAAAGGGGATTGTGATTGATATTGCTTGTCTTGGTTTATCCTCTTTTCCTGCGCATGTTTGGTGTTAATTTGTTGATGTTGTCGCTGTTAATAATGGTCTGAGGTCTCCGAAGAAGAATAATCTGAATTTATTTCCACCCCACCCCCACTTCCTTCAAGCAAAGGCAACATTGAAAGTATATCGTCATTAAATATTGCTTCAGTGGAATATTTTACACTCTTATGCCATTAGTGATTTCCACAGAAAGCAAATGAATGATATGCGGAAAATTATGTGACGACAGGGAGCAGGTCATGGACGCTCACAGTCCCTAATGCAACTCACAGAACCCACAAGTGTGTGGAAATATATGTGACAATAAACACTACAAAAACATTGATCTTCTTGACCGCTATATATATATTAATATATATTATAACAGTATATATATAACAGTATATATATATAATATATTATATATATATACGGTTCAAATTTAAAGAATGATCTGGGACACGTAAGCCCTTTTATGCATGGGTTTAAGCTCTTGCTTGGGAGAATGCCCTCCAACTGTCAAGCGCTTCAAACCCCGTCCCCACCTTCCCTCCCCCACCTCCCCCCCTCACACCCCCCACCCATCATGGTCGCACCTGCCCCGTCTCACAATCCCACGAATATGTGGAAAGGAAATGTGACATATTAAATGACACAAACCGATTATTTCTTCCTGCCAAGTTTACGAGTCGTGGAGAAATTTGTGAGATGCCGTACACTGGTGCTGAGCACCTGTGTGGTTTCTCATGACATACTAATGAGGAAATCGGGGATCAACTCGTGTTGGGCACTTGTGACAAGAAACTCACTCTGGAATTAACAATGAGGGCAGATCTCAGTCTAGAAATGGCATTTCCGGTGTTGTCAAATCTCTCAATGGTGAAGAATTCACTTCAAAATATTTCTAATATCCACATCTGGATTCGATAATCAACACAAATCGAATTGATTATTCGCATCACACAACAACCTGTCCGAGTTTCGTCGCAAATCTGTCCCACTTTTTGAGATATCCTGCTCACAGGACGACAAGTGGAATTAACCTCCTTCAATCCTTCGTTGGTGGAGGTAATTAACAATATCGATAAACAGCAATTCCAATTTGCATTTGGGGAAAATAAATGTAATTAAATTTGATTGCGATGATGTTGTGGATGTGAACACATTCCATATTATTTATTATTAATCATTCCTTTCCCCCATCTATAACCAATGAGATTGTTTTACAGATCCAGGAGGACCCATAATGTTTAAATTCCTAAATAATAATCATAGTTTTTATATAACAAAGATTATTTAACAAAGTGGTCTCATCGGGATATTTTTCAAGGTGACCCGAGCACACGAGTCACTGATTGCAACTCCTGATTAATGAAGATTTAAAAGACTTTAATAATTCTACAAAGTTCTAAAATCGTGAGTTTTATAACCGACTTCATTGTTGTGCAGAAGCTGCATTGTGTGTGTAGTTATTTTGCAATGACGTCATGTCGGTTCTGAGTGAATACATTGAAGTTGACTTTTAGAACAGAATGAAGTTTCAAATTTCTTGAAATGTTATTCCGAATTGACTCCAAACCAGTGAAACAATTGAAGAGATGAAGTGAATTCGCCAATACGTTTTGCATGAAAATAAACCGAACTTAAGCTAGTAACAAACTCAGAATCTCAAACCTTGTTTCCACAATGTAATTCCCAGCTGATGGTCCCACCACGAAACTGGCTTCCACGGACAGATGACCGAGCACAGCAGTGCCAATGAAAGGAGGAACGAGGCTCTCCCTGAATCTCCTCCATGACTCCAATTCCTACTTCAGTTTGCGAGAACCAGACGAGAGATGAAGTAAGTGGTGTCCTGGACAAGCCAGCTGTGGTTATCAGAGTTTTTTGGTCTCTTTTATACAAGAATGGCACACCTTTCTACTCAACCCCTGACATAAACCCGCCACCTCTCTTTCTCTCCCCGGCCTTCGAATTGGAATTCTAATCATCATGTGTCATTTTTCAAATATTGAAAATTTAATGCAAAAAAGAAAGCAGAGAAATCCCACAAAGAACTTATTGTAATCTGGATATAACCCATTGTTCAAAAAAACTCCATCAAAAAAGAAAAATCTCAAACGATTGAGCAACTCCCATTGAAATCAAAAGCATCGTTCACTGAATACCTATAACATGATTGAAAGACATAAACTCCAGCATTGACCAAGGGCATGTTGCATGTCATATCACGAATATCCATAGGTAAACCTGTTCAGATGATGCTCTTCCTGAATCAAAATCATTTTGTCCTCATGGAACCTTTTGTAATGATGTTTTTTGTGTGCAGAGTCTAGGCTTGTGAAGAAGCAAGAATACAGAATCAACGAGGACAAAACAAACGAAAAGAAGATATGGAAATGGGGTCCCTGGGGTAGAGGGGGGGTGAGGGCACTACAACGCAGGAGAGATGATAGAATGGGAGACCTGGAGTGAAGAAAGGAATGGGGAACAAAGAGAGTAACAAAGAAGGCGGAGAAGGACACAGGGGTGGGGTGATAGCAGGACAAACTCTAACTCTCAATCCAATGGAAGTGAAAAAAACTCCTTTCCATGGCCCATAGAATTCTTCGCAAACCCAACGTCATTCAGAAACTTTAAGGTTGGTAAAATCCGCACCTGATAATCTGGGTTCATATAAAACATTTATAGCACAAACGTTTATGACATATTTGCACACATTCAGGTGTTCATAACAAATGAATGAATACAACAGTTTTGGATGAATGACTCAGTGGGGAATAGTCATAAAAGTAGATCTCTGATAATTGTAATGTTTCGTGACAGTTCCCCAGGTCTCATCTCTTGTCCAGTAACTTCATATCTCACTCCTTGTTCGCTCTTTTTTGGTGTCATTGTCAATGCTCGTGGAAGAGCAGAGCACATAATGGATCAGGCCAAATAAAATACGAAAGCAGAATGAGAATGGGCAATACCAACAGCGGGAGCGGAAGCAAGAAAATCGATGGAGGCACAAACAGAGGGAGGTGGGATAATGGGTAGAAATATAATGGGAAAAGCAAGGGTGGACAAGTTGGGGATCAGAAACAATAATGTGGGGGTTTGGAGTGGTTTAATGGGGGTAGAAAAGATCATGGTTTTAGATTGGGGTGGGGGAGCGGACGTCTCTGAGATGTGTGAACAGCTTGCCTTGATGACATGGATGGAAGAGATGACATTGAAAGAGGTGTGGAAGTTTGGTTCCAAGCAGGAAAAAAAGAGAACATCGTGCGTGCTGCAGGCTAATGGTTGGGAAATTTTGGCCTTTCATTAGAGGGGGCTGCTGTGGACTGCATGTGTTCCTACAGATACCCTACCTTCGGGGTGGGGGATGCACAAGAGGGCAGAGGGTACAAAGAATGGAGGCAGAAAGAAGACAGAGCTATGATGAAGTGATAGTCTCTCGACTCAAGCTTCATTGCAGGAGATTCCATGATACTGGAAGGTCGTGGTTTCCACGACATCAAAGCTGAGCAAGGTCTGAAGGCAGGGTGGGCCAGCATATGAGGGAGAGTAGCATTCAATCATACATGACTGAAAGCTTGGCGGTGATGTGAGCTCAGGTGGTGCCAAAGGAAGGACTTTGTATGACTGAGCGAATGCCCATCCTGC
>CM068967.1:6268150-6282808 GCA_035128595.1 Eptatretus atami | reverse complement strand
GGACTGTGAAGGACTGACAGATTACTTTTGAATTTAAAACTGCTTCCCCATAGTGTGGCAACTACGATTCAGATTCGCAGTGATCTTCCTGGAGGGGAGCAAAGGTCGCTACATGACTGAGCATCATGCAGGCAGGCCTTTGCTAGGTTGATCACATGGGGTTTAAATGCTCCCACCCAATTTTATATGGAACCTGGCAGTTAAAAAGAAAATGTTGCTGTTTGGGCATGTTTTCTTGCCATTCTCTTCCCCTCGAAGAAGAGAGAGATTATACACGATATCTGTAACAACTTGTGGGACACGACTTTTGTGACAAAACTCGGTGGAAGAGTTGGTTAGGTGACAGGAACAAGCCCGATTCGATTTTTGAATAAGGTACGGAACAGATCCAACCATATCAGTGGGATTACAAAATATAACACGTTCAACCCAGCAAAGGTATGCGCTCTAACTTGAGTGCCTTGTTCTGTTTCGCAAGTGTCCACTCTATGAGTGATCTTTCATCTGTCTTTTGTTCTGTTGTGTCACAGCGATTTTTGGGTCACAGTTTCAAGCAATCTTTCTGAAATTTTGTGCATGTAGGTGAGGGCAAAGGATAGATTAGCAACGCTTAATTTGGTGAGGATCGAGTCCGGATCCAGATGAAATTTAGTGTTTTCTTAGAGAGATGTGGCCAACAACATGCTGCCATGATATCTCAAAGTTATATGCAAAGTTATGACAAAACGAGGTGGATGATTTGGTTAGATGCAAAGAACAAGCCGATGCCGATTTTTGTTAATTTCCCGATTCCAGATCCGACTATCAGTTGGATACGAATATATAACTGTTCAGCCGGCGGAGGTATGCGCTCCACGAGTACCGTCCCGTTCACCAAGTGTCACTCCATGAGGATTCTTCAATTTGTTACTTGCAAAATCGAAGATTTTGAAAGTTATATTGGTCGCGTCGATTTTGTTATTCTATCTGTTTGTCTGTTGTCTGTTTTATTGCCTACAAGGTCACAATTCTAAACCGATCGTCATGAAACTTTACCACGTCATGAAGTTGGAGGGTCATCTCAACTCGAAAGCCCATTGATTTTGAGGTCAAATTTCAAATTCAAAATCGTCATTTTTCTCTGATTGACTTGAAAATTATTTTATATATTGCGTTTACTGATGGGAAACTATTTGAGGTCAAAAGGTCAAAGGTGCAACTGAAAAAAAAAAAAAAAAAAAAAAAAAAAAAAAGAAAAAAAAAAAAAAAAAAAAAAAAAAAAAGAAAAAAAAAAAAAAAAAAAAGGAAAAAAAAAAAAAAAAAAAAGAAAAAAAAAAAAAAAAGAGAAAAAAAAAGAAAAAAAAAAAGAAAAAAAGAAAAGAAAAAAAGAAAAAAAGAAAAAAAAAAAAAAATAAAAAAAAAAAAAAAAAAAAAAAAAAGTCACAACTTCTAAAATCATCAATTTTTATCCTGAAAAATCATCAATTTAACATCTAATTGACTCGAAAATTAAACAGCTCTTGTCATAGTACATTCTCAGTTGGAAACCAACATTTTTGAGATCAAAACGTCAAAGGTCAACTCAAGGTCAAACTTCTTCTAAATCATAATTTCAACTGAAAATCGTCAATTTACATCGCTATTAACTTTGAAAGTTGAAAAAGATTTCCTAGTCCCATTACTGAATTGGGAAAGCAACTACTTTTGCATTCAAAAGGTCAAAAACTCTAAAATCATCAATTTCAATCTGAAAAATAATCAGTTTCAACCTGATTCGAACCTGAGCTTGATTGAAATGTGAAATTTAACTCTGAAATGAAATGGACCAATTTGATATATCCATGGCTAACCTTTTGGAGAGGGGGTGGATTTTCGCAAGTAGCGTGCTCTAGATGCAACGTCCTTTTCTTGTTTGTTTGTTTGTTTGTTTGTTTGTCCGCACAGAATGTGTGCTTTTTCCTCTGCAACCTTTTGGATTGACACAATTTTCACCATAGGACGACTATTCATTGTAAATTTTAAAATTATTATTATGTCATGAGGTCATGTAGTTGTTGTCAATGTGGTGTGGCAGCCATGTTGGACAAAATGAAAAACCTTGGACCTCTGTATCCTCGCGAAGTACATGCTCAAGTACTCCCCTGGGAACAAGTTTTTGTGGGAGGATGTTTCATTTTTTGCCTTCTATATGACGTCATTAATTAGTACGTCAAATCTTATCAATGAGATGAAAATTATTGAGGGAGATCCAGGGATAAAGTGGTTGAGAATAATTAAATTTGATGACGACCATCAGTCATGTGTTTTTGCAGCCCATATTGGATTGAAATAAAAATTTTAAAACCTCTTCTCCAGACGCTGACTATATCAACGAAACTTATATTCCTGATCAATTAGCCTGGCAAAATATAGGGTGTAAAATTAAAAACCTCATCGGTCACATGGTCTGGCAGCCATATTGGAGTAACCTAAAACCCTGAAAAAACATCTTCCTCTCAAACCGACACCGATTGAATGAACCTATATGTAAATCATCGACTTTGCGTGGACCGTGGATTAAAGGGTGATTACTAAAACATCATCGTCACATGGTGTGGCAGTCCATAGTGGATTGAAGGAAGTATTAAAATTTTTTTCTCTGAAACCACTTAAGGTATCATGTGACAACTTTACAAATATCGTCCAATCCCATCGCAGCCATCGTATTAGCAATGATGACGTCAAAGTCACGTGGTTTGGCAGCAATATTGATACAAAAACCCGATCTTATCCGATGAGCATGAAACTTCACAAAGTGATCCTTATGCAAGAAAGGCTTCAGTGTAAATTTATGATGTCATATGGTCAAATGATCGGCAGCCATATTAATTTGAAAAAACAGATCCTTTAAAACCTTATTCCTGAAACCGTTAACTCTTTGATATAATCATCACAATACCAGTAAATGCACACAGGTAATGGATAATCATCTTGTGAAGTAATCACATGGATACGTTAAGCAGTTTCGAGAATTTTTTTTTAATATGATAAGCTAGGATGGGGAATTTGGATGAAATTTCAGCATCACGGTCACATGGTTCACAGCGCAGGTCGCATGGTCTCGCAGATGAAAAAAAACAAAAAACTTATTCAAATCAATGTGAAACTTTAAAGATGTGATTGACAACCCATTCCTGATTAATTTAATAAAGATTATGTCCATGGTCAGTGTCCGTCAAAGCAAAGGTTGTGTGAAAGCCGGACGACTTGGGTACCGCGACATAACTGCCTCGCAGTATAAAGATGCACATTTGTTTTTTGTGCAAACTGAACATTCCTCTGATTCTTCATTGCACTTTCTCGCACACCTTGGTGAAAATCTCGACAAGCAACGTCACGACCTCGTTGTGCAAACCTGGTAACTGTGTGTGTAGATAAAGGAACGTGCGTCAATGAATGGAGTTTCCCCTGGAATGAATAAATGGATTGTCTGTCTGATCAGTGTCCGTTGGTATGTTCACTTCAATAAGGTTTTCATCCATCATTTATAATCCTGACTAAACTCTAACAAATCCAATTTTTGAGATCAAGGAACATGAAAATCCTTTTTCTTTTGATTGTGTATACTACAGAGAACCCGGTTCCACCAGGCTGTTTGTAAGGGAATTGTTCCAAATAGAGTAATGGAAATATTAAGGAGTTTGACAGGAATGTGTTTTGACGGCAATAATGGTCCAGGGAGGTGGAAATACTACGTCAGTAAAAGGAAACTTGAGTCTCATCCTTTCTTTTTCAAGTCCTCATCCCTCCGTCCCACTCCTCAACTCCACGTACGCAACCCCTCCCCAATTATGGATCTTGAAAGGTGGAGAGACTGGGGTGGGGTAACGAGGGTCGAATATAACCGTGGGTTTTGGAATTGAAGATGCTCTAAGATGGTGGTGAACAGCTGTTTTAAAGACTACTGCCACTAACAGGTTAATAACAATTTACATTTGATCTGAATCCAGAACCTTAGGCCAAAATTTAATCGGAGTGTTCTTTTCACCTAACCAACTCTCCACTAAGTTTTGTCAAAACTCGTCACCAACTTTTTGAGATATCACTATATGTCTTTTTGGCACATTACTCAATGTTGAAGAATCAGTTAAATTCTAGTATCCAGATGCAGACCAGGATCTCACTAAAAGCTTTAGATTCGTCCTTGTTACATTAACACCCAAACTCTCATGAAGTTTTGTCCGTAATTTGTTCCACTACTTACAGATATCCTGCTCAATATGAGCACACAAACACTAAAAGGAACTCGGTAGAGAACATACCTCCACCAGGCTGAACAGTCTACATTTTGTATCCCATTGATAGGTCGGTTCCGATCCGGACCTTAACCACAAATCCTAATTCCGCTTGTTCTTGTCACCTACCAAACTGATCCAACCTTGTTTTGTCCTAACTTGTTCATATTTTGAGACATCACGCTATAATATCGTTTTTTGTCCAAATCTCTCAATGGTGAAGAATCACTTTAAATATTTCTAATATCCAGATCTGATCAGATAATCACAAAAATCGGAATTGATTATCTGCATCACACAACAACCTGTCCAAGTTTCGTCCAAATCTGTCCCAACTTTTTTGAGATATCTGCTCACAGACAGACAGTGAATATAACCTCCTTCAACCTTCGTTGGTGAGGTAATTAACAATAACCGTTAAACAAATTCAATTTGCATTGTGGGAAAAATCAAATGTAAATTAATTTGATTGGCAAATGAGGTTGGTGGATGTGAAAAAACATTCCAAGTTTATTATTATGTAATCATTCCCTTTCCCCCATTTATAACCAATGCGATCCAGGATCCAAAATGTAACCAAATGAGATCCAGAACAGATCCAGGAGGACCCAATAATGTTTAAAATCCTAATAATACATAGTTATATAATAAAAGAGTATTTAACAAGTGAAAGTCTAATCGGGATATTTTCCAAGGTGGAACGCGATCACACCAGTCACTGATTGCAACCTCCTGATTAATGAAGATTTAAAAGACATTTTATAATTTACAAGTTCTTTAAATTGTGACGTTTATAACCCGACTTCAATTGTTTGTGGACAGAGCTGCATGTGTGATGTATATTTTGCATGACGTCATGTCCGGTTCTGTGTGAATAATCGAAAAGTTGACTTTTAGAGCAAAAGAAGTTTCAAATCTCTTGAAATGTTATTCCGAATGTCGACTCCAACCAATGAAACAATTGAGAGATGAAGTGATTCGCCAAATAGTTTACATGAAATAAACCGGAACTTAAACTCAGTACCAAACTCAGAAAAATCTCAAACCTTGGTTTCCAACAATTATCCCAGCTGATGGTCCACCAGCAAATGGCTTCCAAGGACCAGATGACCAGAGCACAGCAGTGCCAAGAAAGGAGGACGAGGCTTCTCCCTGATTCTCTCCATGACTTCCAATTCCTAACTTCAGTTTGCGAGACCAGCGAGATTATGAAGTAGTGGTGTCTGGACAAGCCAGCTGTGGTTATCAGAGTTTGGTCCCTCTTTTATACAAGACTGGCACACTTCTACTACCTGACAACAAACACCCCCACCTCTCTTTCTCCTCCGCCCGGCCTTACGATTGGAATCTAAATCATACATGGTGTCATGAAATATGCAAATTTAATGGAAAAAAAGAAAGCCAGAGAAATCCCAACAAAGAACTTATTGTAACTGGAATACCCATGTCGTCAAAAAAACTTCATCAAAAAAGAAAAATCTCAACGATGAGCAACTTTCCCATTGAAACCACAAAGCATCCGTTACTGAATACCTATAACAGATTGGAGAAGACATTAATCAAGCATAGAACCAGGGCTCATGTTGCATGTCATACTACGATATCATAGGTAACCTGTTAGATGATTGCTCTTTCGAATGCATCATCATTTTGTCCTCATGACTTTTGTAATGGTTTTTTGTTGTGTGCAGAGTCTAGGCTTGTGAAGCAGCAGAATACAGAACAGACGGGAGCAAAAACAAACGAAAGAAGAATGGAATGGGGGCTGGGTAGAGGGGGGTGGAGGGGCAGACCAACAGCAGGAGAGATGATAGAATGGGAGAACCTGGAGGAAAGAAGGAACATGGGGAACAACGAGAGTAACAAAGGCGGAGAGCACAGGGGTGGGGTGATACAGTACAAACTCTCAACCATGGAAGTGGAACAAACATCCCTTTCATGAGCCGAGTAATTCTATCAGCAAACCCAAACGGTCCATTCAGCTTAAAGGTTGTAAAAAATTCCGCACTGATAATTGGTAATCATATGACACACGTTTGCACACATTCAGTGTTCATAAATCAAATGAATGAATTACAACAGTTTTGGGAATGAATGACTCAGATGGGAATAGTATAAAATAATCTCTGAATTGTATGTTCGTGACAGTTCCCAGGTCTCATCTCTTGTCCAAGTAACTCAATATCTCCACTCCTTTGTTCCTCTTTTGTGGTGTACATTGTCCAAATGCTCGTGGCTGACTAGAGCACATAAAGGAATCAGGAACACAACATAAAAGACGAACAGCAGATTAGAATGGGAAAATACCAACAGCGAGCGGAGGGAGAAAATCGTGGAGGGCACAAACGAGGGAGGTGGGTAATGGTGACAATTTAACTGGGAAACAGCCAAGGGGTGGACCAAGTTGAATCAAAAGTAAAATGTGGGAGGGGTAGGGGTGGTTTTAAATGGGGGTAGAAAAGATCATGGTTTTGGATTGGGGTGGGGGAGGGAACGATCTGAGAATGATCGTGAACAGCTGCGTTGATCGACATGGAATGGAAGAATGACATTGAAGAGAGTGTGGAAGTTGGTTCACAGGCAGGAAAGAAGAACAAATTAGTGGTGCTGACGGTGGTTTGGGAAATTTTTGGCACTTTCACTAGAGGGGGTTGCTTGGGATGCATGTGTTCCTACAGATACCTTGGGGGGGGGGGGGGGCAATGCACGAGAGGGGCAAGGGTACAAGACAGAATGGAGGCAGAAGAAACAGAGCGATGACGAAGTGATAGTCCATCGACTCACTTATTGCAAGAGATTGCTAAATGATAGTGAAGGCCCGTGGTTTCACCGAACATCAACTGAGCAAGGACTGAGGCCCAAAAGGGGGGGGGTTTGCCCCAACGCATAGAGGGGAGAGTACATTCATCATGCATGAATGAAAGCTTGCAGGTGGAGTGTGAGCTCAGGTGGTGCCAAGGAAAGGACTTTGTATGAACTGAGGATGCCCAGTTGCGGCTGGCTTTCAAGGCCTACTTTGAAATGTGGATGCCCAAGAGAGATCATAGCTGATAGTCGACCCAAGAAGTTTGTTGTTTGAACCTCTTCGAGAGTTGTTGAGAAAGTATATGGGAGGGGTTTGTGGGTGGTATGCTCAGAGTCTTTGGTTTGCAACATTACCTGAAGTAACATATATCTATATATAAATAGATTCAGTGAATTCTGTCAACATATAATTAACTTCCATTGATTTCCTTTTAGCGTAACCTGAGTGATCTTAACAGTTAGTGAGCTATTGATATTATTGTGGCGCCGGCGTCGCAGGTGTAGCCAGCGAGGGGGGGCTTGCTCAATTGCCCTCTCTGAATTGCAGCTGTTGCACACGATTAACTTCGTGTCACAGGGGTTGCCTATTCGACCGTGAAAGCCAATAAATTGACCACGTGACTTAGGGTCCTCCATCAACACTGTTTGCCTAAGAACATGTGACCTCCTTACGGGGTCGCGCCCTCAGTATGTACTTGCATTATTCAGATTACTACTGGATTCAGGTGCAGCCGAGTGGAAGCTTCCAAGTACGTAGCAGTATTGAACAGATCCTTTGGGGAATAACGTTCCAGCTGAAGCTAGGGTACGGGCCATGCTGGACCTAATTGGAGAAAAGACAAGAACGAGCTGGGAACATTTCTAAACACAATTTATATTTACAAGCCAGAATTGCGAGGAAAGTTATGTGGCACAGTAAATGGGGTTTATTCAATGTACAAGCAGGGGAAAGCAAGGAATTTGTGGGGTGCGGCAAAAGTCAAACAATACAACAAAAGGAGACAGTGGCAGAGGTTATCCCGATAGTTCTTACACAGATCTTAACCTTATGCTATGATAGGCACCAAAACACCACACACACACACACACAGACACACACACACCACACACACACAACTGAAAAATTAGAGATACCCAACGAGAAAGAAGCAGATGAGGATATGACCTCTCAATACCTGGCTTGGCTGGCAGAAACCAACGCAGCCCGTAATGCTTAGAAAGGGAGGAGGAGGGCAGAAATACTGAGGTGTCAGGGTTGTGGAGTATAAGGTGTGCGAGTGTAATGCACGTGGGGGGTGTGCGGCGTAGTGCAAAAGGAAAAAATGTGAGGTGCAAGTCAGTTTGGTTCGCTTTCTTTTGTTTGCCTTTGGTCCTGCCCTGAAAAGAACAGTTGGTCGGGCGTTCCTAGCGTTGATTGTCTTTTGCATCCACAGTAGAACAAAAGATAGATGGTCGAAGAAAGATGCATGAGAAGAAAGACCCTATCCTATAATGAAGTGCGATTGGAATGGAGCAGCCCCGGCTCGTAGCAGCAACGCGTGACCCAACCGCTTGGTCACACAAGACTGTGATGCCCGCTCAGCTCGCACCGCCTGTCTCCCTTGATGAGTGAGGTCCGATGTCTGGCCGAGTGCCTGTCCGGCTTGTCCTCTCCCTGTCCCCAGTGATCTGCAACTCTGAACTGCTCTCCAATCTCCATCTGCTCTCTTGATCATCCCAACCGCTCTCCGAACAGCTCTTTTAATGAAGCCGCCGGATGAGGGGAGGAGCCAATAAAAAAAACTCCCTCTCTCCCTCCCCATTTCCCATTTCCTTTCCCATTCCCCCCTTAATCTTCCCATCATATACTGTGGTTGGTTCTCCATGGGGACATTTCCAGAGTTAGGAGGCAAAATATATGAGATGATTACAATAAGTAAAATGTGTTCAGCTTTTTTCGAAAGCATGAATGCCACATCATGCAGGAAAGCCAGAGGTAATGCAGCGCAGCTCTAAAGATTGTCCCTAGACTGGGTTTGACCGACCCAGCTATGAATTGCCATCCTGGTGTTTCAAAGGCAGGTTAATTCATCAAATGTGTGCCGTCCGCAGATGGACGTGAAATTTGGACGCCACATCTGCCAGAAATCTCCCCCTCCTCTCTCCTCTTCTCCTCCGCCTCTGCCACTCTAACGCCCCGTCTCTCCTTCCTTCCCCTCTCTCCCTCCTCCCTCTCTCACCCGCCTCCCTCTCTCTCCTCTCCCACCGCCCCCTCTCTCCCCCCACCTATTCCCTCGGACACTAATCCCATCTCCACACCCTATCCTCCTCTCTCTTTGCGACCACTCTTCCTCCGACCCCTCCCCTTTCCCGCCCTTTCATTCGATGGCCCTCTCTTTTTTCTTTTTTTTGGTATATACCTTGTCGAGGCTCGTGTGAGAGCTAACACACAACGCACATCAAGAAGGGGGGGGGCAATGAAGACAAGGGGAGGGGGGAGTGGGAAGGAAAAACAGTGGGGAACAGAGACATTAGGAGATCTTGTGGAAGGGAGAGGGATGGAGGGGAAACATGGGGAATAGAAGATTGGACATACAGGGACTTTCAGGAAGGAAAGCAGGGAATTTGGAAGGAGGTGGGCTGGTGGATTATCGGGGGTAGAACAAGATCGAGGATTTGGATGGGGGATGACAAGAGGTGGTGGTGAAACAGCTGTTTTGAAGGCCTGGAGGGACAGAAGGGAATGAAAAGTGAGGATTTATCCAAAGGCGGGAAAAAGAGGAAATGAAGGAGTGAAGGTGAGCAATGATTCGTGATTTTGGAGTTTTTTACCAGAAGGGGGTTGATGGCGGACCTTGAGCGGCCCTAACGGAAATGTGATGGGACAAATCGCAGAGAGAGCGGGGGGGGGGGGGGTGGTGAGGCTGGAGAGGACATGGTCGTTAGAAGAACAGAAAGACCACCGACCAACTGCGGGTGATTTGAGCGAGAGGCCAAAGACCAGCCTCATTGCGGGAGATGCCAATGATCCGAAATGCTTGGTTTCTACAGGCGTGAAGCCGAGAAACGTGGGAGGAAAGGAGCACCAGCCCGAGGGGAGAGCAGTACTCCACAGGCTGCTGACAAAAGCTTTGTCAGTGGTCAGGAGCTCAGTGGGCCCGAGAAGGACTTTGCACGCACGGAGGAATTCCCAGTCAGCGCTGGCTTTGGAGGCGAGTTTGAAATGCGGTTTCCCATGGAAAGCTCATGGCAGATAGTGCGCACCTAGAAGCTTCAAAAGAAAGGACTTCTCGCAGAGGATTGTTGGATAAAGTTGGCATGGGGGGGGGAGGGTTTCCTAAGCGGTCTTTCGAAGAGAATATACGTGAGAGTGGTGGAGATTTGTCCGGATTGAAGACATGTTCCACATGTTGGACCAGTTGTGATTTTATCCAGATGCAGTTAGTGAGCGAAGAAGCTGCTGCTTGCCGTCTGAGGGATGACCGATGGTACGGCAGAGGGTGGAGTCCATCAGCAAAGAGATATAGAAGGATTTTCCAGAGAGTCGGAGGATCATTGATAAAACCAGAAAAAGAACAGGGCCCAGAACGCTACTTGAGGAACTCCAGCTGGACAGGACGAGGGGATGAAGAAACTTCCATTTAGGGCCACACGGTGCTGCGACAGAGAGGAATCTGGCGAGCCATGAGTGGAGACGAACCTTGATACCAGAGGAAGAGAAGTTTGGTGAGCAGGGCGGGTGCCAGACCGTGTTCAAAAGCACGTGATATGTCCAGGGATCAGCTCGGATTTCCTGTTGGCATTGGGACTTCATCATTGTTGGGAGAGCAGAAGCAGCATATCCAGGGTAGAGTGACCTGGTCTACCAAATTGATGATCAAAAATCAAGCCATTGGAGAAGAGGGAAGGATTTAATGTTTCTGAGCGATGATGGATTCCCATAACCTTGCTGATGATTGGGAGAAGGCTGATGGTCTGTTGTTGCAGGGATCTGTTTTTTGCACTTTTTGTGCAGGCAGTGATGTTTTCTGATTCCAAGCAGATGACAGACGACCTTGAACAAATGAGAGGTGAATAGAACAGAGAGAGGGTGAGCAAGAGCAGAAGAGCAGGCTTTGAGGACATGTGGGCTGATGCCGTCTGGACGCGGTTTGTAGATATGAGTCGAGGTTTTGACAGCAGCTCTCCACTTAGTCAGGAGAAAAAGACAGCAGAGTCCAGGGACGTTGGGTGCGAACTGGGTAAGGTGGGTAGAGAAAGTGATGGGTTTTGGACACAAGATTTAGCTGCAAACACCAGTTTAGGCATTCAGCTTTTTGTTCACGTGCGGTATCAGTAGTGCGGCCATTTGAGGTAAAGGGAGGGGATGGAGGGGGAACATACACAGAACAGATTTGATTAGATGGCCACCAGGATTTTGAGGAGGGAGAGAGGTTTGAGAGTTCAGATTGAGAAATGAGAAAGATGTTGTTTCCTGGCTCTCCTGAGGTTGGTAAGTTCACACTTGTTCCGAGCTTTATGGAAGGAACTGAGATTTGGCCCTCATTGGGTTTGCCTTTCCATGAGGCAAAGGCAAGTTTGTTCAGGACAACTGCTCGCCACAAGTTCAGTGAACCAGAGGGCGTGAGGAAGGGTAGGACAACTGAAGACGAATTGGGATAATCTGTGCATAGAGGGAGAGCAAGTTTCTTTGAAGAATTTCCCAGGAATGAGTTGATGTTGGAGAAAGTAGCGATGGAGACCAGTCTATAAGTTTGATGGCTGCTTGGAGACCCTGCCGTCGGCTTGAGTGAAATGCCCGACTCGACCGGTGGTGAGGTGGTTCTCTGATAACAGCCAGAGAGATGTCCACTTTGACAACGACGTGGTCAGAAGCACTGATTGGAGCGGAGGAGAGCAGCAGATATTGTCAGGGAAATTTGTGCAAAATCAGATCCAGAAGAGATGGAGTACCATTGGTTGAGATCCGGGTCGGAAGTTGCCCGATTGAGTCAGTCCCAATGAGTCGCAGAAAGCTTTTGCTGAGTGCTGGCAGGTGAGAGGGTGCCCACACCTAGCCAACTGGCATGATGACAATTTGAAGTCACCAACATATGAGGAAACAGAGAGTTTGGATGAGAAGATGAGTTGGTCATGTTTTTCGGATAGTGAGGTGTAGATGGAGTCATCACTGTGAGGTGGAGCGGTACAGTACAGGTACACATATAAACATGAAGGTGGGAGTGGAGGGAAGTCGTAAGAAAGCCAGAAAGTATTTAGTTCCTGGGGGTGTGGGGGAGTGAGGGCAGTGCATGGAGAGTGAGATAGAGTCTTTGATTGAAGAGAGCAATCCTGCACCAAGACGAGGCTCAAGGTCTGTCATACCAGAGGAGGGAGTAACCAGGGAGAGATACTTTGGAGTCAGACACGTCTTGGGGAGAAAAGTTCTGTTGGCAGATTATGTCTGGTTTGTCAGTGGCAACCTGTATGGAAAAGATCTGAAAGGTTTGAGCGAAGCCCCGAATATTTGAGGTCCCACTTTTATGAAGAGGGAGGGGAGAGGCTTTGGGTGCAGGGGGTGGTGGGGTGGGAGGCAGGAGGGGTAGGACAAGGATGAGGGAGGGGTAGAGGTTGTGAAGAGTGTGGGGGATGTGCAGAATAGCTAGGGGAGTGGCCGGATGAGGAGGAGAAAAGCCTCTCTTGCTGCGGGGAAAGGGGGACAAGAGAGGGGAAGAAAGGCAGTGAAGGATTTGAGGAGGTGGAGTGAAGAGCTGGAGTGAGAGGACAGTGGAAGGAGGCAGTTTTGTGGATGAGAGGGGGGGGGCAACTTTGAAGGATGAAAGTGAGGGGAATGAAATGGTGGGAGAAAGGTGAGGGGGAGTTTTTTGAGAGAGGTGAGAGGGAGGCTTGAGGAGAAAGAGTGGGATGGTTGCCTTTGAGAGTGAGAGGGGTGAGAGGGGTGAGTTGGTACTGAAGTTGGAAAAAAAGAATGGTTGATGGAAAGCGAACTTCATAGCAAACTGGGGTTTTTTTAAGTTTTAGGTCAGAGATGCGATTTAACACAATTCCTTGATGGATACAATAAAGGCGAATTCAGAGAATGGAGAGAAGAACGCTGTAACAGTTGGATTTTTTAGGCAAGGTATGAAGGAAAAGGTCGATGAAGGCAGTCTGTTTAAAATAGCAGGAAGAATAGTGCATTATGATACAGTAAAGAGTACCACATGTGTGAAAGAGGAAGATGAAGCATTATAAGTTATCGTTTTTATTTCATTACTGTTTGAGAGAGTTTTCAACCAGATTGGTCCATGGAAGTGTTGTCGAAAAATTGAGGAAGAAGACGAAGAGGAGAAGAAGAGAGGAGATGAAGAAAGAAGAAGAAGATTGAGAGTGGTAGTGAGGAGGATGAAAGGTAGCGTTTTTTTTTGTTTGTTTGTTTTATTATTATTTAAGATAAAGAAATAGATTGATTAGTAGGAGGGATGGGGGACGTTAGTGGGGAATAAGTGGGGAAGAATAGATTGAAGGTAATGGGGACAAAAACAAAACACGATCATACACCGAGGTGACCGTAGGCTTCAAGCCTCAAGGGAGGCCTCAAGCACCCAGTAAGACATGGTCGACAAATCCTCACAAATATAGCAACGATTTTTGAACAAAACGCGAAATAGACACACAGAACATGTACGTGAAAAATAAACAGTTTAAACGGGACAGATAACGACCGAAACTTAACTTTGAGATCGTCAGCAGAGAGCCAATGAAGGAGACCCTGTCGACACTCTTCAAACCGACCGGAACTCTTCCACCCCTCCCCATACCCCTGCTCCCCACTGTTAAGGGGATGTGAAGGACTGACAGATACTTTTGACAATTTAAAACTGCTTCCCCATAGTGTGGAACTACGATTCTGATTCGGATGATCTTCCCTGGAGGGGTGCAAAGGTCACTGCATGACTGAGCATCATGCAGGCAGCCTTTGCCAGGTTTGGAATCACAATGGGTTTTAATGCTCCACCACCAATTTTATATTGGAACCTGCAGTTGATTGGAAAATGTTGCTGTTTGGGCAAGTTTTCTGCCATTTCTTCCCTCCTGCTGGCTTCCCTTCCCTCTGTCACACAGCCTTGCTTCTCACCCTGCACCTCACAACCACCTTCCCCTTCCCTTATGCTCCTTCCCTTCACCTCATGCTGCCTTCCTTCCCTCGCCCTCAATACTTGCATCTATTAATTAATTAGCCTATTGGAGGTGGGGAAATTCTGAGAGAGATTTATTATGTACATGTACACTTTAAATAAGTTATGTACATGCACACTTTAAAGTTATAATGAAATGTCATGTACACTTTCGTACACTAACTCACCTCTGATTATTGTGCATTTTAAAACTGAACAAGATACGTTTTCATTGCAATGAAAATTTGTCATGATAATATTGGAAGTCTTAATTTATATTTTAAATGCCTAATTGTCGGCGTTTTGTATGTGCCGTATGCTGTTGAGATGTCCAGGGGTATGTCAGTTATCAAGCACGCTAGCTAGTGCTTGCTAAGCCGCGCCATTCCTAAGAACGGTTTCGCATGAAGTGCTTGTTCGTGCTGTAGCAATTGCCGCGCATCTACAAGAACTGGAACTGAACA
>CM068967.1:6253228-6268125 GCA_035128595.1 Eptatretus atami | reverse complement strand
CCCCCCCCCCTCCAGATTCATTACATGGCGATGAAGATAAACATCTATACCATCACTTCTTTCATCCGTATTGATGAATTTGTCCTTCAGGAGGTGGGGAGGTAGGAGGAACCCGACATTGCCCGGTAACGCCGGGTACCCTTGCTAGATATTATATAAACAGTATGGTCCATGCGATTCTCGGAGCATAGATTTACTCTTGTGAACAGGGAAAATGTCAGAGTTGTCTTGTTACACGTGATGCTGAAGAAGAGAGAGATTATACACGATATCTGTAACAACTTGTGGGACACGACTTTTGTGACAAAACTCGGTGGAAGAGTTGGTTAGGTGACAGGAACAAGCCCGATTCGATTTTTGAATAAGGTACGGAACAGATCCAACCATATCAGTGGGATTACAAAATATAACACGTTCAACCCAGCAAAGGTATGCGCTCTAACTTGAGTGCCTTGTTCTGTTTCGCAAGTGTCCACTCTATGAGTGATCTTTCATCTGTCTTTTGTTCTGTTGTGTCACAGCGATTTTTGGGTCACAGTTTCAAGCAATCTTTCTGAAATTTTGTGCATGTAGGTGAGGGCAAAGGATAGATTAGCAACGCTTAATTTGGTGAGGATCGAGTCCGGATCCAGATGAAATTTAGTGTTTTCTTAGAGAGATGTGGCCAACAACATGCTGCCATGATATCTCAAAGTTATATGCAAAGTTATGACAAAACGAGGTGGATGATTTGGTTAGATGCAAAGAACAAGCCGATGCCGATTTTTGTTAATTTCCCGATTCCAGATCCGACTATCAGTTGGATACGAATATATAACTGTTCAGCCGGCGGAGGTATGCGCTCCACGAGTACCGTCCCGTTCACCAAGTGTCACTCCATGAGGATTCTTCAATTTGTTACTTGCAAAATCGAAGATTTTGAAAGTTATATTGGTCGCGTCGATTTTGTTATTCTATCTGTTTGTCTGTTGTCTGTTTTATTGCCTACAAGGTCACAATTCTAAACCGATCGTCATGAAACTTTACCACGTCATGAAGTTGGAGGGTCATCTCAACTCGAAAGCCCATTGATTTTGAGGTCAAATTTCAAATTCAAAATCGTCATTTTTCTCTGATTGACTTGAAAATTATTTTATATATTGCGTTTACTGATGGGAAACTATTTGAGGTCAAAAGGTCAAAGGTGCAACTGAAAAAAAAAAAAAAAAAAAAAAAAAAAAAAAGAAAAAAAAAAAAAAAAAAAAAAAAAAAAAGAAAAAAAAAAAAAAAAAAAAGGAAAAAAAAAAAAAAAAAAAAGAAAAAAAAAAAAAAAAGAGAAAAAAAAAGAAAAAAAAAAAGAAAAAAAGAAAAGAAAAAAAGAAAAAAAGAAAAAAAAAAAAAAATAAAAAAAAAAAAAAAAAAAAAAAAAAGTCACAACTTCTAAAATCATCAATTTTTATCCTGAAAAATCATCAATTTAACATCTAATTGACTCGAAAATTAAACAGCTCTTGTCATAGTACATTCTCAGTTGGAAACCAACATTTTTGAGATCAAAACGTCAAAGGTCAACTCAAGGTCAAACTTCTTCTAAATCATAATTTCAACTGAAAATCGTCAATTTACATCGCTATTAACTTTGAAAGTTGAAAAAGATTTCCTAGTCCCATTACTGAATTGGGAAAGCAACTACTTTTGCATTCAAAAGGTCAAAAACTCTAAAATCATCAATTTCAATCTGAAAAATAATCAGTTTCAACCTGATTCGAACCTGAGCTTGATTGAAATGTGAAATTTAACTCTGAAATGAAATGGACCAATTTGATATATCCATGGCTAACCTTTTGGAGAGGGGGTGGATTTTCGCAAGTAGCGTGCTCTAGATGCAACGTCCTTTTCTTGTTTGTTTGTTTGTTTGTTTGTTTGTCCGCACAGAATGTGTGCTTTTTCCTCTGCAACCTTTTGGATTGACACAATTTTCACCATAGGACGACTATTCATTGTAAATTTTAAAATTATTATTATGTCATGAGGTCATGTAGTTGTTGTCAATGTGGTGTGGCAGCCATGTTGGACAAAATGAAAAACCTTGGACCTCTGTATCCTCGCGAAGTACATGCTCAAGTACTCCCCTGGGAACAAGTTTTTGTGGGAGGATGTTTCATTTTTTGCCTTCTATATGACGTCATTAATTAGTACGTCAAATCTTATCAATGAGATGAAAATTATTGAGGGAGATCCAGGGATAAAGTGGTTGAGAATAATTAAATTTGATGACGACCATCAGTCATGTGTTTTTGCAGCCCATATTGGATTGAAATAAAAATTTTAAAACCTCTTCTCCAGACGCTGACTATATCAACGAAACTTATATTCCTGATCAATTAGCCTGGCAAAATATAGGGTGTAAAATTAAAAACCTCATCGGTCACATGGTCTGGCAGCCATATTGGAGTAACCTAAAACCCTGAAAAAACATCTTCCTCTCAAACCGACACCGATTGAATGAACCTATATGTAAATCATCGACTTTGCGTGGACCGTGGATTAAAGGGTGATTACTAAAACATCATCGTCACATGGTGTGGCAGTCCATAGTGGATTGAAGGAAGTATTAAAATTTTTTTCTCTGAAACCACTTAAGGTATCATGTGACAACTTTACAAATATCGTCCAATCCCATCGCAGCCATCGTATTAGCAATGATGACGTCAAAGTCACGTGGTTTGGCAGCAATATTGATACAAAAACCCGATCTTATCCGATGAGCATGAAACTTCACAAAGTGATCCTTATGCAAGAAAGGCTTCAGTGTAAATTTATGATGTCATATGGTCAAATGATCGGCAGCCATATTAATTTGAAAAAACAGATCCTTTAAAACCTTATTCCTGAAACCGTTAACTCTTTGATATAATCATCACAATACCAGTAAATGCACACAGGTAATGGATAATCATCTTGTGAAGTAATCACATGGATACGTTAAGCAGTTTCGAGAATTTTTTTTTAATATGATAAGCTAGGATGGGGAATTTGGATGAAATTTCAGCATCACGGTCACATGGTTCACAGCGCAGGTCGCATGGTCTCGCAGATGAAAAAAAACAAAAAACTTATTCAAATCAATGTGAAACTTTAAAGATGTGATTGACAACCCATTCCTGATTAATTTAATAAAGATTATGTCCATGGTCAGTGTCCGTCAAAGCAAAGGTTGTGTGAAAGCCGGACGACTTGGGTACCGCGACATAACTGCCTCGCAGTATAAAGATGCACATTTGTTTTTTGTGCAAACTGAACATTCCTCTGATTCTTCATTGCACTTTCTCGCACACCTTGGTGAAAATCTCGACAAGCAACGTCACGACCTCGTTGTGCAAACCTGGTAACTGTGTGTGTAGATAAAGGAACGTGCGTCAATGAATGGAGTTTCCCCTGGAATGAATAAATGGATTGTCTGTCTGATCAGTGTCCGTTGGTATGTTCACTTCAATAAGGTTTTCATCCATCATTTATAATCCTGACTAAACTCTAACAAATCCAATTTTTGAGATCAAGGAACATGAAAATCCTTTTTCTTTTGATTGTGTATACTACAGAGAACCCGGTTCCACCAGGCTGTTTGTAAGGGAATTGTTCCAAATAGAGTAATGGAAATATTAAGGAGTTTGACAGGAATGTGTTTTGACGGCAATAATGGTCCAGGGAGGTGGAAATACTACGTCAGTAAAAGGAAACTTGAGTCTCATCCTTTCTTTTTCAAGTCCTCATCCCTCCGTCCCACTCCTCAACTCCACGTACGCAACCCCTCCCCAATTATGGATCTTGAAAGGTGGAGAGACTGGGGTGGGGTAACGAGGGTCGAATATAACCGTGGGTTTTGGAATTGAAGATGCTCTAAGATGGTGGTGAACAGCTGTTTTAAAGACTACTGCCACTAACAGGTTAATAACAATTTACATTTGATCTGAATCCAGAACCTTAGGCCAAAATTTAATCGGAGTGTTCTTTTCACCTAACCAACTCTCCACTAAGTTTTGTCAAAACTCGTCACCAACTTTTTGAGATATCACTATATGTCTTTTTGGCACATTACTCAATGTTGAAGAATCAGTTAAATTCTAGTATCCAGATGCAGACCAGGATCTCACTAAAAGCTTTAGATTCGTCCTTGTTACATTAACACCCAAACTCTCATGAAGTTTTGTCCGTAATTTGTTCCACTACTTACAGATATCCTGCTCAATATGAGCACACAAACACTAAAAGGAACTCGGTAGAGAACATACCTCCACCAGGCTGAACAGTCTACATTTTGTATCCCATTGATAGGTCGGTTCCGATCCGGACCTTAACCACAAATCCTAATTCCGCTTGTTCTTGTCACCTACCAAACTGATCCAACCTTGTTTTGTCCTAACTTGTTCATATTTTGAGACATCACGCTATAATATCGTTTTTTGTCCAAATCTCTCAATGGTGAAGAATCACTTTAAATATTTCTAATATCCAGATCTGATCAGATAATCACAAAAATCGGAATTGATTATCTGCATCACACAACAACCTGTCCAAGTTTCGTCCAAATCTGTCCCAACTTTTTTGAGATATCTGCTCACAGACAGACAGTGAATATAACCTCCTTCAACCTTCGTTGGTGAGGTAATTAACAATAACCGTTAAACAAATTCAATTTGCATTGTGGGAAAAATCAAATGTAAATTAATTTGATTGGCAAATGAGGTTGGTGGATGTGAAAAAACATTCCAAGTTTATTATTATGTAATCATTCCCTTTCCCCCATTTATAACCAATGCGATCCAGGATCCAAAATGTAACCAAATGAGATCCAGAACAGATCCAGGAGGACCCAATAATGTTTAAAATCCTAATAATACATAGTTATATAATAAAAGAGTATTTAACAAGTGAAAGTCTAATCGGGATATTTTCCAAGGTGGAACGCGATCACACCAGTCACTGATTGCAACCTCCTGATTAATGAAGATTTAAAAGACATTTTATAATTTACAAGTTCTTTAAATTGTGACGTTTATAACCCGACTTCAATTGTTTGTGGACAGAGCTGCATGTGTGATGTATATTTTGCATGACGTCATGTCCGGTTCTGTGTGAATAATCGAAAAGTTGACTTTTAGAGCAAAAGAAGTTTCAAATCTCTTGAAATGTTATTCCGAATGTCGACTCCAACCAATGAAACAATTGAGAGATGAAGTGATTCGCCAAATAGTTTACATGAAATAAACCGGAACTTAAACTCAGTACCAAACTCAGAAAAATCTCAAACCTTGGTTTCCAACAATTATCCCAGCTGATGGTCCACCAGCAAATGGCTTCCAAGGACCAGATGACCAGAGCACAGCAGTGCCAAGAAAGGAGGACGAGGCTTCTCCCTGATTCTCTCCATGACTTCCAATTCCTAACTTCAGTTTGCGAGACCAGCGAGATTATGAAGTAGTGGTGTCTGGACAAGCCAGCTGTGGTTATCAGAGTTTGGTCCCTCTTTTATACAAGACTGGCACACTTCTACTACCTGACAACAAACACCCCCACCTCTCTTTCTCCTCCGCCCGGCCTTACGATTGGAATCTAAATCATACATGGTGTCATGAAATATGCAAATTTAATGGAAAAAAAGAAAGCCAGAGAAATCCCAACAAAGAACTTATTGTAACTGGAATACCCATGTCGTCAAAAAAACTTCATCAAAAAAGAAAAATCTCAACGATGAGCAACTTTCCCATTGAAACCACAAAGCATCCGTTACTGAATACCTATAACAGATTGGAGAAGACATTAATCAAGCATAGAACCAGGGCTCATGTTGCATGTCATACTACGATATCATAGGTAACCTGTTAGATGATTGCTCTTTCGAATGCATCATCATTTTGTCCTCATGACTTTTGTAATGGTTTTTTGTTGTGTGCAGAGTCTAGGCTTGTGAAGCAGCAGAATACAGAACAGACGGGAGCAAAAACAAACGAAAGAAGAATGGAATGGGGGCTGGGTAGAGGGGGGTGGAGGGGCAGACCAACAGCAGGAGAGATGATAGAATGGGAGAACCTGGAGGAAAGAAGGAACATGGGGAACAACGAGAGTAACAAAGGCGGAGAGCACAGGGGTGGGGTGATACAGTACAAACTCTCAACCATGGAAGTGGAACAAACATCCCTTTCATGAGCCGAGTAATTCTATCAGCAAACCCAAACGGTCCATTCAGCTTAAAGGTTGTAAAAAATTCCGCACTGATAATTGGTAATCATATGACACACGTTTGCACACATTCAGTGTTCATAAATCAAATGAATGAATTACAACAGTTTTGGGAATGAATGACTCAGATGGGAATAGTATAAAATAATCTCTGAATTGTATGTTCGTGACAGTTCCCAGGTCTCATCTCTTGTCCAAGTAACTCAATATCTCCACTCCTTTGTTCCTCTTTTGTGGTGTACATTGTCCAAATGCTCGTGGCTGACTAGAGCACATAAAGGAATCAGGAACACAACATAAAAGACGAACAGCAGATTAGAATGGGAAAATACCAACAGCGAGCGGAGGGAGAAAATCGTGGAGGGCACAAACGAGGGAGGTGGGTAATGGTGACAATTTAACTGGGAAACAGCCAAGGGGTGGACCAAGTTGAATCAAAAGTAAAATGTGGGAGGGGTAGGGGTGGTTTTAAATGGGGGTAGAAAAGATCATGGTTTTGGATTGGGGTGGGGGAGGGAACGATCTGAGAATGATCGTGAACAGCTGCGTTGATCGACATGGAATGGAAGAATGACATTGAAGAGAGTGTGGAAGTTGGTTCACAGGCAGGAAAGAAGAACAAATTAGTGGTGCTGACGGTGGTTTGGGAAATTTTTGGCACTTTCACTAGAGGGGGTTGCTTGGGATGCATGTGTTCCTACAGATACCTTGGGGGGGGGGGGGGGCAATGCACGAGAGGGGCAAGGGTACAAGACAGAATGGAGGCAGAAGAAACAGAGCGATGACGAAGTGATAGTCCATCGACTCACTTATTGCAAGAGATTGCTAAATGATAGTGAAGGCCCGTGGTTTCACCGAACATCAACTGAGCAAGGACTGAGGCCCAAAAGGGGGGGGGTTTGCCCCAACGCATAGAGGGGAGAGTACATTCATCATGCATGAATGAAAGCTTGCAGGTGGAGTGTGAGCTCAGGTGGTGCCAAGGAAAGGACTTTGTATGAACTGAGGATGCCCAGTTGCGGCTGGCTTTCAAGGCCTACTTTGAAATGTGGATGCCCAAGAGAGATCATAGCTGATAGTCGACCCAAGAAGTTTGTTGTTTGAACCTCTTCGAGAGTTGTTGAGAAAGTATATGGGAGGGGTTTGTGGGTGGTATGCTCAGAGTCTTTGGTTTGCAACATTACCTGAAGTAACATATATCTATATATAAATAGATTCAGTGAATTCTGTCAACATATAATTAACTTCCATTGATTTCCTTTTAGCGTAACCTGAGTGATCTTAACAGTTAGTGAGCTATTGATATTATTGTGGCGCCGGCGTCGCAGGTGTAGCCAGCGAGGGGGGGCTTGCTCAATTGCCCTCTCTGAATTGCAGCTGTTGCACACGATTAACTTCGTGTCACAGGGGTTGCCTATTCGACCGTGAAAGCCAATAAATTGACCACGTGACTTAGGGTCCTCCATCAACACTGTTTGCCTAAGAACATGTGACCTCCTTACGGGGTCGCGCCCTCAGTATGTACTTGCATTATTCAGATTACTACTGGATTCAGGTGCAGCCGAGTGGAAGCTTCCAAGTACGTAGCAGTATTGAACAGATCCTTTGGGGAATAACGTTCCAGCTGAAGCTAGGGTACGGGCCATGCTGGACCTAATTGGAGAAAAGACAAGAACGAGCTGGGAACATTTCTAAACACAATTTATATTTACAAGCCAGAATTGCGAGGAAAGTTATGTGGCACAGTAAATGGGGTTTATTCAATGTACAAGCAGGGGAAAGCAAGGAATTTGTGGGGTGCGGCAAAAGTCAAACAATACAACAAAAGGAGACAGTGGCAGAGGTTATCCCGATAGTTCTTACACAGATCTTAACCTTATGCTATGATAGGCACCAAAACACCACACACACACACACACAGACACACACACACCACACACACACAACTGAAAAATTAGAGATACCCAACGAGAAAGAAGCAGATGAGGATATGACCTCTCAATACCTGGCTTGGCTGGCAGAAACCAACGCAGCCCGTAATGCTTAGAAAGGGAGGAGGAGGGCAGAAATACTGAGGTGTCAGGGTTGTGGAGTATAAGGTGTGCGAGTGTAATGCACGTGGGGGGTGTGCGGCGTAGTGCAAAAGAAATGTGAGGGCAATCAGTGGTTCGCTTCTTTTTGTGCCTTGTAGGTCCTGCCTGAAAAGAACAGTTGGTCGGCCGCGTTCCTGCGTTGAATGTCTTTTGCATCCACAGTATGAACAAAAGATAGATGGTCGATAAGAAGATGATGAGAAGAAAGACCTATCCTATAATTGAAGTGTCGATTGGGACAGACCTCCGCTCGTAGGCAGCACGCGTGACCCAACGCTTGGTCACACAAGACTGTGATGCCTCGTCTGCACGCCTGTCTCCCTGATGAGTGAGAGTCGATGTCTGGCGGTGCTGCTCGGCTTGTCCTCTCCCTGTCCCCAGTGATCTGCAACTCTGAACTCTCTCACAATCTCCATCTGTCTCTGATCATCCAACCGCTCGTCGAACAGCTTTTTAATGAAGCCGCGGGATGAGGGGAGGAGCCCAAATAAAAAAAATCTCTCTCCCTCCCCATTGTCCCATTTCCATTTCACCATTCCCCTGCTAATCTTCCCATCATATAATGTGGTTGGTTCCATGGGGACATTTCCAGATTAGGAAGGCAAAATATATAGATGATTACAATAAGTAAAATAGTGTTCAGCTTTTTACGAAAGCATGAATTGCCACATCATGAGGAAGCAAGAGGTAATGCAGCGCAGATCTAAGATGTCTTAGACTGGTTTGATCGACACCACTATGAATGCCAATCCTGGTGTTTCAAAGGCATGGTTAATTCATCAAATGTGTGCCGTCCGCAGATGGCGTGAAATTGGAACGCCACATCTGCCAGAAATCTCCCCTCCTCTCTCCTCTTCATCCTCGCCCTCTGCACTCTACCCCCTCTCTCCTTCCTTCCCCTCTCTCCCTCCTCCCTCTTCACCCGCTCCCTCTCTCATCCTCTCCACCCCCTCTCTCTCCCCCCCCTATTCCTCGACACTATATCTCCACACCTATCCTCCTCTCTCTCTTGCGACCATCTTCTCTGCCGACCCTCCCCTTTCCCGCCCTTTCATTCGATGGCCTTCTCTTTTTTCTTTTTTTTGGTATATACCTTGTCGGGCTCGTGGAAGCTACAATCAACGCACACTCAAGAAGGGGGCAATGAGACAAGGAGGAGGGGGGAGTGGGAAGGAAAAACAGTGGGGAACAGAAGACTTAGGGAATCTTGGAAGGGAGAGGGATGGAGCGGGAAACATGGGGAATAGAAGATGGACATACAGGGACTTTCGGAAGGAAAGCAGGGAATTTGAAGGAGGTGGGCTGGTGGATTATCGGAGGGTAGAACAAGATCGAGGATTTGGATGGGTGGATGACAAGAGGTGGTGGTGAAACAGCTGTTTTGAGGCCTGGAAGGGAAGAAGGGAATGAAAGAGTGAGGGAGTTTATTCCAAAGAGCGGGAAAAGAGGAATATGAGGAGTGAAGGTGAGCAAATGATTTGAGTGATTTTGGAAGTTTTCCAGAAGGGGTTGATGGACCTTGAGCGCCCTACGGAAATGTGATGGGACAAATCGCAGAGAGAGCGGGGGGGGGGGGGGTGGTGAGGCTGGCAGGGGACGGTTAGAAAGACAGAAAGACCACACCAACTGCGGTGATTTGAGCGAGAGGCCAAGACCAGCCTATTGGGAGATGCCAATGATCCGAAATGCTTGGTTTCTACAGGCGTGAAGCCGAGAAACGTGGGAGGAAAGGAGCAGCAAGCCCGAGGGGAGAGCAGTACTCCATCGGCTGCTGAAAGCTTTGTATGGTCAGGAGCTCAGTGGGCCCGAGGAAGGACTTTGCAGACGGAGGATTCCCAGTCACGCTGGCTTTGGAGGCGAGTTTGAAATGCGGTTTCCAGGAAAGCTCATGGGCAGATAGTGCGCACCTAAGAAGCTTCAAAGAAAGGACTTCTCGTCAGAGGATTGTTGATGAAAGTGGCATGGGGGGGAGGGTTTCCTAGAGATGCGGTCTTTCGAGAGATATACGTGACGAGTGTAGATTTGTCCGGATTGAGACATGTTCCACTGTTGGAATCCAGTTTGTGATTTTATCCAATGAGTTAGTGGCGAAGAGAGCTGCTGCTTGCGGTCTGAGGGATGCCGATGGTACGGCAAGGGTGGAGTCCATTCAGCAAAGAGATATAGAGGATTTTCAGAGAGTCGGAGGATCATTGATGAAAACAGAAAACGAACGGCGCCAGAACGTACTGAGGAACTCCAGCTGGACAGGAGAGGGGATGAAAGAAACTTCCATTTAAGGCACACGGTGACTGCGACAGAAGAGGAATCTGCGAGCGCATGAGTGGGACGAACTTGAATACCAGAGGAAGAGAGTTGGTGAGGCAGGCAGGGTGCCAGACGTGTTCAAAACGAGTGATATGTCCAGGGATCAGATCGGATTTCTGTCTGGCATTGGGACTTCATCATTGTTTGGGAGAGCAGAAGCAGCATATCAGGGTAGAGTGACCTGGTACTACCAAATTGATGATCAAAATCAAAGCCATTGGAGAAGAGGAAGGATTTATGTTCTGAAGCGATGAATGGATTCCATAAACATTGCTGATGATTGGGAGAAGGCTATGGTCTGTTGTTGCAGGGTATCTTTTTTTGCACTTTTTGGGACGGCAGTGATGTTTTGATTTCAAGCAATGACAGACGACTTGAACAAATGAGAGGTGAATAGAACAGAGAGAGGGTGAGAAGATAGCAGAAGAGCACGTTTGAGACATGTGGGCTGATGCCGTCTGGACGCGGTTTGTAGAATATGAGTCGAGTTTTGACACAAGCTCTCCACCTTGTCAGAGAAAAAGAACAGAGTCAGGGACGTTGGGTGCGAACGGGTAAGGTGGGTAGAGAAGTGATGGGTTTTGACACAAGATTTAGTGCAAACACCACGTTTAGGCATTAGCTTTTGTCACGTGCGGTATCAAGTAGTGCGGCCATTTGAGGTAAGGGAGGAGGATGGAGGGGGAACATACACAGAACAGATTTGATTGATGGCACCAGGATTTTGTAGGTAGTGGAGAGAGTTTTGAGAGTTCAGACTGAGAAATGAGAAAGATTGTTGTTTCTGGCTCTTCCTGAGGTTGGTTAAGTTCACACTTGTTCGAGCTTTATGTTTATAGTTAATTGAGATTGGCATCATTGGGTTGCTTTCCCATGAGGCAAAGCAAGTTTGTTCTTAGGACATTCTTTGCTCGCTATCTTTTTTAGTTCAGTGACAGAGGGCGTGAGGAGGGTAGGCAACTGAAGACGAATGGGATAATCTGATGATGAGGGAGAGCAAGTTCTTTGAAGAATTCCCAGAATGAGTTGATGTTGGAGAAAGTAGCGATGGAGACAGTCTATAAGTTGATGCTGCTTGGAGACCCTGCCTCGGCTTGAGTGAAATGCCGACTCGACCGGTGGTGAGGTGGTTCTCTGATAACAGCCAAAGATGTCCACTTTGACAAGACGTGGTCAGAAGACTGATTGGACGAGGAAGCAGCAGATATTGTCAGGGAAATTGTCAAAATCAGATCCAGAAGAGATGGAGTACCATTGGTTGAGATCCGGGTCGGAAGTTGCACCGATTGAGTCAGTCCCAATGAGTCGCAGAAGCTTTGCTGAGGTGCCAATGGCAGTGAGAGGGTGCCAACCTAGCCAACTAGCATGATGACAATTGAAGTCACCACATATGAGGAACAGGAGTTGGATGAGAAATAGATTGGTCATGTTTTCGATAGTGAGGTGTAGATGGAGTCATCACTGTGAGGTGGACGGTACAGTACAGTACACTATAAACATGAGTGGGAGTGGAGGGAATCGTAAGAAGCCAAAGTATTCCTGGGGTGTGGGGAGTGAGGGCATGCATGAGAGTGAGATAGAGTCTTTGATGAAGAGAGCAACTCCTCACCAAGACGAGGTCAGGTTGTCATACCAGAGAGGGAGTAACCAGGGAGAGATCTTTGGAGTCAGACACGTCTGGGAGAAAATTCTGTTAGGCAGATTATGTCTGTTGTCAGTGGCAACCTGTATGGAAAAGTTGAAAGGTTTGAGCGAAGCCCCGATATTTGAGGTCCCACTTTCTAGAAGAGGGAGGGAGAGGCTTTGGTCAGGGGTGGTGGGGTGGGAGGCAGGAGGGTAGACAAGGATGAGGGAGGGGTAGAGGGTTGTTGAAAGAGTGTGGGGATGGCAGAATAGCTAGGGGAGTGGCGGATGAGAGGAGAAAAGGCTCTCTTGCTGCGGGGAAAGGGGGACAAGAGAGGGAAGAAGGCAGTTGAAGGATTTGAGGAGTGGAGTGAAGAGATGGAGTGAGAGCAGTGGAGGAGGCATTTTGTGGATGAGAGGGGGGGGGCAACTTTGAGGATGAGTGGGGAATGAATGGTGGGAGAAAGGTGAGGGGAGTTTGAGAGAGGTGAGAGGGAGGCTGAGGAGAAGATGGGATGGTTGCTTGAGAGTGAGAGGGGTGAGAGGGTGAGTTGTACTGAAGTTGAAAAAAAGAATGGTTGATGGAAAGCGAACATTCATAGCAAACTGGGTTTTTTTAAGTTTTAGGTCAGAGAATGCGATTAACACAATTCTTGATGGAACAATAAAGGCGAATCAGAGAATGGAGAGAAGAACGCTGTAACAGTTGGATTTTTAGGCAAGTATGAAGGAAGGTAATTGAAGAGCAGTCTGTTTAAAACTAGCAGAAGAATAGTGCATTATGATACAGTAACGATACACATGTGGAAAGAGGAAGATGAAGCATTATAAGTTATCGTTTTTATTACATTATGTTTGAGAGAGTTTTCAACAGATTGGTCATGGAAGTGTGTGAAAAATTGAGAAGAAGACGAAGAGAGAAGAAGAAGAGATGAAGAAAGAAAAGAAGATTGAGAGTGGTAGTGAGAAGGAGAAAGGTGCGTTTTTGTTTTGTTTGTTTGTTTTATTATTATTTAAGTAAAGAAATAGATTGATTAGTAGGAGATGGGGGACGTTAGTGGGGAAAATGTGGGGAAAGAATAGATTGAAGGTAATGGGGACAAAAACAAAACACGATCATACACCGAGGTGACCGTAGGCTTCAGCCTCAAGGGTAGCCTCAAGCACCCAGTAAGACATGTCGACAAATCTCACAAAATAGCACGATTTTTGAACAAAACGCGAAACTAGGACACACAGAAACATGTAAGTGAAAAATAAACAGTTAAACGGACAGATAACGACCGGAAACTTAAACTTAATCGTCAGCAGAGAGCCATGAAGAGCCTGTCGACATCCAAACCGGAACCGGAACTCTTCCACCCCTCCCATACCCTGCTCCCCCACTGTTAAGGGGATGTGAAGGACTGACAGATACTTTGAATTTAAAACTGCTTCCCATAGTGTGAACTACGATCTGATTCGATGATCTTCCTGGAGGGTGCAAAGGTCACTGCAGACTGAGCATCATGCAGGCAGGCCTTGCCAGGTTGAATCACATGGGTTTTAATGCTCCACCACCATTTTATATGGAACCTGGCAGTTGATTGGAAAATGTGCTGTTTGGGCAGTTTTCTGCCATTCTCTTCCCTCCTGCTGCTTCCCTTCCCTCTGCTCACACAGCCTTGCTTCTCCCCTGCCTCACACCCCTTCCCCTTCCCTTACCCTCCCTTCACCTCATGCTGCCTTCCCTCTCCCTCCCCTCAATACTCTGCATCTATAATAATTAGCCAGGAGCTGGGAAATTCATGAAGAGATTTATTATGTACATGTACACTTTAAATAAGTTATGTACATGCACACTTTAAATATATGAAATGTCATGTACACTTCGATACACAACATCACCTCTGATTATTAGTGCATTTTAAAACTGAACAAGATACTTCATGCATGAAAATTTGTCATGACTAATATTGAAGTCTTAATTTATATTTTATAATGCCTATTGTCGCGTTTGTATGTGCCGTATGCTGTTGAATGTCCAGGGGTATGTCAGCTTATCAACACGCTAGCTAGTGCTTGCTAAGCCGCGCATTCCTAATGAACGGTTTCGCAGAGTGCTTGTGTCGTGCTGTAGCCAATTGCGCGCACTCTACAAGAACTGGAACTGAACACCCCCCCCCTCCAGATCATTACATGGCGATGAAGATAAACTCTATACATCACTTCTTTCATCCGTATTGATGATTTGTCCTCAGGAGTGGGAGTAGGAGGAACCCGACATGCCCGGTAACGCCGGGTACCTTGCTAGATATTATATAAACAGTATGGTCATGCGATTCTCGAGGCATAATTTACTCTTGTGGAACAGGGAAATCAGAGTTGTCTTGTTACACGTGATGCTGAGGAGGCAGCATATGTATTTATACAGTAATAGGTCGGGATAACATGTTGTGTAAAACTTTGTTAGAGGCAGCATCAATGAGGACTTGTGCACAAAAAGGCATCAGGAAGCAATAAATGCTTTAAAATAACATTACTAACTGTTGGACATGCGTTAGGCCACGGCGGCGAGATGTGCGGCAGGCTGGAAGGGGTAAATTCCTTTTCTTGGACACACCCCAATGCGTGGCGATGGTGAGCAGTAAGGCGACGCCCACACCGCGGGCGGCC
>CM068967.1:6241123-6251862 GCA_035128595.1 Eptatretus atami | reverse complement strand
GAAAAGGAATTTGTAGCAGGATGTGATACAGAGGAAATCTCTCTCTCTCTCTCGGTCTTCTCTTTCTCTTCTCTGTATCCTCTCTCTCTCTGTTCTCTCTCTCTCTGTCTCTCTCTCTCTTCTCCCCCCCCCCCTCCCTTAGTAGATCGTGACTTAGGGCGCCTTAGGGTAACACAGGTAGTCAAAAAATTATTCACGAAAGATACAGAGAGTAATGTTGTTCTTGGCCAAAGCCAAAATCACTCGAATGTTTGCTCAGTCTCTTATTAATGCAGAACACATGTACGGGTTTTGTGTCGCGAGTATGGAAAGCAGCCTGTGAGAGCATGTGAACACCCTGTGCGAGCATGTGAACACCTGTGCGAGATGATAATTAATAACTCCCATCTTAGCAAGCCAGCAAGTTCGAGTCACAGCTACAAAGGCCTTCGGGCAGTCTACAGGTAGGCGGCTCTACGTGTGTTCAAGGGACGTGATAAACACGTTTCGTTTTTTCATACAAAAACTTCATTCCTATCTGGGTCAGGATGATCTTTTATCCCATGATGCTTCTTTGGTGAGACTCATATATGGTGAAAACCAACTTTAACTTAATTAACTAGCTTTGCAACAGACTTTATACGTTTAAAACAGTTAAAAGCATAAGTATGTTGTTGTAGTCGCAATGGGAATACAGAGTGTTATCAATCAGTGTCATGGGGGCTCATGGTTGTAATCACACAAGCTTTCAATAGTCAGTTACTATTATGTCATGGGTATTAATTGATACCGAAAAGACAGATACACACTCTTTAAAATGAATTATATAATATCTTTTCTATATTGAGCTTTTAATCAATCCTTGTCTCTCATCTAGGTTTTGCACTAATAAGTATATATGTGGGTGAATAGCCTTTATTTGTGAAGTTAAATCAATCAATATAGGATTTATTTGGGCACAGGCCAAACATGAAGCTATATTTTAAAATTAAAGTTATCCACCACACCTTTTGGTATGAGTATTCGTCAATCCTTGCACTGCAACCAATCCGATCCCTCTGGACTTTTGAGACACCTATGAGTGGTGGGTCCTTGTTATTGCGCCCGCCGGTGTGGGCGTTCGCCTACTCTGCACCATCCACCGATGGGGTGTGGTCCATAAGAAAAGGAATTTCCCTTCAACCTTGCCGCACAATCCGCCGCCGTGGCTACACGCATGTTAAAACGAGTGTGAGTACTTCGGATATTTAAAGCATTTATTGCTTTCTGATGCTTTTTGTTGGCCAAAGTCCTCCTTGATGCTGTCTCTAACAAGTTTTTACACATAAATGTTATTCGGACTATTACGTGTATATTCAGTATGCTGGCCTCCAAGCATCACGTGTACAAGACACTCTTGACATTTTTTCTGTTCACGAAGAGTTAAATCTATGCTCCGAGAATCGCAAGGACCATACTGTTTAATATAATATCTAAGCAAGGGTGAACCGGCGTTACGGGCAATGTCGGGTCCTCATACCGTCCCCTCCTGAAGGACAAAATCATCAATTACGGAATGAAAGAAGTGGATGGTATAGATGTTTATCTTCAATCGCAATGTAATGAATCTGGAGGGGGGGGGGGGTGTTTCAGTTTCAAGTTTCTTGCTAGAGTGCTCGCCATTGGTACGCACGCAACAAAGCACTCCCGTGCGAAACGTTCATTAGGAATGGGCTGGGCTTAGCACGCAACTAGCTAGATGCTTTGATACTGAACATACCTGGCATCTGCTAAGCAGCATACGGCTAATACAAAACGCCGAAATGGGGCATTTAAACAAAAAAGATTTAGAGACTTGCCATATTAGTCAGATCAATTTTCATGCAATGAAACGTAATCCTTGGTTCAGTTTTAAAAAAATGCCATAAAGTAGAGGTGATTGTGAGATGTACGAAAGTGTTCATGTAACATTTCATTAATGTAAAAGTGTGCATGTACATACTTATTTAAAGTGTACATGTCATATAATCTCTCTCATGAATTTCCCCCAGCCTCCTGGCTAATTATTTAGAATGCAGGTATTGAGGGGAGGGAGAGGAAGTGAACAGATGAGGGGGAAGGGAAGGCAGAAATACAGGGGAAGGGAAGGTGGGTGTGAGGGCAGGGGAAGCAAGGCTGTGTGAGCAGAGGGAAGGGAAGCGCAGGCAGGGAGGGGAAGAAGAATGGCAAGAAAACATGCCAACTTAGCAAATTTTCTTTTTAACTGCAGGTTCCATAATAAAATTGGGTGGGAGTTTTAAACCCATGTGATCAACCTAGAAAGGCTGCTGCATGATGCTTAGTCATGTAAGCGACTTTGCTGCCCTCCAGGAAGATTGCGAATCTGATCGTAGTTGCAACTATGGGGAAGCATTTTAAATTCAAGTAAATTCTGTCAGTCTTCACAGTCCCTTAAAGTGAGGGGAGCAGGGGTAGGGAGGGTGGAAGAGAGAGGCCACGGAACGAAGGGGGGAAAGGGAGGGGCGGAGGAGAGTGGTTGGAAAGAGAGAGAAGGGGATAGGTGTGGAGGAATAGGGGTGGGGAGAGAGAGAGGGGTGGAGAGGGGTGAGAGAGGGAGAGGGGTGAGAGAGGGAAGGGGGAGAGAAGGGGAGGACGGAGGATGAAGGGAGGGTAGAGTGCAGAGGGGAGGAGAAGAGAGAGAGGGAGGGGGAGATTCTGGCAGTTGTGGGCGTCCAATTTCAAGCGTCTATTCCGAGAGCGAGGGCCACATGTGATGAAATTAACACTGCTGTGAAACACCAGATGGCAATTCATAGCTGGGTCAGGATTGAAACACAGTCTAGGACATTTAGAGCTGGCGTGCATACCTCTTGGCTTTCCTGCCATGATGTGGCAATTCATTGGCCGTCGTAAAGCTGAACACATTTTTTACTTATTGTAATCATATCAAATTTTGCCTTCCTAACACTGAAAATGGTCCCCCTGGAGAACCACATCACAGTATATGATGGGAGATTAGGGGGGAATGGGAAGAATGGGGACATGGGAGGGGCGGGAGAGTTTTCTTTTTTGGCTCTCACCCTCAATCGGGGCTATAAAAAGAGTGTTTCAGAGAGCAGTTGGAAGATCAGAGAGCAGTTTGGAGATTGGAGGCAGTTCAGAGTTGGTAAGATATGGGGACAGGGAGAAGGACGATGCGGAGGCGCACTCGCACGACAGTCGGACTCACTCATCGGGAGACAGCGGTACAGAGCGCGAGGGGCATCACAAGTGTGTGACAGCGTTGGGTCCACGCGTTTGCTTGCACGAGCGGGGCTGCTCCATTCCAACGCACTCATTATATTAACATCGACATTCTACAAGTACAGGATCATAAATTGAGTAATGATAGGGTCTTTTCTTCTCATGTTTTTCTTCGACGCATTTAAATCTCTCGTTACTGTTGACACAAAAGACCAATTCATAATGCAGGAAAGCCCGACGAACTGTTCTTTCAGGGAAGACCCAAGAGCGAGCCAAACGAGCCGAATCGAACTGACCTTGCCACCTCACACATTTTTCCTCTTGCATTACGCCGCACTCCAGTTGTATTACACTCGACACTTACATCCAACACCTAGACACCTCAGTATTTCTGCCTCTCTCCCTTTCCTAAGCATTACTGGCTGCATTGTCTGCCAGCCGAGCAGGTATTGATAGGTCATTAATCTGCATCTGCTTTTTTTCTCTCTGGCTAATTCTAATTTTCCTCAGGTTTGTGTGGTGTGTGTGTGTGGTGTGTGTGTGTGTGTGTGTGGTGTGTGTGTGTGTGTGTGTGTGATGGCACCTATATAGCGTAAGTTAAGAATTTGTAAGAATATCGGATATATCTGCACTGTCTCCTATTTGTTGTATTGTTTGCCTTTTGCCGCCCACAAATTTCCGTTGTTTCCCTGCTCGTACATTGCAATAACCCCATTGTACTGTGCCACAATAATGTTCCTCGCATTCCGGTTTTAAATAAATGTGTTGTTTAGAAATGTTCCCAGCTCCGTTCTTGTCTTTTCTCCATTGTCAGCATGGCCGCACCCTAAGTTGCCAGAACGTATTTTTAAGGAATCTGTTCAATAGCCTACGTAATTGGAGCTCCATTCGGGGCTGCACCTGACCAGTAGGTAAATCTGAATATAATGCAAGTATACTAGGCACGATCCCGGTAAAGAAGGCTCACAATGTCCTTAGGCAAACGGTTGTTGAGATGGAGGGCTAAGTCACGTTGGTCAAGTTATTGGCGTTCACGGTCGAATCAGCAACCCGCTGTGACGAAGTTATTCGTGTGCAACAGCCTGCAATTCCAGAAAGAGGAATTGAGAAACCCTCCCTCGTGGTACACCTGCGACGCCGGCGCACAATAATATCAAATGGCTCACAACGTGATTAAGACACTCAGGTTACTCTAAAGGAACATCAAGTGGAAAGGAGAATATATGTGACGAAATTCCTGAACTAATATATGGTTACGACTCTGAGCCGTACTCCACAAACCTCGATCTACTTTCTCAAAACTCGAAGAGGTTCAATCTACCAAATCTTGGGGTCTCACTATAGCCTACGATCTCACTTGAGCAATCAACATTTCAAAGTAGGTCCAAGCCAAGCCGCAGACTGGGCATCCTCAGTCATACAAAGTCCTTCGTTGGCACACCTGCAGCTCACATCAGTGCAAGGCTTTCATTCATGGTATCGATTGAATAGCTACTCTCTCCCCTCTATGCGGCACCCTGCCTCAGACTTGCCTCAGCTGATGTCGTGGAAACCACGACTTTCACTATCATTGGACATTCCTGCAATGAAGCTGAGTCATGGACCTATCACTTTGTCATGCGCTCTGTCTCTTCTCTCCATTCTGTCTTGTACCCTCTGCCCTCTTGTGCATTGCCCCCCCACCCCAGGTATCTGTAGGACAACAATGCAGCCACCAGCAGCCCCCTCATAATGAAGTGCCAAAATCAACACATATGTCAGCACCACGAATTTGTTCTTCTTTTTCCTGCCTGTGGAACAACTTCCTCACACTCTCTTCAATGTCATTTTCATCCTGTCATCAGGCAAGCTGTTCAGATATCTCAGATGGTCCTCTCCCCCACCGCAATCTAAACCATGATCTTTTCTACCCCATTAAACCACTCCAACCCCTCCCAATTTGTTTTGATTCAACTTGTCCACACCTTGTGCGTTTTCCCCCATTACAATTGTCAACCATTACCACCTCTCGTTTGTGCCATCCATGATTTTCTGCCTCGTCCGCTGTTGGTAATTGTCCCCATTTCTATTCTGATTTGCTGTTCGTTATTGTTACTGTTGTGTCTGATACATTATTGCTCTAGCTTTCCACGGCATGACAATGAACACAAAAAAAGAGGAACAAAGGAGTGGGATATTGAAGTTTATTGGACAAGAGAATGAGACCTGGGAACTGTCACGAAACATACAATTTCAGAGATCTATTTTATACTTTCCACACTGGAGTCATTCATTCCAAAACTGTGTATTCATTCATTTTCGTTTATGAAACACCTGAATGTGTGCAAAACGTGTGTTATATGATCAATATCAGGTGCGGAATTGTTTAAACCCACACCTTAAGCTAATGACCGTTTGGGTTTGCGATAGAATTATTGGGCTCATGAAAGGGATGGTTTGTTCACTTCCATGTTGAGAGTTTGTACTGGATACCCACCCCTGTGTCCTTCTCCGGCCTTTGTTATCTCGTTGTTCCCATGTCCTTTCTTCTCAGGTTTCCCATTCTAGTCATCTCTCCTGCTGTTGGTGTGCCTCACCCCCTTACCCAGGACCCCAATTTACATTCTTCTTTTTCGTTTTGTTTTGTCTCGGTCTGTTTTGTATTCTTGTCTTCACAAGACTAACTCTGCATCACAAAAAAATCATGTAAAGGTCATGAGGACAAAATGATTTGGATTCAGAGAAGAAGCATCAATCTGAACAGGTTACTATGATATCGTGTATGACATGCAAACATGAGCCTGGTTCGAGTGCTGAGTTAATGTCTTTTCAAATCTGTATATGTATTCAGTGAACGAATGCTTTTGTGATTTCATGGGATTGCTCAATCGTTTGAGATTTTTCTTTTTGATGAAGTTTTTTGACGACATGGTAATTCCAGATTACAATAAGTTCTTTGTTGATTTCATTCTCTGCTATTTTTTTTTGCATTACAATTTTCATGTTTGAAATGAACAATGGTTGATTAGATTCAAATTCGAAGGCCGGGGGGGGAAGAAGAGAGGTGGGGTTTTGATGTAGGGTATTAAGGTGTGACATGGTTTTGTTAAAAGAGACAAACTCTGATACCAAGCTGGCTTGTCCAGACACCTATTTCATCTCTCGTCTGGTTCTCGCAAAGCTGGAAGTAGGAATTGGAGCATGGAGAGATTAGGGGAGAAGCCTCGTCTCATTGTCATTGCAATGCTGTGCTCTGTCTCTGGTCCTTGAAGCCATTTTCCGTGGTGGGACCATCAGCTGGAATACATTGGTGGAAACAAGGTTTGAGATTTTTCTTTGATTTGGTTACTGAGTTAAAGTTTCTGTTTATTTTCATGCAAACTATTGGGCGAATTCACTTCAATCTCTCAATTGTTTTCATGGTTGGGTCATTCGGAATAACATTTCAAGAATTTTGAAACTTCTTTGTTCTAAAAGTCAACTTTCAATGTATTCACTCAGAAGCCGACATGACGTCATGCAAATAAATACATCAACATGAGCTCTGCACAACAATGAAGTTGGTTATAAACCTAGCATTTTCAGATTGAAATTATAAAATGTCTTTAATTTCATTATATCAGAGGTTGCAATCAGTGATCGTGTGCTCGGTCACCTTTGAAAAATATTCCGATGAGACTTCACTTTGTTTAAATAACTTGTTATTCATAACTATGATTATTATTAGGATTTTAAACATTATTATTTGGGTCTCCTGGATCTGTAAACATCTCATGGATTATAGACTGGGGAAAAGGGATGCTTACTAATAAAATTGGAATGTTACATCCACAACATCATGCATCAAATTAATTACATTTATTTTTCCACAATGCAAATTGAAGATTGTTTATCGATATTGTTATATTATCCAAACGAGTTGAGGAGGTTTATTTCACTTGTCGTATGTGAGCGATATCTCAAAAGTTGGGACAGTTTGGCGAAACTTGGACAGTATGTTGTGTGATGGCGCTGAATCAATTCGATTTTTTGTGATTATATCTGAATCCAGATGTGGATATTAGAAATTTTTGAAAGTGATTTTCACCATTGAGAGATTTGAAACCACTGAATGCCATTTCTAAGACTGAGATCTGCCTCAGATGTAATTCCAGAGTGAGTTCTTGTCACAAGTCCCAGAAGAGTTGACCCGATTTCTCATTGTTGTCCATGGAAACCACAGTCGTCAGCACAGTGGTACGGCATCTCACTCACAATTTCTCACGGACTCGTAAACTTGCAGGAAGAAGATAATCGGTTTTTGTGTCATTTATTGTCACATCTTTCACATATTCGTGGGATTGTGAGACGGGCGGGGCGACCATGATGGGTGTGGGGGTGTGGGGGGGGTGGGGGATGGGGAAGGTGGGGAGGGTTTGAAGGCTTGAAGTTTGGAGGGCATCTTCCCAAGAAGGCTTAAACATGTCCATAAAAGGGCTTTGTTCCAGATCATTTTTAATTTTAACCGTATATATATATAATATATATTAATATATATATATATATATATATTAAACTGTATATATATCCTGTATTATAATATATATATGGTCAAGCAGATCAATGGTTTTTGTGTTGTTTATTGTCACATATATTTTCCACACACCTTGTGGTTGGTGAGTTGCATAGGTGACTGATGACGGTCATTGACTGCTCTGGTACTAACTTTTCCGCTATCATTTCGATGTGCTTTTCTGGAAGTACTAATGGCATAAGAAGTTAAAATATTCACTGAAGCCATATGTAAATGACGATATATAATCTTGCCTTTTTGCCTTTGAAGGGGGAAGTGGGGGGTGGGGTGGAATATTTTTTCTCTTGTCGGAACTCAGACATTTTAACGCCGCAAACATCAACAAATAACACCAGAACATGGCGCAATGGGAAAGAGGATAACAAGACACAAGCAATATAAACATCCCTTTTACTCAAAATTCACATAGCATCCTTTAATACTAATTTTGGCAGAAAAAACAAGGGACACCGGCTAAACCATTGGTGGGTGGATGGAGGGGAGGGTGACAAGCGTGGAAAGAAAGCAGGGGGATAGACACCACAGGTCAGATTGCAGGCCGATATACGAGGACAGGCCGTGAGAAGGAGAGGGTTATATACAGAGTTAGGAGAAAACAGAAGAGCGGGGTGGATGGAGACAAGCTCATTTACTTTGATCTACCTTCCGTTCACCATGGAGTAACAAGAATCTCCAAACATACCATTCCGTTTTTAATATGCTGTCAGTCAAGCCTTGGCCACAAAGCCAAAAGTTTATAATGTCTTGCAAAAGCTCTGTTGCAATCGCTTCCGGGAGTTATTTTAATTACCCACAGCTTTGGGGTGCCTCTTCTCTGTAGCCGCAGCAAAGCGTCCCTCCTAGAGCACTGGCAGTTTCATTTAAACCATTCGGAATATCTAGTTTTGGAATATGTTGTATATAATCTATATAAATATATATTATGTATATATATAATATATATATATATATATATATATATTCCAGTGAGTAAAGCACATATATTAAGTAAGATCCCAATTTTTATTTATCTTTGTTCATCACATCAACATGGAAGATCAAAAAGACTGTAAAAGGGAGATTTTACGAGATCAGTTTGATTCCAGTTGAAGTAACTCTTATTTTATCTGTGAAAAGCACGGTATAGCAAGTTATAGACAACTATAAGCAGCAAGTGAATATAATTGAGAAAAAGAATATAATTAATTTTATTCTTCTAAGGGGGGAGGGGAAAGTATTATAAACAACGATTTTCATTGGGGCAGAGTATACAATTCCAATTCAAAATCTGTGCGGCACATACCGAGTGTTAAATGATGGCAACAAAACGTTAGACGCTGTAAACTTCCGTGAGTTGATGTGAGTGTGTGCGTGCGTGTTGTGGTGTGTGTGTGTGTGTTTTGTGTGTGTGCGTGTTTGTGTGTGTGTGTGTGTTTGTGTGTGGTGTGTTGTGCGTGTTTGTGTGTGTGT
The DNA here is from genome assembly GCA_035128595.1 of Eptatretus atami. Taxonomy (NCBI): domain Eukaryota; kingdom Metazoa; phylum Chordata; class Myxini; order Myxiniformes; family Myxinidae; genus Eptatretus; species Eptatretus atami. Next base: position 6,242,660 of record CM068967.1, on the reverse strand, counting down.
GTGTGTGGTGCGTGCGTGCGTGCGTGCGTGGTGTTGTGATGTGTGTGTGCGTGTTTGTGTGTGATGTGTGTGTGCGTGTTTGTGTGTGTGTGCGTGTTTGTGTGATGTGTGTGTGTGCGGTTTGTGTGTGTAATGTGGCGTGGTGTTGTGTGTGTGTGCGTGTGGTTGTGTGTTGCGGCGTGTGTGGTGTGTGTATTGTGTTGTGTGGTGTGTGCTGTGCGTGTGTGTGTCGGTGTTTGTGTGTGTGTGTGTGGTGCGTGTTTGTGTGTGTGTGTCTGGTGCGTGCGTGGTGTGTGTGTGTGTGTGGTGCGAGTGTGCGGGAGGGGGTTTGTCGAGAGGTGCAGAGGAGATTGAGGCTTGAAATACATTTTGCACTCGGTGCATTAAAGGGTCCTGCGAGTAATATAGAATGAATATAGAAATAATATGAAAATATAAAAGGAGCATTAAAAGAACTCGATAGGGTACCCAGCCCGAATGGGTCCTAAAAATTCAAACAGAAACAATGAGTTCCTTCGGGGACCCTAGTTAATTATCCTTGTATGGGAACTCGAAGAGAATAGATGATAATCTCTTTCAGTGTTCCTATTTGAGTAAGAAAACCGAAAGATTTCCTCATTAAGCGTTTTACTCTGGAACAAATTTGGGTTTAGTCAGGTTAGTTTCTTCTCTTTGAATGAAGTCATATTGATGTTCTTGTTTTCTCCTGCAGGTGGTTTTGACTAATGTGAGGATGGCGGCAGAAACTGAGCTCAGGTGGAGATTGTGATGAACAGGATGTTGATGTCATAGAAGTATAAAAAAACACCGAGGTAGCGGCAAATGGAGATGTGTGGCAGGTGCAATTACAAGAGTCCTGAGTATACTGGCTATGGGATACGGCTACAACATAAAACTGAGCACTTATCTGGGATGGTTTGGATCTGGCATACCTTTGGAAAATGAACGAGGTTGGACACAACGTTTTCGAGACCAGTAATGTTGATGGTTTTTTTTAAAAAATAAAAAAAGAACATTATCTATCTTCTCCCTTAACGATTGTTTCACAATGAATGACATTTTGTTTTGGTTTAATTGGTTTTAATTTTTTAATGAAGGGGTGTTTTGGTTTTTTTTTTTCTATAAAACCAACATGATGGTCCATAACAGTATCTTCACACCCATTATTTGTCCAAGTCTCCCTCTATTTTTCCTTCAATTCTGCTGTTCAATCCTTCAATTCTCAAATTTTCCTTCAATTGTGTCCCCCACCCCCACACCCACCCCACATCCTTTCTACTGTTCCTTTTGTCCTGTTTTGCCCTGACCTGTTGACTGTTCTTGCTCTTGTATGAGCCTTTACTCTGTATCCAAAAAAAAAGACAGGACATGTTTTTTTCGCTCCAGGATGCAATGCATTATTTAAGGCCTCAGGGTTGCGTTATCATCATCACCATCAAGTGAAAGTCAACATCATGATGATCACCTTTATTGGTTCACGAGTCAGTAAGTGTTGGTTCACGAGTCAGTAAGTGACCACTATATTCGTTATGGGTGT
>CM068967.1:6203154-6214572 GCA_035128595.1 Eptatretus atami | reverse complement strand
ATGAATACCCATCAAAAGGAACATAAATTAGCGTTGCCAAGCAACCCGTTAGAATGTAAGCAACTTTTTGTATTTTTTTTTTTTTAAACATTAAAAGATACCTTCATGCAAACTGTTGAATAAAGATCTCATTCGCAATTTACTTGATTTATTTAGACTTCGTTTTTAACCGATCTTGTCTCTGACACATGCAAGCCCCAATTCGGAAAGATTTTAGAAGGTTTTTACATAGTTAAATTGAAGAGTTGGGACAATTGACCAGTCGCTGAGGCGTCTGAATTTAGGCTCATAGATGTTAAGTATGCATCGACTTCGAGCCTTTTCAGAGAAGAAGATTAAAAGAAAATTTTTTTCCACAAACATTGCTTGCCCAGATTGCGTGACTGGTGACTGTCATCTTTTTTTTTTTTTGTTTTTTTTTTCCTTTCTGATAAACAACTAAGTCGCAGCTTGGTTGGTTGTAAATTTTTTGAAGCTTTGATCTGATATAATCACCATTCATGGTTGTTGACAAAGTTGACACAAATGGTGTCGCCTACCTTAATTCCTGGACCTTGTAGTTTCTTCGATAAAGAGTGAATGTGTTGGAACAAGAAACCTGGTCTTAAATCGAACCCTCGGAGGAGTATCACATGGTACCAAATGGGCCCGTCTGGTTTTGCTAATTAATGAGCAATGAGCTCAGCTTGAGGACTATGCTATATCTAGTCTGAATTATTGTTGACATGACACTTATTGAGATTCAGGGGGGTCAGGCAACTAATACGACACTACAATCTGCTTTGAATGTTTTACTCAACGGGCAATTACAAACTCATTCAAGTTGAACTGATTATTGTTTTGCTTATGGAATGTGTTTTTCAATGAGAACCTCCACCAAGCTTCGATTTACTATTCCAATACTACTTGTACTGCAGAATGTATCTCACAAAAATATTGGATATTATTAATTATTAAATTATATTATTGTTATTATTATTATTATCCCCGTTGGACTTAAAAGGGGGCTTATGGATTTGGGTCTCGTTTTCGTGTCTGCATGCGTGAGTGCGTATTCACAACATATTTGGACATCTATGCAACTGATTTATTTTTGTTTATTGCAAATTTTTGCACTATCGTGTTCTGTTTTGGCTTATTGGAACATACATACTACAGAATGAAGTTTTAGTAATATATAGATTAGATGTTGGAATCACTTTGAAGGTTTTGCTTGTTCAGTTTTGGAATGCTGGTTCTCACAATCTGCCAAGTTGATTGAATTGGAACTAGTCAGAAAAGGGCTCTCGAATCATTCCAGGCCAATCATACAGTGATATGAAGAGGCCCTTCAGTTTTGCTGATATTCCAACCTTGAAACATGGCAGGTTTGAAATTTGTCTGAGATTCTGTATGGCCTATTGGCTAACATCCAGTGACGATTCCACCTTGGCTTCCAGACCTCAGGAAGAATAGAGGACACAATACTCTCTCAGAATTTAATAATATCTTTCACAATCAGGGTAAAATAAAAGTACAAAATAGTGCCCACACATACTTTTAACGATTTCTTAAGAATAATGTACATTGGCAATTCCCTTTTTTTGAAACATCCTCTTTAGGAAGAATTAATGTATATCTATTTAATAACTACTGGCTGATGTTGCGTATGATTCCAATTGATATCTGCAAAAAAGCAGCTGGCGGTCCTCTTTTTTATTTTTATTGTTAATGCACTTCACCTGTCCTATCTTTTTGTCTCAGGTAGTTCACATGTTTAGGGCCCTCTATTTCTTTGAACTTATATAGCCTGGCTCCCACAATGATTTTCCTTTCTTCCTAATTTATCCACCTCACGCCTGGTTTTCCCCTTTCTATGTTTCCCTTATCTCTGTTTCCCACCCTCGTAATGTGTATTGCACTATTCTCTAATTCCTTCTCATTGATTTCTGTTGGAATCACCTCTGTATTCTCCATGAGCCATCTTCTTAATGGGTTTCATAGGGTGTTAAAAACAAAGTGGAATTTGAGCAGTCAGATGTTCTTCTCGTTTCTAATGGCTATGAGAAAATTCTCTCTTGTAGGTTATGGTGTGGAGGTATTGCATTTCCACAATCATCAGAAGGACCCTATCATCAACTACGGTGTTCATTAGTCGAACAAAAGTGAAAATCGTGACTGTGTGGTTTGAGACAAAATCCTATGTTCAGGGGGCTGAGTGATATCTGTCGTATGCAATGTTCAGCACCTGTAATGGACCTTCCAATGGGAGCATTCAGCATGTTGACGTAAATGAAAATAACAGGCACAGTGGCCACTCACCAAGTGTTACTAGGAGCAAGGGAACATTGAATCTTGTGAAAGATTTTTTGCGATCGAAAGTTCTAAAATCCCACGGTCCGGCGTTCTCGCGAACTCCAGACCTCAGCCTCATGTGTGTGGCAACAGATTCTCACTTCTGACTAAAGCTCTACCCCTACATCCATATCTGTAGGGGGAGTATAAAACTAACTCCGAATGCATGGGCAAGCCGAGTCAACAATGTTTGATTGTTCAGTGGCCTTAATGGAAAAGGTTAACCTCCAAATTGATCACCTCCCTTTGGTTAGTGATGAAGCATCACTTTCCATTTCAATGGGCCTATCAACAATCAACAAAAATCAACTTCTTCGGTGCTGAACTCCGAGGCGAGGTGTCTGAAATATTTTTCTCAGGGGGCCAAGAACCACTTCCTTCTGTTATTGATTGCCAGATGGAATATGCTGGGACCGAATTGTTCGAGGATGCCAATGGTAAGGTGGTGACAAGTCACGGCGAGCGGTAGCATGAGATCTTAACAACCAATTCGCACACTGATCTCGTTCAACTACTGTCTCAAACCAATCCGACTTGCATGGTTCATGCCAGGATGTTCCCCAGCTGCACACTGTAGGTGAAACATCTAACTTTCTTCCAACAGCAAGTTTGGACACTCGTGTCATCAGCCTGAAACACAGCACATGAGTGGGCACCCCACAACACGCGGATTGAATCTCCCTGGATTTTTTATTTTGCTTACTGCAAAGGTCAAGTTTACACGAGCAACCTCAAACCCGTGTCCTGTAAGCAGGAGTGGAGGACTCTCTGTCAGGTTAGCACTCCAGCCACTTGCAGACGAGTTGTGGAAAATTTTGAGTCAGGATCAAAGCCCTTTTGAAGGCAGAGTGGAGCCACATTGAAAATGTTCAATTAACAAACAAAGTAATTGAATGATTTGAAAATGGCATGGTGTATGCTTTCCATCAATGTTATCACGAACTTACTACTTTGTGGTAATCTTTCTCGCATATAACGTTTCAACTCGTCCACTTTTTGAACACCCTGAATATGTCACACGCATAATGTAAGATAGTTTACCTTTTGGCTGCATGATCAAGTTTGTTTGTGAACTCGTCTGTCGCTTGTTATAATGAACCGAAAATGAACGCCTTGCCATGCTAATTGTACAAATTTAATTTATTACAATGTAACTATTTTGCAGCCATTCCCTGTTTTCACTAAGTTGAAATGTTGATGTTCAGTTGATATCAAAACATTACTCTATTCGTACTACTACAACTACTCATTATTGACATTGTCATTGTTATTGGTCATACATCTATTTTCAATGCTCGTCATTATTTATCGATCATTATCGTTATCATATGATTATTAATTATAATTTTGTCCATTATCATTATCATTCTATGTATCACTAGGCATACTACCCGCGCTCTGCGCGACATGTTAGGGGTGGGTGCTGTTTTGAGAAAGGAACTGATGCAGAGTATCAGTAGTAATTTTACTTTAATGCAGTAAGTGGAAATACGATTTCGCTGTTTCAGAACCATTTTTATTACTTTTTTGTACATGCACCTCATATGGTTCTTTGAGATAATGTAAGCCCGATATCAACGGTTACTCGAGCGCAGAACAAAGTCGAAGATAGCGCGACACGAAACCACAAACTCGGAATAATATATACGAATGACATGGCTTCACAGTTTAGGAGGCAGGCTTAAGATCTTCGGGTCTTGAGTTTGGAGGCTCCTGTTGTAACGCGTTAAAATTACACCCAGGTAAGTGGCTGCTTGGGCTGCATCATTTTTCCGGAGGTGCGGATTTTCGCTAATGCATTGCCCTTTGTTACCAGGAAGCTTAAAAGTGCTATAGGGTCTCAATGAGTATAAGCCCCTGTCCGACCGTTGAACTAACACCCAGGTGGGTGTGACTCAGCCTGTCAATCCTTCGAGTTCGACAAATGAATACCAGCAACTGAACAAGGGTGACTGAACAGCCGGCCACAACTGTGCTTCAGGAAATAATGCAACCAGCAGCCGTCGCCTTTTACTTTATACCTTTGTAGAAGTCATATTAAGAACTAGTACACAGAACATACAACAAAGGGAGAAGGAGACAAGGGCAGAGAGAGACAGCACCACAACAGTAGCGAACAGAGACATGAGGAGATCTGTGGAAGGAAAGGAATGGGCACATACACATGGAAACCAATATGGACATTACTGGGACTTTCAGGAAGCGAAAACGGGACATGTGAAGGAGGTGGGTTGGGGTGGATTAAGCGGGGTAGAAGTAAATATGGTTTAACTGGAGACGATCTGAGATGGTGGTGAACAACTGTTTTGAAAGAGCTGGAGGGAAAGAGTGAATTGAAGGGAGTGTGGGAGTTTGTTCCAGAGGTGGGGAAAAAGAGAAATGAAGAGTGAAGCTGAGCAGTTAATTCTTGATTTTGGTAGTTTTACCAGAAGGGGTTGGCTGGCAGAACCTTGAGCATCCCTGCGGAAATATTTGGGGACATGCACAGAAAGAGAAGGGTGGGGGGGCAAAGCCAGATGAGGAGTTGGAGAAGACTGAAAAGACACCGACCTGCCTGCCGTGAGAGACCCAAGATTCAGCTTTCATCGCGGGGAGATTCAATGATCCTAAAAACGCCATTGGATTGACAAGCGTGGAGCAGAGCTGGTGTAAGACAGGAGCTCCAAGCCCAAAGGGAGAGCAGTACCATCAGGCTGTGAAATGAAAGCTTGTATGGGGTAGGAGCTCAGGGTGGCAAGGAAGCGACTTTGCATGATGGAGGATGTCCAGTTCGCAACTGGCTTTGGAGGCCAGCTGGAAATGTGGCTTTCCTAGGAAGTATCATCGGCAGATAGTAGACCCCAAAAGCTTGATGGACAGAAAATATTCAAGAGGGTTGCTGAGAAAGTAGATTGGAGGTGGGGGGGGGGGGGGATGTGTGTGTTTGTGTGTTGGGGGGGGTTCCAGACAGTCTTTTGGAGAGACATTGGAAAAAAGTTTGAAAAATTTGCCGGATTGAAAAATATGTTTCAAATCAAATTTGACCAGTTTGCTGATTTTCATTCAGATCTTGCAGAGTGAAAATGCTGCCCTGCTTGACGATCTGAGGGATGAGAGATGGTTCGGCAGATGGTGAGTCATCAGCGAAATCAGGCTGATTGTGAAACAACAACATTATTTATAATTATCAATTTCCATTGCTGGTAGGTATCATTCCATGATCACTTCAACAGTATGAAATTAATTACATTACTCACTTTCTGTGCAGAAAACCAGACACCTAATGTAACACCAACCTAATCATCTGACAATGATAACTACAGTGAATTTTGATAAGCCAAATCTGCCACGCTTCACACCCTACATTCGCTCAGATATTGCAATCCCACCTTATCAAAATTGCAATCCCCACGCTTCCCACAAACCCAAAGTTTAAAGATGGCAAAGCTCCTCCGGAATGACCAAGTCAAATTTTGAGTTTAATTTTTTCCACATTTTGACCCCTTGATCCTAAGTCCCACTACAGCTGGGCATGAACTGGAGGTCAATATCCCAAAAAAAATCGGTTGCATCTTTTTCACATAGCCCTAAAGTTTATTGCAATGCAAAGGCTTCATTAAAAAAAATATTCCCTAATTGCATTTTTGGAATTTGACCTTATGACTCCACACTAAGAGGCAGGAACCAAAATGATGGCTGCTCTTGCACCTTCTTGCCACTGTAGTGATCAATAACTCCCAAGATTTGGTGTAATTTCCTCCACAACAATTCTTGGAGGCGATATCGTGAAGACAGCGACGACAGACAGACAGAACACAGACAGACAGACCCAATAGAAAATCCCCCCTTATATTTTCAAAAAACGTGGTGATTAATGAGCAACAATTAACAAAGTGATGATGCACCATCGCAAGTTCCCAACACCGTCCCTGCAAATTACGCATTTTCACACATATTTCCTGACTGCCCGCTGCACACCTCCCCTTCTTAATATGATTTAATGCTGTCTGCTACGCTCATTTTCTCCTCCAATAATCTTCTGAGGATTCCCTCTACATAGCCCGATAGCTCATCTCGTTGTTGAACTTGCTGCACTACATTCCGGTACTACTTCCCTATCCATTCCTAATGACCGTCAGCCCATGCCATCCCCCCACCCCCGACCTTAACATCCTTCCCGTCCTATTCTTTCTCGGACCATTTTATAGATGCTCTTCTTCCCACAATCCTTGCATTTATTCTTTGCGTAAAAAAATACATCCGTTTCCATTATTATTCTTTGCCGGTGTTCAAGAAGCTACTTTTGCTGCTTTTCTTGTGAAGCACAAATGCTGTAACAACAGCATTGGTTGTCCTCACATATTCTTGGATCTCCTCGATCATCTTCCAAACGCACTGTCAGGCAGCCACAAACCAAGCACAGCACATCTCACTTCAGCGACTGGCCTCCAACCCTACATTCTCCAACCCCCGGCAACAACTTATCTTGGAATTCTTTACCACAGAACCTGTTCTTTTTACTATATACATGGTCAGGCTCGTCGAAGAGATAGAACACATAATAGATAGGACACACATAGACAAGGGAACAGCAGGAAGAAAGGGGAAACGCAGGTGCAGGGTGGAGTTGAGAAGTAGATAGAGAATGGGTAAACAAGGGAATGACAGTAACATGATTGTTATGAAGAGAATGCAAGGGTGGACAAGATGGATACATAAAATATGCTTATGCTGCTTTTTGGGAACAGATCATCCCGTCTCGACCTCATTGGTGTTCGTCTCCTTCCTCAATATTCTGTGGTGCCTTGTTAAGTCTGTTCTGGTGTATGTTCCTGTTCAGATCCCGTTCCCTTCTTCAAATGGCACCACAGGCGACTTCAATCATAGAAGGAAAAATGCCTCAAATCTTTGTTTTGCTTCCAATCTTGTCTCCAACCCCACTCTTCTGTACCATTCCTTCCCAGTCGTACCCAACTGCTCTTGCACTCTGTCTTTTGCACTGAGAAGGTAGAGAAGTTTCTGGGAGACCCTCAAATCTGAACATTCAACGATAGAATGGTTCCGCATTGTGGCTGAGTCTGTGGGCCTAGTCATCTATCACTTCACAGTCGTCGGTGGTCTGTCTTATGTTTCTATCAGCTCCTTCTGGTCTTGCACTCTGTGCTCTTTGCAATTTCTTTGTCTCCCACACCCCCACGCTCATCGTTTCTCCAGGCATCAAATTGGTCTATCCATCTAGACCCCCTTCTGGTGATCTACCTAAACCGAGAATCTGGCTACCTGTCCTCATCCGTTTACGTTTTCCCAACCTGTGAACCAACTTCCGCATCTCCTCAATCTCATTCTTCCTGTGCCAGATCTTCTTCATGATAGCTGTTTCACCCACCATCTCAGATCATTCCCCCATCCAAAACATGGTTTGTTCCCTCAAACATCCCCCATCCAAAACCAAACTCCATGTTCCTCCCCTAATCCCCTCATTCCTCCCCACAGCCCATTATTTTCTTCCAAGTCTCCTTCTGTTTTGGACTGTTTTGGAGTCCTCCCTCTCCAAGGTTCCTTTTGTTCTGTTGCCATCCTGAATCTGTTCAAGTTATTCCGAGTCTTCCACAAAAGAACCTTGACTTTGCGTACAAAAAAGAAAGAACTTCCTTCTTTCTCATGACTACTTCATACACTCTGTCCACCACAACCTGTCTATATTCCTTGACATTGCACACTTTCAGATTTCTTTTCCACAGTTTTCTGCAATCCCTAAACAAAATCTCCTCTCCGTATAATACAGCAGGTTAAAACGGTTGGAGATATTATGGTTGATGAATTGTAATGCGATAAAAAAAATGGTGTATAAAAACATATGTGTAGTTCTGAACCAAATTTGAAACCAGTTGTTGAGGTTGTGAGTTTTGCCAAAATCAGGATGAACATAACTGAGAGATTTGTTGGATTTGCTAAACCCATTTGTAATGGCAGTTCATCACTGCGTCACCTCAAACCTTCGTATCATTAAAAACAAAACAGACAGAAGCGTCGTGGGAAAAGGAAAACTGCAATTCTCCAGGTGTGTAACTGGCCCCACAACCTGAATGACAGACCAAAACGCTGATACTTTGCTTACTTGTTTGTTGAGGTCATTTGACCACGTGATGATATCTGCTTTGGAAGTCCTTTGGGGCTGTACGAGTAGCTGATGGGAACAATCTGCAAGGAACAAACAGGTGCAATGTACCTCTTTTAAATGGGCCATTCTGCTTCTTACATAACAAACAGACTCGGTTGGTGAAATGGTTGGAGGATAATTGTTGAGTCTGGAGGTCAGTTGTCCCTGTTCTGTGTCGACCTGGTGGCGAAAGTTAATGCCAGTTGAATACATTCTCTGGGACCTTAAACAGGTTCAACCCCCAATACGGATATGATGGTGGAAGAAGTAACCAGTGCACAAAGCTGATGGTCGTTATTCAGTTTTGGATTATTATGGGTGGTTACGTAATTAGACATCCCCCGTATGTAAATGCTGCAGAACAAAAACAAACCTGTATACTCATGCAATACACATCAAGAGCAAACATAAATTTAGCGTTGTACCAGAGCAACCCGGTTAGAATGTAAGCAAACTTTTTGTATTTTTTTTTTTACAACAATAAAAGATTAACCTTCATGATCAACTGTTGAAATAAAGATCTCAGTTCGCACTTTACTTGATTTTTTTAGGCTGCCTGCATGAATGCAAGCACAATCCACATCATCCCATATAAGTTTATATTTATCGAAGTCAACATTAGGATGCATCCCAGGATGTCTTGCCAGTCTGCAAATCATTGACCGCGACTTGCAGATTATAAATATATTGTGCTGTGACAGATGGTCTGTGCCACTCACCTGGATAATGTGACAATGATGCACGCAAGCTCGGTTTCTTGTATGCATCAGACACACAATGGACGTGTTATAGTTTTACATACACGTGATCCAACTGCATTATTTACCGACCAGACTTTTCATAATGAAAACTGGTGCAGACGGAGAGGGCAACAAAACAAAAAGTACGAATAAGGACTATACTCGCAATCACCACTATAAGTACGATTATAATGGCAACCCCACTATTCAACTTTCGGCGATGGACTGGAGAATGTTTTGCTGTAAGTCTTTCAAGAATCGATTTGTCAGGCCTGACATTCTTTTGATGTTTGATTGGGCAAAAGTTTTAATTTGTCAGGGTGCGCAAGAAACTCGCGTCCTTGCTTCCTCTTTGTGATACGACAACGTGGGCATATTTAATGTCCATTGATTCATGCAGCGGAACGCGACATCCAAGCTTAAGATCCATCCAATGGATGGTACAATTTGTGATGCCAATTCTCTACTGTGAAGTCCATCTGTCCGGTTATGGAAATCAACAAGCCTAAACATTTCCAAAGCTTAAGTACTGTATTACATTTGCATCAATCTCTTGGACTGTTAAGAAACTACTCACAGGTTCTTTAACAATTCATTTTAACAGAGCTTGAAACACTGTAGACATGCATATGGAGGGAGGCACTTCCTAGATGGTGGAATCCTCTCTGAGTGTGCAGTCCAACTCAAGCATATTTATGCATAAAGAAAGCAAAAGTTGTGATGGTCACCGTTGCATGCAGATAAGCGAAAGTTAGAAATTCTTTTATGTGGAGAAAACAAAAAGGCATGTCACGTGGTATACTGTGATCAATAAGCTTTTTTGGTGAAATAATAGATGACACCCAAAGCAAAGCAAGTGATAAGTGCAAACATCTTTGCAACATCAACTCAAACAATCAACTTTTATAATCTGGCGCACTGCCTTGGACATGGGTGTTTGAAAAGGGAAAACGAGTCCTTTACCAGAACCTCTTTTAACCCAAGTGGTCTTTTCCAATATTCAACTACACAACTTCTTAACATCAAAGGCTCTTTGTAACTAACTTTCATAAGACAGTGAAGCTTAAACAATAGACACAGGTTAGTATATATTTGATTCTTAGTGGCAGCGTTTATGTTTTTTTATTATTTTAATGTGTTACTGTTCTAACACAAGTAAGGGAATTGGAATTTTATACTCTACAGACATATTAACAAAGAAAATGAATATATAATTTAACAAAGAAAATGGATGTAACAAAGAAAATGATAGCAATACACAGAAGCAAAAATGGGTATTCTAATGCGGATCCTCTTAATATATAATCACATTATATGGGTTGAGACTCAATAATTGTGATATGTCAGAATTGTCTTATTGTATATAACTTAAAATTTTCACTGAGAGGTCCAAAAAAAATGCTTTAAGAGTACAGAAAAGGCTCTGCTGCAGAATTCCGTTTACATGTTCTTCAATTCCACATAGCTTCTGAAAAAAAGCCAATGACTTTCAATAAGCACTAAACTTATACTGATTTAAGGTTTAATAAAACAAGTGCCAAACTTTCCAAATGCCAACTTAATCTGCTGTTAGTTTTAACAAGCTCTACATTTTTGCAATGTGAAATCGAAGCCCCACGAGTGCCTTCACAAACAGAGACACGGAGACAACTCATACTCTTGCAGGCCATGATTCTTTTTTGCAAAGAGTCACCCAGGCTTAGTTATTCAATTAATATACTTTAATAATACCCAGGCTTGCAAAAAATCATTGGGCATTTAATATATTGAACTTGACAACACATCTTACATGCTTTTACTGAAAGGTCGTGACAAATGTTTTTTTTGTTTGTTGTTGTTTTTTAAACAAAAGGCCATTCTAAAGGCCAAACAACAAAAGTAATGATCAAAAAATGAGCAAGCAAGGAATTAAAAACAACAAAATATGAAATAAATAAAACAACAAAGCAAAATAAAATAAATACGGAACTATAAGCCTAAAATAAACAGTTTTCATAAATATAAAAGACAATATACAGAAAATGGGAAAGAATCATAATAACTAACCCAGAGGATTCTGCAGCAAAGAAGCAGATCTGCTTTCCCTGGTGAATTCGCTTGAGAAGTCAACGCCAGGCAGTGTGGAATAAGCGGACAGAGGAAGTGTTTCCTCGTGATATTTTGCTGTGTTAGGGCTCAGAGCTAATTGTGCTCTGAGCGAAAGCG
>CM068967.1:6167667-6180109 GCA_035128595.1 Eptatretus atami | reverse complement strand
TTGTAGGATGGTAGCGGACTTGCTCCGCCATCCACGGGCTCCTTCACGAGCCACAATGCACATTCGGGACTCGAACCAAATCCCTGGATCGTTCTTCCCACGATCCCTCCTCACTGCTTACGGTCTTGCCGTGGACTGATGACTGGATGAGGGCTGTAATACTTCTGGACGCTCACCCTGGACGTTCCCGGTGAGATGCAGTGGAGCTATAGAGCATCTGTAGCGTGGTCAAGCATCCCGTGGCACCAAGAACAATGGCCGACACCACATGGTGCTCGAAATAGAGTGGCGAATTGTAGCGATGCAGTGGCACGAGGGATGTGGGAGTAGTTTTTCCTGTGTGCGGGAGGCATTTGTGGTCAACGTGGTGAGATTTGGTGTGAGCGAGGTGAGAAGTAAGGTGAGGCGATGTTTGGGAATTCATGCAAAATTTGAATGGAAAATGGTGCGGAAATTCCCGGGGAAGGTTGTGTTGTGTGCAACGGGGACGATCCGAGCCAAGGGAGGCATCGCGGTAAGCCGATTAAACAATTCGTCCGTTGAATGGTGTGTGTGCTTGCATGCTTGTTGTGTACTATGGCTAAAGGGAGAGGGTTAGAGGAGAGGTCAGAGTACGGATCAAAAATGTATTTATTATACCTAACTATGAGTCCCACGCAACGCAATTTGTCCCGTTCACCCACGAGACAGGAGCGGAGGACTAACTACCAGAATACTAATGAAATAACTGCCTGTGGATCACTGTATATTGGGTGCCATTGCCTTAGAGGCATGCGGTTTTGCAGAACCACAAAAATATGATACATTGCTTCTTTCGTGTGTGGCACAGGACTGCGGGGTAGCATCATTGGCTGAAGGCACAGCTGTGTTGTTGATGCAATGTCCTCCGTATGTTAAGGCAGGATTTTTGAATTTATTCAGGGTGCCAGCAATAACTTGAAACCGTGGGATATGAAATGTCCATCAACAAATGCTGGCACATGAGACGTCCAGCTTACCATCTGTCTGAGGGATGGCAGAATCATTGATGAATCATCCTGCCTGCGAAACACCAGGATGACTGTTTATAGCTGGGTTGGAATTCAAATCCAGGTGAGACAGCTTCGAGGTGAGTGTGCGTACCTCTCGATTGTCCTGCCAGCTATATGGTATATGACATGTGACATACACAACATGTGGTACAATGACCATCATCATGCATTCAATGGCCATCCTTGTACCACGTGACACAAATAAGTTTTTCACACAAATTGGGGAAAAGTTAAATTATGCATATCCACCCCGAAAACAAAGATTGTGGCATGACAAATTCTTGTTAAATACCTGGATTTATTGGAACAACGAGCAATACAACCTCACTTCGCAGATGGGGACAATAAAGGGTGGGGGGGGAGAAAGAGGGACGGAGAGAGAGAGAGAGAGAGAGGCAGTTGTAGGGTGAGAGGGGGAGGGAGGCAGAGAGGATGAAGAAGGGAGGGCTTGGGGGAGGTGGGGAGAGCGACACCTCACCAAACATTGCTATTCACTGGGGAGGGAGGGGTTAGGACAGACAGAGACAGGGACAGACAGAGAGGAGAGAGAGAGGGAGAGGAGAGAGAGAGGAGAGGGAGAGAGGAGAGGAGAGAGAGGGAGAGAGAGAGAGGAGAGAGAGAGAGAGAGTAGAGACAGTGAGAAAGCAACAGAGGTGTGGGAGGAGAGTGTGCATTTTATTAGGGGGGGGAGGAGGGGACAGAGTGAGAGAGAAGGGTGGGGGAGGGAGGAGGAAAAAAAACGACAGGGAGGGGTGAGGTAGGGTTAGCAAAGAGAATGATATGTGACGCTAATGACTGAAACGAAAAAAAAAAAACATGTCAGAACACCTGTACACACAATGACACAACAGAGTTTGTAAGGTAATCCGCTGACACATCTGCAAAAACTTTGATATTTCAATTACAGAAAATTTGTGGGAACATGATCCAAAAGCAATCATTAAAAACATTGAAGTTCTGCTCATTACGTCTAATGATCCAAAAAGTGTGAACATCGAAAACAAACGCATTGCGACCACATATAATACTCCGTTGCTAATTGAGGTGTAATACCTGTGATTTTGGATGAACGATGCAGAAATCAATAAAATTGCCAAATACCAAGACTTAAGCATGAAGTGAAAGATCCTGGAAGCTGAACAATGCCAAAGTTGTTCCAGTAATGCCGAAGAACCTCAGAGAGATATTAAGAACCATCCCTGGGAATATTACTCAAACAATCTGCAGTTGGAAGCTGTCCTGGGCTCAGTAACGATCCTGGAAAGAGCCCTCGGCACAAAACGTTGAGAACAGAAAACATCACAGCTTGATCCATGGATCGTGACCCCTTAACGAAATGAAGGTGGATCTTGAGCCCACCCTTGGAGGACTCTTCCACATTCAGAAACCCCAATGTAGATACCAATCAAACGGCAACACACACACAAACACAAACAAACACACACACAATACACACAACACACAAACACCACACACACAAACACAAACAACACACACAACACAAACACAACACACACACACCACACACACACACAACACACACACACACATACACCACAACACACACACACATAACACAAACAACACACACACATACACAAACACACACACACACACACACAACACACACAACACACACACACACACACACACAACACACAATAACACATAACACACATTGCCTATTTTTGTATACCCTGTCAAGGCTCGTAGAGAGCTAACACACAACGCACAGTAAGGGGGCATGAGACAAGAGGGGGGAAGTGGGAAGGACAAAAGAGTGTAACAGAGACATGAGGAGATCTGTGGAAGGGAGAGGGATGGGCGGGGAACAGGGTATACAAGATGGACATTACAGGGACTTTCAGGAAGGAAAGCAGGGAATTTGAAGGAGGTGGGTTTGGGGTGGATTAACGGGGGTAGAAAAGATCGAGGATTTGGATGGGGATGACAAGAGGTGGTGGTGAACAGCTGTTTTGAAGGCCTGGAGGGAAGTATGGGATTGAACTGGGTGAGGAGTTTATTCCAAAGGGGGGAAAAAGAGAATGAAAGAGTGAAGGTGAGCAGTGATTGTGATTTTGGTAGTTTTACCAGAAGGGGGTTTTGATGGACTTGAGCGCCCTGCGGAAATATGGGGGGGGGGGCATATCGCAGACACGCAGGGGGGACGAGACCAGAGAGGAGAAGTTAGAAGACAGAAAGACCACCACTGCCTGCGGTGAGAGAGTGAGAGGCCAAAGACGAGCCTCATCGTGGGAGATCCAATGATCCAAATGCCTTGGTTTCCACAGCGTGATGCTGAGAAAGGTGAGAGGCAGGAGCACCAGCCCAGAGGAGTGAGCAGTACTTCATCAGGCTGCGGATGAAAGCTTCGTATGTCGTCAGAGCTCAGGTGGGCGCGAGGATAGATAACTGTATGGACAGTTCATTTGTGTAGATAACAAAACGACCCCTTCATTAAATATCAATTAAACAATAAAAATGTCACTGAAGAGCAATGTTAGAGATAGATAATGGTTTAAAAAAAACTCACTCAACAATACTGGTTCCGACTGTTGCAACGTTCATTCAAAGGTGCCAGATCCAACCATCCAGTTGCTCGCTTGTTGTAGCCGATACATCGGTATTTCAGGGACTCTTGTGAATTGCAACCTTGCACACATCCCATTTGCCGCTACCTGTTATACTTTCTGAGACTCACATCCTGTTCATCACAATCTCCACCTGACCAGAGTTTTTGCGCCATCCGACCATGTAGTCAAAAGCACCTGCAGAGAACACAAAGAACACTCAATATGACGTCATTGCAAAGGAAGGAAATGAACCTGACTAACCCGAGATTTGTTCCAGGTAAACGCTTAATGGGGAAATCTTTCGGTTTTCTTTACTAATAGGGGACACTGAAAGAGGATTCATTCTGATTCTCTCGATGTTCCATGACAAGATAATTAGACTAGGGTCCCGAAGGAACTCCATTGTTTCTGTTTGATATTTTTAGGGGACCCATTCGGGCTGGTACCCTATGATTTTCTTGTGTTTATGCTTCTTTTATATTTTTCTATATTATTTTCTATATTCTTCTATATTACTCGCAGGGACCCTTGGAAATTCACCGAGTGCAAAAAGTGATTTCAAGGCCTCAACTCCTCCTGCACCCCTCTCACAAACCCTCTCTCGCACCTCGCACACACACACACACACACGCACACACACACACAACAAACACGCACACCACCAACAACGCACACACACACACACACACACACACACGCACGACACACACACACCGAAGCAAATCACACACACACGAAGTACAGAGCAAATCAAATACGATTCGTCAAAACTTTTTGCATCATTTTGAAACACTCGGTAATGTGCCGCACAGAGTTTTGATTGGAATTGTATACTCTGCCCCCCAATGAGAAATCGTTGTTATTTAATACTTCCCTCCCCCTGAGAAGAAATAAAATTAATTATTTCTTGTTTTCTCAATTATATTCACTTGCTGCTTATAGTTGTTATAACTTGCTACTACCGTGCTTTTCACAGGATAAAATAAGATGTTACTTTTCAACTGGAATCAAACTGACTCAGTAAAATCTCCCTTTACAGTTTTTGATCTCCATGGTGATGTGATTGAACAAAGAATAAGATAAAATTGGATCTTACTAAATATTATGTGCTTTATCTCACTGAAATATATATATTATATATATATATATATATATATATTATATATATTTATATAGAGTTATATACACATATCCAAAACTAGTATTTCCAATGTTTAAATGAAACTGCCCAGCTGCTCTAGAGAGGGACGCTTTGCTGCTGGCTAAGAGAAGAGGCACCCAAAGCCTGGTGGTAATTAAATAACTCCCGGAAGGCGATTGCAACAGATGCTTTGCCAAGGACAATTATATAACTTTTGGCTTTTGGTGGCCAAGGCTTTGCTGACAGCATATTATAAAACGGAATGTAGTGTTTTGAGATTCTTGTTACTCAATGGTGAAGGAAGGTATGATCAAAGTAATGAGCTTGGTCTCCATCCACCCGGCCTCTTCGTGTTTTTCCTAACTCTGTTATAACCCTCTCCTTCTCACGGCTGTCCTCGTATGCGGCACTGCAATCGTGACCTTGTGTGGTCTATCCCCCTGCCTTTCCAAAGTGGCCATGTCTGGAGGTCCCTTTCTCACGCTTGTCACCCTCCCCTCCATTCACCCCACCAGATGTTTAGCCCTCCTTGTTTTTTCTGTCCAAAATTAGTATAAAGGGGATTGCTATGTGAATTTTGAGTAGAAAGGGGATTGTGTTTGATATTGCTTGTCTTGTTTATCCTCTTTCCCATGCGCATGTTGGTGTTATTTGTTGATGTTGTCGGCTGTTAATAAATGGTCTGAGTCTCCGACAGAGAAGAACTGAATTTATTCCACCCCACCCCCACTTCCCCCTTCAAAGCAAAAGGGCAAATTGATATATCGTCATTACATATTGCTTCAGTGGAATATTTAAACTCTTTATGCCATTAGTGACTTCACAGAAAGCACAATCGAAATGATATGCGGAAAAGTTATGTGACCAGGAGCAGGTCATGGACCGTCACAGTCACCTATGCAACTCACAAACCCACAAGGTGTGTGGAAAATATATGTGACAATAACAACACAAACCATTGATCTTCTTGACGATATATATATATTATTATATATATATATATATATATATATATATATATATTATATATATATTATATATATATACGGTTAAATTAAAGAATGATCTGGACAAAGCCCTTTTATGACATGGGTTTAAGCCTTGCTTGGGAGAATGCCCTCCAAAACTTCAAGCCTTCAAAACCCCTCCCCACCTTCCCCTCCCCCATCCCCCCACACCCCACACCCATCATGGTCGCCTGCCCGTCTCACAATCCCACGAATATGTGGAAAGGAGATGTGACAATAAATGACACAAACCGATTATCTTCTTCTGCAGTTACGAGTCCGTGGAAAATTTGTGAGATGCCTGTACACTGGTGCTGAGCACTGGTGTTTCCATGACACAATGAGGAAATCGGGGATCAACTCGTGTTGGGACTTGCTGACAAGAACTCACTCTGGAATACAACTGAGGGCAGATCTCAGTCTAGAAATGGCATTTCAGGTGGTTGTCCAAATCTCTCAATGGTGAAGATCACTTCAAATATTTCTAATATCCACATCTGGATTCAGATAATCACAAAAATCGAATTGATTCATCCGCATCACACAACAACCTGTCCAGTTTCGTCGCAAATCTGTCCCCAACTTTTTGAGATATCCTGCTCACAGACAGACAAGTGGAAATATAACCTCCTTCAACTTCGTTGGTGAGGTAATTAACAATATCCGATAAACAAACTTCAATTTGCATTGTGGGAAAAAATAAATGTAATTAATTTGATTGCATGATGTTGTGGATGTGAACATTCCAAGTTATTTATTATGTAATCATTCCCTTTCCCCCATCTAATAACCAATGAGATGTTTACAGATCAGGAGGACCCAAATAATGTTTAAAATCCTAATAATAATCATAGTTATAATAACAAGATTATTTAACAAAGTGAAGTCTCATCGGGATATTTTTCAAGGTGACCCGAGCACACGAGTCACTGATTGCACCTCCTGATTAATGAAGATTTAAAAAGACTTTTATAATTTACAAGTTCTTAAAATGTGACGTTTATAACCCGACTTCATTGTTGTGCAGAGCTGCATGTGTGATGTATTATTTTGCATGACGTCATGTCGGTTCTGAGTGAATACATTGAAAGTTGACTTTTAGAACAAAGAAGTTTCAAATTTCTTGAAATGTTATCCGAATGTGACTCCAACCATGAAACAATTGAGAGATGAAGTGATTTCGCCAATAGTTTGCATGAAAATAAACCAGAACTTTAACTCAGTAACACAAACTCAGAAAAATCTCAAACCTTGTTTCCACCAATGTATTCCCAGCTGATGGTCCCACCACGAAAATGGCTTCCAAGGACCAGATGACCAGAGCACCAGCAGTGCAATGACAAGGAGGACGAGGCTTCTCCCCTGATCTCTCCATGACTCCAATTCCTACTTCAGTTTGCGAGAACCAGACGAGAGATGAAGTGTGGTGTCTGGACAAGGCAGCGTGGTTTATCAGAGTTTGGTCTCTTTTATAAAGAATGGACACCTTACTCACCTGACATCAAACCCCACCTCTCTTTCTCCTCCCGGCCTTACGAATTGGAATCTATAATCATGGTGTCATTTTCAAATATGAAATTTAATGCAAAAAAGAAAGCAGAGAAATCCCAAAAGACTTATTGTAATCTGGAAATACCCATGTGTCAAAAAAACTTCATCAAAAAAAAAATCTCAAACGATTGAGCAACTTCCCATTGAATCACAAAAGCATTCGTTCACTGAATACCTATAACAGATTGAAAGACATTAACTCAAGCACTCGACCAGGCCATGTTGCATGTCATACACGATATCATAGGTAACTGTTCAGATGATGCTCTTCCCTGAATCAAAATCATTTTGTCCTCATGACCTTTTGTAATGATTTTTTTTGTGTGCAGAGTCTAGGCTTGTGAAGAGCAAGAATAAAGAACAACGAGGACAAAACAAAACGAAAAGAAGAATGGAAATGGGGTCCTGGGGGTAAGAGGGGGGTGGAGGGCACACAACAGCAGGAGAGATGATAGAATGGGAGACCTGGAGGAAGAAAGGACATGGGGAAACAACGAGAGTAACAGAGGCGGAGAAGGACACAGGGGTGGGGGATACAGGTACAAACTCTCAACCATGAAGTGGAACAAAAACATCCTTTCATGAGCCAAGTAATTCTATCGCAAACCAAACGTCATTCAGCTAAGGTTGGTAAAAATTCCGCACCTGATAATCTGGTATCATATAACACACGTTTTGCAACACATTCAGGTGTTCATAAACATGAATGAATACAACAGTTTTGGAATGATGACTCAGTGGGGAATAGTATAAAATAGATTCTGAAATTGTAATGTTTCGTGACAGTTCCCCAGGTCTCATCTCTTGTCCAAGTAACTTCATATCTCACCCTTTGTTCCTTTTTTTTGGTGTTCAATATGTCAATGCTCGTGGAAGAGCTAAGCACATAATGGATCAGGACACAACATAAAATACGAAAGCAGAATGAGAATGGACAATCCAACAGCGGAGCGGAAGGCAAAAATCGATGGAGGGCAAACAGGAGGTGGTAATGGTGACATTTAATGGAAAAGGGAGGAGAAAACGCAGGGTGGACAAGTTGGAATCAGAAACAAAATGTGGGAGGGTTTGGAGTGGTTTAATGGGGGTAGAAAAGATCATGGTTTTAGATTGGGGTGGGGGAGCGGAAGATCTGAGATGATGTGAACAGCTGCCTTGATGAACATGGATGGAAGAATGACATTGAAGAGAGTGTGGAAGTTGGTTCCACAGGCAGAAAAAAGAAGAAAATTCGTGGTGCTGAAGCAATGGTTGGGAATTGTTGGCACTTTCATTATGAGGGGGCTGCTGTGGACTGCATGTGTCTACAGATACTTGGGGTGGGGCAATGCACGAAGAGGGCAGAGGGTACAAGACCAGAATGGAGGCAGAAGAAGACAGAGCGATGACAAAAGTGATAGTCCCATCGACTCAGCTTCAATTGCAGGAGATTCCAATGATAGTGAAGGTCGTGGTTTCACGACATCAAGCTGAGCAAGGTCTGAGGCAGGGTGGCCAGCATAGAGGGGAGAGTAGCATTCAATCATACATGAATGACCTTGCGGTGATGTGAGCTCAGGTGTGCCAAGGAAGGACTTTGTATGACGAGGATGCCCAGTCTGCGGCTGGCTTTGGAGCCTACTTTGAAATGTGGATTGCCCAGAGAGATCGTAGCTGATAGTGAGACCACAGATTTTGGGTGATTGAACCTCTTCGAGGGTTGGGAGAAGTAGATGGGAGGGTTTGTGGAGTTGCTAGAGTCGTAACATATTTTAGTGAATCTGTCACATATAATTTCCTTTCCCTTGATTTCCTTTACGAGTAACTGAGTGGTCTTAACAGTTGGTGAGCCTATTGATATTATGTGGCCGCCGGCGTCGCAGGTGTACCGAACGAGGGGGCTTTTCTCAAGTTCCCTCTCTGGAATTGCAGCTGTTGCAACAGAAAATTCGTGTCAATGCGGTTGCTGATCGACCGGAACGCCAATAACTTGACCACAGTGATTAGGGCCTCCTAACAACGTTGTGCTAAGGAATGTGACCTTCTCCGGGGATCGTGCCTCAGCTATGTACTTGATTATTCAGATTACCTACTGATCAGGTTGCACGAGATGGGAGCTTTCCTAAGTACTAGTGGTATTGAAGCAGATCCTTGGGAAATAACGTTCTGCCTAAGCTAGGGTGCGGGCCATGCTGACAATGGAGAAAGCAGAACGAGCTGGGGAACTTTCCTAAACACTACATTTTATTTAAACAAATGCGGGAAAAGTTATGTGGCACAGTAATGGGGTTTTATTGCAATGTAGCAGCAGGAAAGCAGAGGAATTTGTGGGGTGCGGCAAAAGGCAAACAATACACAAAAAGGAGACATGCAGAGTTATCCGTAGTTTTACACAATTTAATTACGCTATGACTAGGGCCTCAACACACACACACACACACACACAACACACACACAACACACACACAACCCAACACTGAGGAAATTTGAGATTAGCCCAGAGAGAAAAAAGCAGATGAGGATTAATGACTAATCATACTGTCGGTGGCAAAACGCAGCAGTAATGCTTTAGGAAAGGGAGAGGAGGGCAAATACTGAGGGTGTCTGGGTGTGGGAGTGTAGGTGTGCGAGTGTAATAGCAACGTGGGGGTGCGGCGTAATGCAAGAGGAAAAATGGTAGGTCAATCAGTTCGGTTCGTCTTTTGCTCGCTCTTGGTCTTTGCCTGACAGAACAGTTGGTGGGGCTTTCCTGCATTGATTGGCTTTTTGTGTCCACAGTAGAACGGAGATAAATGGTCGAAGAGATACTGAGAGAAAGACTAATCCTACTCATTTATGAATCTGTATTTGTGGTGATGTAATAAATGAGTGTCGATTGGAAATGGAGCAGCCCGGCTCGTAGCAGCAAGCGGACCAAGCTTGTGTCCACGTGGACTTGTGATCCGCCTCGCGCTGTACGCCATGTCTCCCTGATGAGTGAGGTTCGATGTTGGGATGCTGTCCGGCTCGTCCTCTCCTGTCCCCCAGTGATCTACAATCTGACTGCTCTCCAATCTCACTGCTTCTGATCTTCCAATGCCCTCTGAGCTTTTTTGCAGCCGATGAGGAGTAGCAAAAAAAAAAATCTCCGCCTCCCCATTCCCATTTCCATTCCCCTTAATTTCCCATCATATACTGTGGTGGTCTCCATGGGGAATTTTAGTGTTAGGAAAGGCAATTATATGAGATGATTACAATAAGTAAAAATGTGTTCAAGCTTTTCGAAGCAATTGATTGCCACATCTATGGCAGGAAAGCCAGAGGTATGCACGCACCCAGCTTAAGATGTTAGATGGGTTTCAATCTGACCCAGTATGAATTTGCATCGGTGTTTCCAAGGCAGGTTAATTCATGAAAAAATGTGCGCCGTCTCTCGGATAACGTGAAATTGGAACGCCACAACTGCAGAATCTCTCCCTTCTCTCCTTCTCTCCCCTCTGCACTCTACCTTTCTCCTTTTCCTTTTTCCTCCCTCTCCCTCTCTCCCCCTCTCCTCTAATCACCTCTCCACCCTCATCTCTCTCCCCCTTCCTATTCTCGCACACTATCCTCTCTCTCTCTTCCACACTCTCCCTCCGACCCTCCCTTTCCCCCTTTAGTTCCGTGGCTTCTCTCCACCCTCCCCCTACCCCTGCTCCCTCACGTGTTAGGGACTGTGAAGACTGACAGATTCTTTTGAATTTAAAAACTGCTTCCCATAGTGTGGAACTACGATTAGATTCGCAGTGATCTTCCTGGAGGGGAGCAAAGGTCGCTACATGACTGAGCATCATGCGGCAGGCTTTGCTAGGTTGACATGGGGTTAAATATTGCCTCACCCATTTATATGGAACCTGGAGTTAAAAAGAAAATGTTGCTGTTTGGGCTGTTGTTCTTGCACATTCTTCCCCTCCTGGCTGCCTTCCTTCCCCTCTCGTCACAAGCCTTGCTCTCCCTGCCTACACCTTCCTTCTCCTTTGCTGTCCCTTCCTCATCGCTGCTCTCTCCCTCCTCAAACTTGCATATATATAATTACCAGGAGGCGGGGAAAATTCATAGAGAGATTTATTATGTACATGTACACTTTTAATAAGTTATGTAATCGACATTTAAAGTATATGAAATGTACAATGAACCTTTTCGTAAACCTCATCACCATCTCTGACTTTATGTGCATTTAAAACTTGAACAAGATACTTTTCATTGCAATGAAAATGTAGCTATACCATTATGAGTCTTTAATTTTATTCTTTTACATGCCCCAACTTGTGGCCCCGTTTTGCTTAGTCGCCGTTGCTGTTTGAGATGTCAGCGGGTATGTTCAGTATCCAAGCAGCTAGTTAGTGCTTGCTAAAGCCCGCCATTCTCTACTACGACGTCTTCGCCACCGGAGTGCTTGGTTGCGTGCGGTAGGCCCACTTGGCGAGCCATCTAACAGAAATCTGGAAACTGAAACCCCCCCAGATTCATTACGATGGGATAGAGTACAACACTCCTAACCATCACTTCTTTGATCGATTCGATGATTTGTCCTTTCAGACGAGTGGGGAGGAGGAGGAACCCGCACATTGCCGGTACGCCGGGTACCCTTGCTAGAATATCTATATAACACAGTACTGGTCCATCGCGATTCTCGCGCATCGATTTACTCTTTGTGAACAGGGAAAATGCTCAGACCGTTGTCTCTGTTCCACCGTGAATGCGTGCGAGCCACGGCATCATTATTTATAACAGTATTCATCGGGGATAACATTGTATGTGTAAAACTTTGTTAGAGGGACAGCATCAAGTGAGGATTGTGGCCAAAAAAGGCTCAGGAAGCAATTAATGCTTTAAATCAACATTACTAACGTTGGACATGCGTGTAGCGCCGGCGGAGATGTGCGGCAAGGCTTTTTGCGCAGGGGTAAAATCTCTTTCTTAGGAACACCGATGGCGGTGGGATGGTGAGAGTAAGGCGGACGCCACACCGGCGGGGCCATAAACAGGAAACCACACTTCATGAGGTGGTCTCAAAGTCCAGAGGGTCGGATTGGTTTGCAGTGCAAGGATGGACGATACATGCAGTACAAACGGTTGTGGGTGGATACTTTATTTTAAATATAAGCTTGTTTGGCTGTGGCCAAATAACTAATGATTGAT
>CM068967.1:6157244-6167642 GCA_035128595.1 Eptatretus atami | reverse complement strand
ACAAAGAGAGAGATGTTGGTAATGCATTCTCCTGCGCTTCACTGAAGGTTTCGCTAACAAACAATGAAACCAGTCCGGCAGCTAGAGGGTGTATAGCATTGGGATTCTCATGTGTGTACTATTTGTGAACGTCTTTACAGCTGTGGAGGAACTCTGGGAAGGTTTAAACTGGGTCTTTCTTTTGGTTGCTTTATGCAGCTTCTTTGGCTGGAAGAGCACGGGAGGACTCGATTTATTTATATAATCCCAGCCACTTGGGATTAATTGATTATTCTCCATTCACAGGTGAAAGATGTGAGTGGGTCTTCTTTTTCATACATATATCGACACTGAACTCTAACAGTGGTCGTTCCAGGTCAATATTCATGAATAATTACAGCGATAAACTTTGTACTTGTTTTCCTTCAAGTGACATGCCATTAATTTTTATGTTGGGATACTGCAAATTATTTAGCATCCGAACTCTTAGATGAATAAAAAGTCTTCTTTAGATTCTTCTTTTCGAGATAACTTGTTACTTCCAAACCATTTTTTGGTTTTGGTAACTCAGGATTTAGGATTCTGATAAGAAGTGGAAACATTTGAATGGAACAAAAACATTTGTATTAATGCCTTCAAAAGAGTATATTATAAAGAGTGGATGCATTTGAGATATCATTTACGTAAATTAAAAACAGCAAGGGGCCTAATATGGATCCTTGGGGAACTCCAGATTGTTTCAGAATCAGTGGAATCACTTGGTTAGCACGCTTACCCCAAATATACATTCATTGTGGCTCAAAAACACTCAAGGTCATTTTGTGGGGCTTATCTCTGACATGACTGGATCATGTCCATAAGGACCAGATCCGATCGTATTTTTACACACACACACACACACACACACAACCACCGAAGGGTGTCCTGTGATGCCCCACAAGTCCCTGCCAACCCCCCCCCAAGCAGTAATTGAGGGAACCAACTGCTAGACTGGATTCATGTGGAATTGACAGATTTCTGACATTATGTGCCAAATGTCCTCCTGTGTCAATTTTTCTCATATATCCTTGTGACACATAAAACTTTCTCATCAAATTTAACTTCCGAAACTACGATCACCCTAAATGATCTGAAATAAATGTTCAACACATGGCAAAACCTTTTTTCCATTCCTATATACTGTTATGTGTCCGATATACTAGGAGCGGATCCAGACAGAGAATGTGGAAGAGTAGCTTTGGCCGTTTGCTCGAGTAAGGTTGAACTATGCCTGTATGAGGGATCTGTTAGGGATTCTGTTCTGTTCTTGTATATGGCAGCTTGTTGTCGGGTAGCTATAATTTATTGGAAGCTGCCACTGATGCTGTGCCCTCCTACCAGTACACTGGTACTCATTCACCGACCTCGAAGTTTGTCTGGATGTCAATCCGACCTCCTGATGTCTCTGTTCCCACTGTTTTGTGCTTCCTCTCCCACCCTCTTGTCTCCTGCTCCCGTTGTACGTTCTGTGTGTTAGCTCTTAAACGAGCCTCAACTTTGTATATTAAAAAATAAAATAAAAGGCCGACAGCTGAGTCAACCCACTGTGTTAATTCAGCAGCCAATAGGGGCGAATGAAGGACCCTAAGATTCGAACCAGCCCCCCAGCCACTGAGGAAACACAAGGCTTTGTCAGGGATTAGTCGTAGTGTATATGTGCACTGAGGGGACAGTGACCATCCTTTATAGAGCAGAATAGGGTATGGTTGTGTTGTGTAATGAAAGCCTCCTGTACAGCAAGACCAGGTGGGAATCTGTGACACTCGGAAATTAAAAATATCATCATGGGGCTGTTTGGCCAAGGACTGTTGTCAGATGGGAGAAGGGAGTTGGAAAGAAGGACTGTTGGATGGAGGTGCAACTTTTTATGGGGGTCTGCAAGAGGGGTGGGATGGCCTGGAAGGCAGCACTGCGCCTGGCAGGGGGTGGCCAATGATGGGACCAGCAGCATATCAAGAACGGTCCTAAGCTTAAAAGCTGCCTCGGTGCAGGATTATATGGACTTTTAGAAGAGATCATGGAGGTACCCATCTGTCTATCTGCTCTGCTTCATCAATCCCCAAGAAGGACCAGTTTGTGAAGATCTAACAGCTCTTCCTCTTCCTCATCACCGTCCCATCATCGCGATCCCTCCTCTCACCTCCAGCCCTGTGCCACAGCAGCCTGCACGACACAATCATCCTGCAGCAAAGAAGCTTGTACCTGCTCACGTCTACACCTGTCCCTTTGTTAATTGTTTGAATCCAGTATTTTGGCACCATCATCAGGACATAGTTTCGGTATGTAAGTTCGTGTTTCTCCCCTTTTTCCCCTTTTGCTCTGTCGATCGCCTGATTCGTCCCATTTATTTATTAGCCTCATCCCACTCTTCACTCCCAAATCTTTTCTTGTGAAATAAGAAAAATCATTTTTATCACAAACGTTTTCCTGCTTTCCACACGAGCAACCACCAGTCTCGGTTTTCTT
Source organism: Eptatretus atami (assembly GCA_035128595.1). Taxonomy (NCBI): domain Eukaryota; kingdom Metazoa; phylum Chordata; class Myxini; order Myxiniformes; family Myxinidae; genus Eptatretus; species Eptatretus atami. The sequence goes on along the minus strand of CM068967.1, from coordinate 6,165,158 downwards.
TGAGCGATCCTAGAGGGATTGTAAATGGTAGTGAATGCAGTGAAAATTCAAACATAATTTCATTCATAAGGGTCAAAGACCACTCGTGCGGCAGGAGACATTAGGCCGACATGACGATTCAACAAAACTTTACAGGAATGTGTGAGTATTATAACATTGTAATAATATAATGAGAGTAGGTCAAGTCAGGTGTGAATGTCTTTCAAAGAAATTGATGATGGAAAATAAAAGTTCAAGATTTGGTTAAACACGAGAAATTCACTTGGACTCACCTCATCCAAACTACCATAAGGTACAATTCCACAAACTTGACCGCACTCTTGTCCGACAGCCATCCGACAACGAACGTCGTCCCGTCAGGGTCCGAGCCGCCAGTGGGATGGAAGATGGACATCCAGACTTCACTCTGTGGAACCAATCAAATGTAACTTCCTGTACCACAAGCATGATTCATATGTCCGAGCATGTGTGTTGACTGTATGATTGCTACAAGCATGATTCTCTCCTTAAACTGAGCACAACAAATCGATTGTCTGCAACTTCTCATCTGTACAAATCCAAAAGATTTCCAAAATGAAAACTACACTCTACAATAGATTAGTGTAAAAGTTCGAATAAATCACAACTATCAGAGTTGATTCAGCCCAGCGCATGTCTTCTTAACTTGGTGATGTGTGTGAAAGTCATAAGTCATATCTCGAGGTAACCCACAACATGGATGTGGGTGGTTGAGCCAAGAGGTTAGAGTTTATGTGCTTTTGCTAACTTTCACGTGTGTGCCTCTTCAATGGACTCTCTAGTCCACCTCACACAAACATCTCTACTAATCTACATATCACTTCACATAGGACCACCTCACCAACTCTCCTCTCTCCCTCACAAACACCTCCTCCAACAACTGTGCATTCCGCTTTACAAAACAACTTCCTCTGAACTCTCCTCTCCCCTTCACATAACGTTCTACCACCTCTCCACTCTCCCTTCACACGTCCTTCTCTTTGCAATATTCAAAAAAAATACCCAAAACGGATTTTCTTTTCTCACTTGATCAGTGGTTTTGAAGTGGTTACTGGAGAGGAGTTGGGCTTCCGATGTCCTGACGGATGCTGATATCAATGGTCGTTCTTACTTTCCAAGGTACTGGAAGTGGTAGGACTGTTTGTTGCAGTCATCACGGATGATTGCATGAAGCAACACCCCTATACCTGGAAGAAATTACACAAGATGAAATTAGGAAACACCGATAATTATCCCAAAAGGAGAACACACAGGTGCAACCACCTGTACCTGAATGAATCACGATTTTTTCCCCATTAGAAAGTTTGTATTTTTATATTCATGTTAAGTGAGCATACACTGACCCACATGTTGTTACATGACCCATGTCTCTCGAGGTCATGTCTATCTTTGTTCTCCACAACATCCTGGGTTCGTTCAGACACTCTACAGACTCCTCCCACCCTTGAGTTCTAATTCAGGTAATCCATCCATTGTACATTTACCCATCATGGCGAACGGTGTTTCTCGCATTTACCCATCGACCAAAGGACCAAACTTTTGTTGGGGAAATCAAACATGTCCAATTTTGCCATGATGAACACAACATAATACACATGACATACACAACATATAATACATGATATGTTGTGACATACACAAATATTGTTGCACCCAGGGTCGGGAGCGAAGACCACGTGGTGTGAACTACTTGGTTCCCAGAAAGACTCACTGGAATCGCAGGCCGTCACACACGAACAAGTTTGTGACGCGGTGAGTCGCTAATCGACCACAAATGCCAATAACTCAACCACGTGACTTTGGGTCCTACATCTAATCCTGTTTACCCAAAGGTCATGTTATCTAATTACCAGGGGACACACCTTCGGTACACACTTGCTTAAAGGATCACCTTACCAGATCAGATGCAGCCAAGCGCGAACTGCCAAGCATGTAAGGCCCTGTCACACCTTGAACGTTTTAGACCAGCATATGGCAAGGTATCAAAATGTATGTAAAACGCTGGCATACGCTGAACTATTGATGTTTTTTTTTCCAGTTTTGGACATATTTATAATGAGTTGGACGTATGCAATACGTATTAGTAACGTACACAGAACGTTTCGATAACATATAGATAACTTATATCAACGAATGCTGAGCGTGTTGTCGGCGTTCACAACCTATGCCCAACGATAGTCTAACTTATGCATAGCGCGGCAGCGTATCGCCGACGATCACGTGGCATAGCCTATTATAGGCGGCGGCTCGACGATTCAAATCATAACAGCACTAGACATCGAAGTGTCAAGCCGCTGTCACACCTTGACGTTTTAGCCAGCGTATGCCAACGTATGAAAAATTTGCCGAATACGCTGGCACACGTCGAATAACGTCATGGTAAGTTTTGTATACGTTAAGAGCACGCTGACAGCACGCGGAAGCACGCTGGCATACGTCATAGTGCCGAGTACGTCGACAAATTTCAGCATGTTGAAAATTTTTCGACGACAGCGTATGAACACACGTTCCGCATACGCTGGCCATAAGTTGTAGGCACGTTACGCGATCGTTGACACACGTCGACACACGTTACTTGTAAGTTACTCATAAGTCGAAACACGTCGAGGTAATGTTAAGCGTCAGTGTTCCAGACTCCCTGTTTTGTTTTGTTTTTTTCTTCGGCATGACGGTGATGTTGACACTTCGATTTCTAGTGCGGTTATGATTTAAATCGTTGAGCGGCACCTATTAATATTATATATTTATACCGCACTAAAATCGAAGTGTCAACATCACCGTCATACCGAAGAAAAAAAAAAACCAGGGAGTCTGGAACACTGATACTAACACATACCTCGACGTGTTTCGACTTATGAGTAACTTACAAGTAACGTGTGTCGACGTGTGTCAACGATCGGTAACGTCCTACAACACGTTACTCATAGGTTAGAAAATAAGTTTGGTATGCTAAACATTACCTCGACGTGTTTCGACTTATGAGTAACTTACAAGTAACGTGTGTTGACGTGACGATCGCGTAACGTGCACAATTATGGCCAGCGTAGTGCGGAACGTGTGAGCATACGCTGGCACACGTCGAAAAATTTCAAGCAGTTAAATTTGTCGACGAGCTCGGCGTACTACGACGTATGCCAGCATACTACGACGTATGCCAGCGTACTACGACGTTATGCCAGCGTGCTTTTAACGTATAAAAAAACTTACCCATAACGTATTCGACATGTGCCAGCATTTTAGACAAATTTTCATACGTCGGCATACGCTGGCTAAATCGTCAAGGTGTGACAGGGCCTTTACAGCTAGGAAATAGATCGTTGGGGAATAATGTCCCGGCTAAACGAGGGTGTGGGCCATGCTGCCCAATGAAAGAAAACAGGAAATTGAGCTGGGAACATTTCTATACAGTGCATTATTTATAACCAAGCAAGGAAAGGTAGTGTGGCACAGTGAATGGGATTTTATTTATACAGCAGGGGATAGCAAGGAATTTGTGGTATGCGGCAAAAGTCAACAACTTACAAAAGAGGACACAGAGCAGGATTATTGCGACTATCTTCCACAATCTTACTTAATTAAGACAGGCGCCATCACACACACACACACACACACACACACACACACACACACACACACCTGAGGAAAGTTAGCCAAGAAAGAGAGAGAAAGGTTAAACGCCCTCTAAATATCTGGCGAGTCGCTGACCAACACGGCCCAGGAGCTTTAGGGAAGGTAGGTGGAAGAATGTATGCGACATGAGGGGTGTGAGTCGTGCCAGAGCAAAATGTGATTGCGAATCAGTAACGCGTTCTTCTTTGTGCGTCACAATAGACAGGATAGAGGGGTGTCTACAGAGAGAGGAGAATAGATGTGTGAGAAGGAAGATCCCTAACCTAACCATGTATAGATCTGTATATGTAAGTGTGTACCTCCGTGGACTCTCCGCCTGAGCGTTCCCACCTTGTGATACGGCACATTATTTCCTCCTTATTTATTCGCCGGGATTCGTGGAAACGTGCGCTTCACACTGGTCCGTCTGTGGCCGATTGGTGAGTTGCGTGGGTTGTGGCGGCACGTCGACAGTATGCCAGGGGGTCCACTGTATGCTCTCAAAGGATGGCAGTCACACACGAGAATGTACTCGAAGAAGAAGCTCTCTATCAACGGCTCTGCGCTAGCTTAGCCCCAGCGAAGGATAATGGTGACTGGAAAGACACACCCTGTGGCCAAATCCCTTTCCTCGATTGGGACGAAACCAGCTCAGATGCCCACCAGCTTCTACACGGCTCGGAGCTCCCAAATTAACATGGAGAGCACGCACCTCGAGCTGGCACCCTGGCCCCGAACGTGCACTGAGTGTAGTTCATTTGTAGGATGGTAGCGGACTCTCATCCACGCGGCTCCTTCACAGCCATAAACCAACCAAATCCCTGGATCCTTCCACGATCCTCTCGTTGCTTACGGTCTTGCCGTGAGAACTGTGAGGGCTGTAATACTTCTGGACCTCACCTCTGGACGTTCCCGGTGAGATGCAGTGGAGCTATAGAGCATCTGTAGCGTGGTCAAGCATCCCGTGGCACAAGAACAATGGCCGACCCACATGGTGCTCGATATTTATAGATGCAGTGGAACAGGGATGTGGGAGTAGTTTTCTCTGTGTGCGGAGGCATTTGTGGTCAAAGTGGTGAGATTTGGTGTGAGTGAGGTGAGAAGTAAGGTGAGTGCTTGTTTGGGAATTCGTGCAAAATTTGAATGGAAATGGCGCGCAAATTCCCGGGGAAGGTTGTGTTGTGTGCAACAGGGTAAGTGAAGGGAAAACCGTTTGAAAATTCTATGCTTTGTTGTGTACTATGGCTAAAGGGAGAGGTTAGAGGAGAGGTCAGAGTGGATCAAAGAGATATTATTATACCTAACTATGACCCACGCACGCAATTTGTCCCGTTCACCCACTAGAGACAGGAGCGGAGGACTAACTACCAGAATACATGAAAATACTGCCTGTGGATCACTGTATGTTGGGTGCCATTGCCTTAGAGGCATGCGGTTTTGCAGAACCACAACAATATGATACATTGCTTCTTTCGTGTGCAGCACAAGATGCGGGGTAGCATCATTGCTGAAGGCACAGCTGTGTTGCTGATGCAATGTCCCGTATGTTAAGGCAGGATTTAATTTATTGGGTGCCAGCAATAACTTGAAACATATAAATGTCATAACAAATGCTGGCACATGAGACGTCCAGCTTACCATCTGTCTGAGGGATGGCAGAATCATTGATGAATAATCCTGCCTGCGAAACACCAGGATGACTGTTTATAGCTGGGTTGGAATTCAAATCCAGGCGAGACAGCTTCGAGGTGAGTGTGCGTACCTCTGATGTCCTGCCAGCTACATGGTATATGACATGTGACATACACAACATGTGGTACAATGACCATCATCATGCATTCAATGCCATCCTTGTACCACGTGACACAAATAAGTTTTTCACACAAATTGGGGAAAAGTTAATTATGCATATCCACCCCGAAAACAAAGATTGTGGCATGACAAATTCTTGTTAAATACCTGGATTTATTGAACAACGAGCAAATACAACCCTCACTTCGCAGATGGGGACAATAAAGGGTGGGGGGGGAGAAAGAGGGACGGAGAGAGAGAGAGAGAGAGGAGGCAGTTGTAGGGTGAGAGGGGGAGGGAGGCAGAGAGGATGAAGAAGGGAGGGCTTGGGGGAGGTGGGGAGAGCGACACCTCACCAAACATTGCTATTCACTGTGGGGAGGGAGGGGTTAGGACAGACAGAGACAGGACAGACAGAGAGAGGAGAGAGAGAGGGAGAGGGAGAGGGAGAGGGAGAGGGAGAGAAGGGAGAGGGAGAGAGGAGAAGAGAAGAGGGAGAGAGAGAGGAAGTAGAGAACAGTAGAAAGCAACAGAGGTGTGGGAGGAGAGTGATGCATTTTATTAGGAGGGGGGGAGAGGGGACAGAGTGAGAGAAAGGGTGGGGGAGGGAGGAGGAAAAAAACGACAGGTGAGGGGTGAGGTAGGGTTAGCAAAGAGAATGATAGTGACGCTAATGACTGAAACGAAAAAAAAAAAAACATGTCAGAACACCTGTACACACAATGACACAACAGAGTTTGTAAGGTAATCCGCTGACACATCTGCAAAAACTTTGATATTTCAATTACAGAAAATTTGTGGGAACATGATCCAAAAGCAATCATTAAAAACATAAAGTTCTGCTCAATGTACGATCTAATGATCCATAAAGTGTGAATCGAAAACAACGCATTGCGACCACATATAATACTCCGTTGCTAATTGAGTGTGTAATACCTGTGATTTTGGATGAACGATGCAGAAATCAATAAAATTGCCAAATCAAAGACTTCAAGCATGAAGTGAAAGATCCTGGAAGCTGAACAATGCCAAAGTTGTTCCAGTAATGCCGAAGAACCTCAAGAGAGATATTAAGAACCATCCCTGGGAATATTACTTCAAAACAATCTGCAGTTGGAAGCTGTCCTGGGCTCAGTAACGATCCTGAAGAGAGCCCTCGCACAAAACGTTGAGAACAGAAAACATCACAGCTTGATCCATGGATCGTGACCTTTAACGAAATGAAGGTGGATCCTTTGAGCCCACCTTGGAGGACTCCATTCACATTCAGAAACCCCATATGTAGATACCAATCAACGGCACACACACACAAACACAAACAAACACACACACACACATACACACACACACAAACACACACACACACAAAACACAAACAAACACACACATACACAAACACCCCACACACACACACACACACACACAAACACACACACCACACATACACACACAAACACACAAACAACAATAAACACAAACAAACACACAACACTACACAAACACACACACACACACCACACACACACACAACACAACACACACACAACACACATCACAACACACACACACACACACACCCACACACATAAACACATACACACACATTGCCTATTTTTGTATACCCTGTCAAGGCTCGTACGAGAGCTAACACACAACGCACAGTAAGAGGGGCATGAAGCAAGAGGGGGGGGTGGAAGTGGGAAGGACAAAAGAGTGTATAACAGAGACATGAGGAGATCTGTGGAAGGGAGAGGGATGAGGCGGGGTACACGGGGTATACAAGATGGACACTACGGGGACTTTCAGGAAGGAAAGCAGGGAATTTGAAGGAGGTGGGCTTGGGGTGGATTAACGGGGGTAGAAAAAGATGAGATTTGATGGGGTATGACGAGATGGTGGTAGAAAAGCTTGTTTTGAAGGCCTGGAGGGAAGAATGGGATTGAACAGAGTGAGGGAGTTTATTCCAAAGACGGGAAAAAAGAGGGATGAAAGAGTGAAGGTGAGAAGTGATTTGTGATTTTGGTAGTTTTACCAGAAGGGGGTTGTTGACGGACCTTGAGCATCCTGCGGAAATAAGGGGGGACATATCGCAGACACTGCAGGGGGGACGAGACCAGAGAGGAGAAGGTAGAAGACAGTAAGACCACCGACCTGCCTGCAGTGAGAGAGCGAGAGACCTAAAGACTCAGCCTCATCACAGGAGATACCAATGATCAGAAATGCCTTGGTTTCCACAGCGTGAAGCTGAGAAAGGTGAGAGGCAGGAGCACCAGCCCAGAGAGGCGAGCAGTACTTCATCAGGCTGCGGATGAAAGCTTCGTATGTGGTCAGGAGCTCAGGTGGGCCGAGGATAGATAACTGTATGGACAGCTTCATTTGTGTAGATAACAAAACGATCCCTTCATTAAATATCAATTAAACAATACAAAATGTCACTGAAGAGAAATGTTAGAGATAGATAATGGTTTAAAAAAAAACTCACTCAACAATACTGGT
>CM068967.1:6141479-6155042 GCA_035128595.1 Eptatretus atami | reverse complement strand
ACACACACACACACACACAAAAGTTACAGGCTCAAAAACGTTTTTTGCATCATTTTGAAACACTCGGTAATGTGCCGCACAGAGTTTTGATTGGAATTGTATTGAACTGATCCAAGCAAGGGAATGAATAATTCTGGACATGACATTTTTTTGTAAATCTATCAATAAAATACCCCCGAAACAATGTATTTCTTCTTGAAAAGTCTCTTGGGCAAGTGATGTCAGTTACAATCAGCCTGCTATACCTACTAATGTATGTAATACATGAGTATGTATATATAGAAATAATATTACACCAGTACCTGTGAATACACACTATATAGTATAATTATATATATATAGGAAGACAATAGATTTCATAATAGCCCAGAGGCGTTCTGGAAAAATAAGAATAAGAGAACCACTGCACACACCAAAAAAATCTTTTCTAACAAATGCACAGCATCTACTACAATATGAAGAATGCGCAGTCACCATTTCCATTCCCGTGGTTCCCGTGCTTTGAATTTGCGCATACACAGCTACACCTCATGTCCACGCTGATAGTGAGTGAGATCTGAGATGATTTACGTTTATCTGTATCAGAAAACTAAAACGGTGATATTGAATATTTCTTATTTCACATCAAGGGAGAAATCAAATTAAAAAACCAACATGAGCCTGTGTGTATCATCACTATTGCTTTCTCTACGCAGAATATCGACAACCCAGATGTGAGTATTGCAGAGACAACACATGTTGATGAGAATGATTGTAACCACGCACGAAAATGAGCTCATTTAATCCCTGTGACACAAAGAGAAAAAAACCGTATTAGACGAACATTTTAAGAAACTTGTTGAGAGTGAAACGTTTAAGTCCTTAAAGTAAATTTGTAAAATAGAATAACTCCGCTTATAGCAGTAGGTAACAGAACGGACCCAATTCTGGCTTTAAACTGGCAGAGGGATACAGTGCAGTCGTCCGACGTTGCCTTCCAGCTGACTGGCAGAGGGCGAAAACGGCTTTTCGCACTCACCGGAATACCGCCAACTCATTCCGAGTATGCAGTCGTACTCAAACAAGGCAAACACCATAGGATCTGAAAGTGCAACGGACGAGCTAAGCAGAGAGAGAAGAATAGGAGGGGCGAGAGCAAAGAGGTCAGGAACGAGGTGGAAGAGGTGGATGAGAGTGGGAAAGGAAGAGTGCAAGAGGTGGCAGGGAAGGAGCGAGAGGAGTGGAAGGAAGGGAACGAACAGTGAAGCAGAGAGGAAGCTGGCATAGGCGAGGAACCGGTGGGCGGTGGAGTGAAAGCTCATCAGAAAAGCTAGTAAACAGATAGGTCCCATTCACTCCAGAGAGTGATCGATATCAGAAAAATGACATAAGATATGAGCACAAGTAGCATATGACGAGAGTTTGAGCAAAGATAGAACCAAACTAAAAAGGTAATTTCTTTGGAAAATCCGTAGACGGCACTAGGTATGTTACAGGTACACCTTCGATCGAGTGAGTCATATTTTCAGACTATGTGACACATTACGCCGGGCAAACACACCCCAGGAGGACACAAGCACCGCCGCATAACGTAGTGTGTAGGAGCGAACGGAGGACCTGGAGCCTAGGTCACGGCCCCTCGCTCAGGGCGCGAGCAAGCCCAGTGCCCGCGCTCAATGGTCCCACCCACATTCGTGAAATTTGTCGTTGCGAGGGGAATCGGGGCGCAATGATCGGGGGCGTCATCCTGTCCTCCAGCAAGCTGGAAACTCAGGCAGATTGTTGTTCGCGCTGTTCGGAGGACTCATGAATCAATGGCCACGTAGGCAAGAGGTTGTCCCTGAGAGAAGTGAGCCATGGGTCTCCCCCTCTTCTGCTGCACTGACACAATGTTCCCAACTCTGAGGATTGTTTTTCCAGCAGGACCAATGCAGGAACGCCATGCCACACATGCAGGCCACCCACGTCGCTGGCAATCAAAAGGTGTGGAAATGGCGTGACAGAAGCAATGACGTGGGCTATAGAGACATCTCCACAATAAAGTGGAGCTTCTGATAATCGATCAGCGACATCGGTTGGCCCAGCTCTTATGAGTCCACTCAACCTGAGAGAGCGCAGTGTTACGAAAACATACTGGAATGGTGAATAACAACGATAATGATCGTAATGAGGTCCACCAAGGCCATTCACAACAACACACACACAAGCACCAGTTGTGAAATAAGACTAGCAATGAAATTTGATTATTCTGAGCTGCTCACAAGGAAAGAGATCGACTTCATCACAACCAAAACGTCTCAATAGCTAGCTGCAATGAAAAATGAACTGAGAGATCAGAACGCAGCATGAAATATGCACAAGACGCATGAAACTGCTAAAAGATCAAATTACGCGTTATTTCCACAAAATCATTGATTTCTGAACTTCGTGAAAAAACACTCTATTTTCCTAAGTTAAGAAAAAAAAGTCATGGCGAGTTTTAGAACATATGACACACTAGTATCGTCACTGAGTGTTTGCTGTCGTAGAGCATTTCATGTTTTCACGCGAGGTCTGTAAAACACTGAATCGTTCTAGATCGTGTTTATAATTTTATTGGTTGAGGCAGAGTGACCGTTTTCATCAGTTTGCTTGAATTCCTTGCATCGTTCGAGCTAGAGCAGAATTAAACTCCTCTCGACTAATATAGAACAATGACAATAACTATGCTAGGAATAATTTCCTGATGGGATAGAGCAGTTAGCGAGACAAGTAGTGGTACAAGGTCAAGGTGTTTACTTGGCAGATTGAAATAGCAATAAATCTCACAGCACAATAATAGTCATCCTTACTGCTCAATACATACCTATATTACTGTTCCCAAATTTTTTGTTACACAAAGCTCACAATTGTAATCCAATACAGCACACAAAAAAAAGATGAAGATTGAATAAAGTTTGAGGAGAATTATTATTATAAAACTTTATTACATATAGTGTATGATAAAAAAAGAGAAAATAGAGGGAAACAAAAAGCCTTGCTTGCTTAAAAAGTAAAATAGGTAAATGGCTAATCGATGTAAAAACATCAGAAAACTCTGACTGTATATTTTTCAGTGGTGTTAACATCTTATAAAGATTTAATTTCAATTATCAGAAGGCTTGCTATATTAACTAGACAACATATCATAGTCTACGTATAACAAATTCACGATATATCCGTAAAATAATATATATAGTCAGAAAATAATCTTATTGTAATGAATATATAACTTTCATATCTAGTCATATCATATATATATATATATATATTAATATATATATATATTGTTGCGCGTGATGGGAAAAACATAGTTGATCGGTCAGAACAAGTATAGAGAGAAAACTCGTATCATTTAAGTCAATGCATCTAGGATTATTATGTCTCCGGAATAAGGCTCTAACGTGTTTTATAATACGGCATCACTATCCCTTAAGATCTAAGTAAGCGGTTAGAACAGTTAAACTTTAGTACAAAAAGCGCTGAATGTATACAGCGATCGATTCGATAGTCTTATGACACTAGCACACTATACACGATATACAATGCGAGTGAGGAAAAGTGGAGAAAATAAAACATGGACGAACCTATCATACCCCCAATGTGTTTGGCATGAGAACTAGATGCGACTGCATCCCGGACATTGAAATCAAAGAATTATGACGCCCCACTTTCCCAGCGCAGAGAGCTGGCAGGAATCTCATACTGACATGACCAATCCCCGTCATGTGCGAATCGGCAGCCGAGAAGCAGGATCGAGAGCGTCTCCATGCTACGACCCGGCTGACGCCCACCGATATACACCAGAGGCAACCCCCTTATTGAGCCACGGGGCCCGACACGCGGACGGAGTGAGGAGCACAAGACTTTATAGCCTAGGCAATCTCACATTGAGGGCCTGTCTCCAGTACACGTAAAGTCTGCAACCACCACAATAAAAAGGAAGGCTATCACGACGCCCAGAGCGCGAGACGAGGGTGAGAGCGCGCCCCGCCACAGAAACGCTTAACAGACCCACGCGACGGCTGTCCATATGGACGGCCATAGGAGGCACTCGAGGAAGAGGAGCGAGGTGGCCGAGGGGATCGCCTGATGAAGAGATAAGAATGGGCTAAGTAAGTCGCTCGTACTCGAAATGGGTAGAGTGATGACACAGAAACGGCGGCGTATGACATTGAACGTCCGAAAGATTACGTTGGATGCAAACAATCCAAATGTTCGGACATTGCGGGAAGGCGCGCACTGTGGCGCGCTCGATTAGTAACTTGAGGAACAGAGTGTTCGTTCGCTTTACTGATAGCCTAAGTGATGCTGAGTAAGTATGCTCGTATGCTGCGCTGCGCTTTAGCAGCGGAGATGTGCGGGCTCTAGAGAGTGGTCTGATGCATATAGCACTTGTTTTGATCATGCCTGAGGAGAATGTAGCGGATTCATATGGAATGTCTGTGCCATGCACACTGGAGAGGATCAAGTGCGCCTACGATGCTACTCTATACGACACCGAAACCTGCTCACAGAATCCGGCCTATCTGGTCAAGCGTTCATGTAGTATCGAGTCGAGACTAGGAAAGGATGCAAATGGGCCACGGCGTTGTTCGTTACGTGACTAGGCCCCGAGTTGAGCACCAGCGTGGGCACTCAGGAAGTGTCAGATACATGTATTATACCTTCTCAATTCTTTAATGTATTTTCATGTCTTGCGAAATGGCCAATGCATGATTCAGCGTAGGATTCCGCAAGAGCAAAGCAGAACGTGTCCAACAGCAAAAATCTGACGCGAATAAGTATAAATAAACTGTGCCTCATGCCGGCCCAGTGTACCTCCGTGCGCCTGCCTCGACCTACAGCCCGCAGTACATAGATTCCTGCTCTTTCTCAGCTGAGAGCACACTAAATTAGGTAGAAGCCTCACAGGTCCAAAAGCATTTTTCATGAGTCTTAGGGAGGATAAAGGCGGGACATTGTACCATTCACGAGTGACTGGAGCGCAAAACAAAAAGTGAACCTGAGCTGCAACATGTGAGTGTACCTTGCAAGTTGCTTGCAACAATTGGGAGACTAGGTTCATCTTGCTAATCAATAAGTGTCTTTGATTGAATGAATAGAGATAGAGGGGTAAGTTAAATCTTTTCCTACGTCTCCCATTGCAATCACCCCAGAGGACTGTAGTGATCTTGTAATTATAACGGAGCCAATCGCAAAAATTACCCATATTGTTGAAATGCTAATAGACAGCTCCAGTACGTTCATGTCCCAATATTCTGCAATATTGTACTGGGGGTGTCTGATCGAGCCGTCAATTGATAGCAGGAGTGCTAATGTACAGCAGGATATTCAGCGAGTCTCATGCGTTGCGGAGTGACGCTTAAGGTACACTACAAGAAATTAAGAGCGTGAGCCAGGTGGTAGGTTGAGGAGAACCGTCCTTGACCGCTCGGTAAAGCCTTGTGTCCACGAAACTGAGAGCACATCCGCCTTCCGCGACGAAGGCACGCACAGACCAGCATGCGCTGGCAACGCCAAAGAGGCACTATCGCTGTAAGGACTGGCTGCTGTAGCCATAGTAGTGCATAGATTTGCTAGTGCCGGCTCACCGAGAGTAGAAATTCTCGAGATACATTCTGAAGGGAGGGTGACCAAAATATCACTGAGTACATGCTAAATAGAGACGGAGAGATAAATATAGGTATAAATTGGCTTGTTCGGGCAACTTTCGGCCACTGAGATTGATATCTCTGGGACACAGACGAACCAATGTTTATGTTTGACACACACAAAAATTTCTTTTCGATAGGAGAAACCCTCAACAGAGGAGCGATCATGATCTAATTAAGAAATCAAATTGAATCGGTGAGTGCTTGCTTGCGCTCAAGTTGCATCGCCAGTTAATATGCAAGGATATTCGACGGGCAGTAAGAGTGCAATACCTGGATATACGCAAAACCCGACAATAGGATTCCGGGGCGAATCGACCTCCGAACGGACTTCCAACTGGCTCCATCTGGTGTGCAGAACCGTTCTAATCATTGGCAGCACTCTAACTTACTCTAGCGCGCACGCACCGGCAGAGAGAGACTTTTTCACTTCAATGAGCGTATGGTTGTGTATATCAGAGTAATGCGATAAATTAGTAAGTAGTACAATTATACGTGATCGACACAATAAGCTTACCGTCTATATATAAGATAGTTGAAGCTCATTAAGATATCACTTCTGCGGTCATCGCGCGCGCCTAAATCCGTGAGTGTGTGTGAATTAGATGTGGTTATATTCTATATTTACTCCTTTCTATCTATTAATTTTTAGCTTTGGCCTTTTATTCAACTATTCGCTATCATCTCAATAAAGATATCAGACAAATACTCACAATCATTACTTCACACTAGATCTTATAGCATATGATGTTTTTAGTTAATTTAAGAAGCACCACTTTCGCGATACAACTGAGTAAGAAAGAAAAGAGCAGGGAGAATTGCAGAGCCTCACAAGGACTTATTTTCTCCAAGGGGGTAATTTTTCTATGCAGTTATTTAGGTGTAAAAGAGGCCGACTCTCACTAGCGCACTGACAAACTCGTGATCAAGGAGACACAAAGAAACATCAACAGTAACAAGAGAATGTGCTACCACACATCTGTGTATCTGCACTTGCAGGACAGCCCTTACTCGCAACTAACGGATCGTAAACTTCGTTTTGAACGCTGCGATTTTTATGGTGTTTTAGCGGAAATCCAATATTGGATCTGTTGTCAGGGATCTGCCTAGAACCAATGAACTCTACATACAGTTTCGCATGTATGGTTGTGAAGACTCCTTATGGGTGTCCCTCACTTCTATCAGAGGACAAGAGAAGGATTTCTTAGTGAATGAGTTATTCTCATGTTTTTTAAAACACAAGAATCGGGCCTTTGCGCCTCCAAAATCTGAATCAACGCGTGACCGATGACATCATGAACCTATTCTCTCTGGACGTGACCTCAGAGAATATTTTTTATGTCAACATATTATTATAGACCATTTTCAAAGTGCAATCATGGCCCTGATACGCGGACGATACACTTGCGAACATGATGAAGACTGTCATGCATTTACTAGGGCAATTATGAATGTGTAAAGATATTAATGAGAGTAATTACTTTCTATTCATTAGTAAGGACCATTATTATCTACCCATGATGACCCATCAAAACGAATTGGTCACCCTGGTATATGCAGCGAGCGATGTGGCGGTTTCACAATGATGCAGATAGAGAGAAAGTATTCTCAGCTCAACGCAAGGGCATCCTTCTCAGGTTAGGGGAGGAGTTGTATATATTACATAGAGATGCACTAACAGTATCGAACATTCTATAGGTACGCTATACTGGTGTGCGTAGAGTGAGAATAGTGAGGTCCATGATGATCATATTGTTTACATACTCCCCCGGTTTTGATGGTTTTTCCAAACCTGGCGGTATTGCCAAGAAGATACCAGAGGTCCCAAGTCTTTTCCTTAATCTATGTCCGCTACTGTCTCGAACCGAGTTTCGACACACATGATTAATAGTATAATTGATAGCTTCATCATTGAGAGATTTGGAGAATGTAGTTCCATAATTAGGATTTCACCTCGATAAGAACACATACTGCAACACAACATATTCCTCCGAAAGAACGAACCATCGATTACAGAGATGAGCAATTCCATAACACGAGGTCCATGAGCACTTTGTAAAAGAAATTAACTAAAAATGCAAGATATGATCTTTGTGTCTCATGAGCAAAAGCATACGAGCAGCAACAGCACAAACATAGAGAGCGGATATGCAACCAGAACAATTAGCAAATATCTCAAACCCCTCTCTCCCATCTCTCCGGCAAATACATACAAGGACGAAAGTATTTGAACAGTGTGTTCAGATTGAACGATGCATGCATCGCTAGAGAGAGAGAGACAACGAATAATGGCGATATCTAGGTAGGCAGTCCACACAAGGCACCGAAGAGAACATTGGAAACACACCAACAGACAAAATGTCTAAAGACTACCTCCAAACAACCCGAAAGTCTCAAATGAAAAGGGCACATTTTGCTCTAGACGAATACATCTAACAGATTGAGCCACATTCGGCCAACTTATGCGAATCCGAACACATTGTGTACTACAACTAACACGTAAAGTTGATACATGCAGTTAAGAGTCGAACACACAACCAGCTAAATACCAAAGTCTGGCATGTCAATAAAAAAATGTAGGAACAACATAGTTTACACAAGATATCATCATGTGACTCTCAATCTACTGTAGCTATCAATAATAACTGCAAATAATCGATACCTGGTATATGATCACAGGTAGTAGTGGTTATCCGACGAGACTCATAACCTATAATGCTATACCACATATATTACAATACAGTATATCTATTAATTCTCTGTGAATGTTATATGTATGTATAATCATAATGAATAGGACTCTGGTGAGTTATTTATATCACTAACTTATGGCATATTAAGTTTAGCTAGGATGAACAGATGCTTCTTAAAGAGAAGTGTGATGAGCGGAGGATGTGGATAGTGCATGCGGATTAGGCACATGGATACCACTTGATTCATACTAAGATATCTGAGACTTTCCTGTTTAGGATCTAAGTAATTCCTTGGAGATACACGTTCCAACATTGCTATTTTAGCCAAGCTCAACTTGATCTGTTCATGTTTCTTGCAGATGTATATCTTTGCTTGTGGCACAATGTCATTGTCAAAGGTTGCCCTTCCATCACGATAGTCGTGGTGTACATCTCTCCTTTATCTAGAATATCTGAGAGATGCGCACATGATCCCGTGGTAATCATAGGAACGGAGCAAACTATTGCAACGCAAGCACTATCCACAAAACGAACTGGCATGAGAATACTATCCGTTGCCCTGGCTCAATACAACCTTCAAATGTCAAGCTTGCCTCACCGATTTTGTTCTACTTTCCGCACACATGGACGAAGATCTCACCGCGGTTGGTTACTATTACTGTCCGTCTCTCTATACGCTTTGGGTAGAAACTGCACAATACTATTGAAAAACGTGCATTGTTCCATACACTATATGGATATGAGCTCATGTGCGAGTAGATGGTTCGAGTGATTGCCAAGAGCAAAGAGTCTGGGACGAGGAGTGGTCAAGTTTTCAGTAGTGCGAATGGGTTTTAACGAGTTAAAGGAAATCAATAAATTCACTATACAATAATTAGAAAGTTTCATTCCCCAGATATGCAAAATGGAGTGAATCCACTACGAGAGGAAGGAAACGACTACTATATACATGGCCTGCATGAGAGAAACATACAGAAGAGAGTTGACTATTAACCAGTCAGCATGGGAAGGCTAACTGTAGGAACCAGTGGAATCGCCTATAGATCCAATTGACTCGTCTCGGCTCAAAAACACAAATGCCGAAATGACATTATCGGGAGAGAGCATCCCGAGATGATACGCGCACAAGTGACCATGGTTGTACGCGATGCGGATTGAGGATAAGTAGGAAAGAATAGGAGCGAAGACATAAAGACGAAATGAGATGTACATAGAACCGAAATCAGTAGAGAACAAGGAAGACCAGACAGAGACCCCAGGCAATGGTCCGGATATTGGCGTGAGGATATTTAAACAGGTAGACATAAGTCTGTAGTGACATAATGCCCAGAATTAGACAACCAATAGTGTTGAAACTCAATAGGAAGTGCGGTGCAAATAGGAAATGTCGTCCATATTTTACCTGGCGGCTACCATATAAATGTGGGAGCTAATTTGTTTTCTTGACTAGACTGTGTTTAGCGTAGCGTTTACATTCCATGCTAAATTTGAGCCACCTACTGAGAGCAACTCAGGGAAAGAGATCACAAGAGAAGTGGACGGCAAGAAAGGGATTCTGATCTGGAGAATAAACAAAAATATATTTCCTCCTATATGACAATGACTTTAATCTGTTTACTCTGTATCCCACAAAGCAATCTATTTAGAGGCTTATCACCATAGTGCGACGTAGAGTGGTAACAAAAAGATTCATAATCCAACGCAAGAGTCAGGAAACTGAGGAAGGATGTTCTTCGATTACAAGGTCTCTCCGACCCCGAGCCCTCACTTTCCGCCCATCTTCGTCTGCCACCTGCGCTATAGTCATAAATGATAGGCAGATAAAGGAAGTATTTATATGGTGTTTTCATTGCATTTTCATAAACAAACGAGCGTCACAAATAGGCCACTAGAGGACACCCACACAGAGGTCAGCAGAATAACAAAACTTCACTACTAAACCAAGGATACGATCGTGGGCTAAGATCGCAAAAATACAAACACAATGACACACTCTGCGCAGAGAAAGCATAAGCAGTGGCAATCAAGAACGCGTCTGAGTGGAAGATCGCTACGTACTAACGTTCTGATCGGTATAGTATCCCGAACAACTCTAGCCTGTATCCAAGATTTGAGAGTGCCGGAATTTCATGGTCAATGTTTACTTGAGCTGAGGAGGTCCGAAGAAGCAGCGGAAGCTGTAATGATTATCTAAGTAATTTTTACATCGGCGCTATTTTAAGTAACAGATTAGAACCCGTCATCCTGAACAAAAAATCAATAAACATCCTGTTAGTGAGTTACTGCTCAACTGCCATTTGTTCAGATCTAACCTGTCCCTCACCCAACTCAATTTTTTACCATTGCATATTAGCGTGTCCCATATATACTACAAACTCAATATGAATAGATGAATGGCTATACTATTTGGGACTGAGAACGACAGTTGATTGAATTGTGTTTGCTAAGAACAACTCTATAGCTCAATTGTTTTCTCTTCGCGAAATACCCACAGTAACCCAGATGGCTGCTATTACGCAAAAATCACTCGTCGTATGTCGAAGCGCCAATTGGTGTGAAGTAAATTATTATCTACAGTGACCATATTCACTTTCATAATTTCTTTCCTTGCCTAGCTACCAAGTTGTAGACATCAATCCAAGATTCCAGAAAGCTGAGACTGGTCGCCAAAAGGCAATTCTGACTGCCTCGTTCACAGATTTCAAGCCGAGACATAATCAACCAATACCCTATCATGACGACGGAATACTCGGACAAGACTCTACAAATCCCCACAAATCTCCGAGACTATCGACTTCATCGCGCATCAAAGTAAACAAACTTTAAAGTCGAGTGAAATAAACTCGATCACCAAATACGCGTGGGAACAGCTCAAAACTACCAGGACCGGGCCTGTCAACAACTGTTCGGAAACAACAAAACACCGATAAGAAAATTACACAATATCACACCGGGATGAAGACGACCACATTCGCAATATCCACTTGGCCTTGTGGTTTCCACCTAGCGAGCGACAAATATCGCTCTGAGACATAGGAAAATACAAGTTGCACAACTGAAGAAGATCGCTGAGCAACCTTGAGCGAGACATACTCCACAAACAACATTGACACAAGTGAGAGGAAATATTTTGCAGCTCGAACAATCATATCTAACTAGATCCGTTCACAAGGATTTTATAGTAAACATATGAAGAACAGCAACAAGTAAAGTAATTCTTACCTCTTGTCATTAATTAAAACATGCTTCAGTCATTCGCCGAATCCGTTGTATTAACACAAAGCCACCTGCAGATTGAAGAGAGAGGGTCAAGCTTTTTCGCATCGAGACAAAGCTTATCCGATTTAAACTGAGCAGACCCATAATAGATGTCAAAACACTTTCAAAAAAGACTTCATTGCCAAATAAATAACATTACAAGAACTGACAGTGCAATAGATTCATGTACTATTAATCTTGTATATTATATACAAGTTCATGATATGTAAATAAAATGACATGTCTCATCTCTAATGCGGTGTACGTGCCTGTAGTAATTTAACCGGTGACTATTCCGCCAATGTCTTTTCACCAGTGTATCATAACGTGCTCGCAAACAATTTATCATATTAACCAAGGGGACAAATGTCATCAAGAACTCACACCCTCAAGCCACCGCAAAAAAGTAAGTATGAACTTACCTTCCGCCAAGACTCTGTGTCTCCTTCGCTCTTCAGGATACTGCCGCATCGAGCATGTTAGCCAGTCAATTGGCTCTCGATCTGTGAGAAGTGTGTGACGAGCGAGCCACGGAGAGGACAAGGAGCCCAGGCTGGCAACAGCACGATGCTATCTGACGCTGAGGGAGGTGGAAGGTCCAAACGGTGAAGGTGAACTGGAGATGGAGTGTGGCTTAACCCTGACGAGTGCCACGGTCGCACGTTGGGCTCAGGGTTGCCGTACGCAAGAGTGCATCCATCTGGACCCGATCCACTCTGCTATATATACCATATCGAAACTATGTGCCGTTCTGCACCAAAGAGCGCCAAACAGTCCCTTCTCGCATTTGCTTGTTAATCTTTGTTATTCCATGCTTTTGGCTGGCAAGCTTGATTCCGCAAGAAGGGAGAGAATAGCCAAATAAACAACATGGAGCAGCAACCAAAACAACACTCAATCAGAGCATATAGGAGGCATTATAACTGTGCATATTTGTAACCACTGTTGCTTGCAATGTAGATAAGGTTGCCAGGTATGGTAAAGGTGGGGCCCACAAGTGGTGGTGTGAAAGGCAGACACTGGACTGGGAAAGCTGTTGGTCAGGCCGTGTGGTCTCAATTATCTTCTGCTCGGCAAACTCACAGGTTTGGCTAAAAAATGTTCCTATGAGGCAGACAAGAAGATGAGAAAAGTGTCAGGTGTTTAGGTTGTAGATATCAAGATACAAGCTCAGCATGACTAGAACATAAACAGTAGATAAAAAAAGATATTTGGTAGAAGATCCCTGCCCTCCAGTGCACAAGCTAAAAAAACTGCCCTCCAAGCACGACAATCTAAATTCTTATTACCCATGGGGTCCCACGTTTCACACAACAACCTAATCCCTGACAGCCTCCAGAGCAGAAACTAAACACTGGTCCTCAGCAAAAGACAAGCAAACTACCCACACTGCAGTGTCATCAAGATAACGCCCACATAGAAAACAACACACTGCTATACGGAATCCCCAACCTCGACAAGAACTAATCTGAGCCCCCACGTCCCTGCACACAATCTAAATCCACCTGAAAGACAAGGACAACAAGCTAAATCGCGCACACAACACAACACACTTGGCACACACACACACACCACACACACACAAACACACAAACCACACGCTGTTCATCGGCAACAGGTCAGCCCACTTCAACCTCCCTCTACCGACATGGGGACAAGTTAAACCCCTGCCTTACAATGCACCGCTCATCAATAATACCTTCCAGGCTACAAGATTAACCTCGACACCTCAAAACGCAGAAGCTAAAGCCCCATCCTGCCAACAAAAGTTAACCCAATATACTCCAGGACAGAAGCTAAACATCGACATCGCACGAACACGCTAAACACCCATCCTCGCAGTGCCACAAGATAAATCCCCACACTCCATCATCTGCAAGAAAAACACCCCACCAACAGCACCAGCTAAACCACTAGTTGACAGAAAACCAAGAATAAACGCTCCACCTGTAGCAAAAAAT
>CM068967.1:6126286-6139101 GCA_035128595.1 Eptatretus atami | reverse complement strand
CTTCTACCAAACGCAGACAAGATCGACCCTGATATCGTGAAGAGCAACTATGACAAGACCAAGGAAAAAAAAGACGCTTACTACTACAATCGGAGACATTCTCCCTGAGAACTTCTCCCTAAACTTCAGGTCGGTGACAAAGTTAGAGTCAGAGCTGGTCATCAGTCGACCTGGAAACAGCTTGGTACCATCTATTCTACCCCTACACCTAAAAGGAACAGATGGCACCTCAAAACTGATACTACCATACTTTCTTCACCTTCTGCATCACCACATTCAGAAGACGTTCCTGAAGAGCCCGTCAATGAAACTCCAATTGATATTGGAAGCGAAATCTCTGGGAAATCTGTCGAGTATAAATAAACTCACTCTGGAAGAAAAGTCAAGCCAGTTGAAAGACTTGATCTTCACTTAAAGGAAGAAAGAGGCTCTTGGGCCAGAATAATGCCAATCGTTTGTAGTTTGATACATGAGAAATAGCCATTTATTCATCGATTTAGCCAGGAATTGTTCTGCATATGACTAATTCGGTTTTGGGTTTTTGAAGCCTTTCAGGCTTATTTGTTGGGGGAGATGTTGTGGAAGTACAGTTCATACATATGTTAATGAGGGGCTGATGACGTGTTGGTTTTTGGCGGATGTATAATAAAATAGTTCCATCATGGCTGCTCACTGAGCCCATGGCTGTGGTGTGAATCATTCCCGGTATTCGGCTACTGTTACAATTGCCTCACAATTGAACCAACATTCCTCAAAATTGAATTAATTTGCTTCTTACTTTAAATACTATTAATAACATTTTACAATGTTTTAATTTGCCTTATTTCACTGAAACTCACATGTTCTTCTTCTTCATCCACCCCAGGTATTGTTCTTCTTCATAATTATTTACTGTCAGTAAATTTACTATTTACTAATCTCTGCTTCAGAGAATTCCAAATCGATATTTGGTGGTGCATATGTTAACAGACCTCTGAAGGGACAGTTTTACGATGAAGAGAACACGTACAGGGAGTGCATAGCAATTGTAAATACAAGTGCGGGCCCGTACGTGTGGGCCCGTACGTGCAAAAAAAAGAAAAGAAAAAAAAAAGAAGAATTGTGACGTCAATCGTGACGTCATAGCACCATGTACTATCATTGGTTTGGTAAATAAATGGCCATAACTTGGGAACCGCTTGTCCGGTTGATATCAAACCTTGAAAAGGCACATCCACAGGGCCCCAGCAATATACCTGGCAAGTTTCAATTAGATCGGACCAGTGGTTGGCGAGAAACAGCCGGTCGCAGACAGACAGACACAGAGACACAGACACACAGAGAATGCTGGAATATAGATAGACTAGTGCATGCCCGTACGTGCGTGCCGTACATGCGTGCCCGACTGCCCGTACGTGCAAAAAATAATAATAATAAATAAAAAACTTTCAAACCGCGACCCAGAAACAACAACCACACAGGCCGTTCCTTCGCTCTCGCGTGCCCGTACGTGCGTGGCCATACGTGCAAACCAAAAAAAAAACAACTTTCAAACCTCGAGCCAGAAACAACCACACAGGCCGTTCCTTCACTCTCGAGTGCCCGTACGTGCAAACCCCCCCAAAAAAAACAAGCAAAAAAAAAACTTCAAACCGCTAGCCAGAAACAACCACACAGGCCGTTCCTTCGCTCTCATAAACGACGACTGGATTGGGGCATTGTGTTATCTATAAATCGCCATAAGAAATGAGAAATTATTAGAATACATCAAGTCATCACTATCCGGAAGTGGTGCGTGCCAGTACGGAATGTTCACATGCATCCACGAATTATCGCTTGGATTGAAGTAACAACTGCTGTGATACTTACACACACAGAGAGTTAATTAAAATCCAAATTAAAATCAAGTTTACCTCCCTGTCTTTGCTTGCCATGACATTCCCTGCCATGTAACCGGCACGGTCCGTGACGTCATCGTCGGCCGGCCTCGCACCGGCCTACGCAGTGACGTGTCTTGTCATTGGTTTGGTAAATAAATGGCCATAACTTGGGAAGGACTTGTCCGATTAATATCAAACCTTGAAAAGGCACATACTCAGAGCCCCATCAATATCGCTGGCAAGTTTCAATGAGATCGGACCAGTAGTTGTCGAGAAACAGCGGTCACACACACACAACCACACACAACACACACACATTGCTGGAATTATAGATAGATGACAGCTGCGAGGCGTCTTTGCCTTCACATAGCGGTGAGCACAAACATGGTGGCCATACATTGAAATCTGTCTTCAAACCACCTCACCACTAAAAGTCCTCAACCACACATAACACCCTCCTCCCCCATTTATTCCCATTCTTCAAAGCAAAAGGGCAAATTGTTTAATACATATTTATTCCTCACTCATTGAAATGGTGGAATATTTAGCTCTTCATGCCATTAACTCCATTCATGGGGAAGTGCGATCGAAATAGGAAGTGGATGTCCGACAGGTCATGGTTCATTACGGTCGGTCGTTTGTCTTTCCATGTAATTATTACCCTCGCCAGAGAGAGGGTATTGCTTTTGGGTCCGTTTGTCTGTCTGTTTGTCTTGTTTTTGTATACGTTGTCGAGGCTCATACAAGAGCTAACGCACAGAACATAAAACAAAAGGAATCATGAGGCAAAAAGGGTGGGAGAGGGAAGCACAAAACAGTGGGAAACAGCGACATTCAGAGATCTGTGGAAGGGAGAGCGATGGGGTGTGACACAAGGAAAACAAGGTGGTACTTCTGGGACTTTCAGGAAGTAAAGCAGGGAATTTGAAGGGGATGGGTTTGGGGGTGAATTAAGGGGTAGAAAAGATCGTGGTTTTGGATGGGGGGAAATTAGAGACGGTGGTGAACAGCTCTTTTGAAAACCTGGAGGGAAGAGTGTGATTGAATAGAGTGTGGGAGTTTGTTCCAGATGCGGGAAAAGAGGAATGAAAGAGTGAAGGTGAGAAGTGATTCTTGATTTAGTTGTTTCACCAGAAGGGGGTTGCTGGCAGACCTTGAGCGCCCTCGAGAAATAAGAGGGGGGGGCAGATCGCAGACAGAGCCAGGGGGAAGGTGAGGCCAGAGAGGAGACAGTAGAAGACAGAAAGACCACCGACCTGCCTGCGATGAAAGAGTGAGAGACCCAAAGACTCGGTTCATCACGGGAGATACCAATGATCCTAAAGCCGTGGTTTCCACAGCGTGAAGCCAATAAAGGTGAGAGGCAGGAGCACCAGCCCAGAGGGGGGAGCAGTTCTTCATCAGGCTGTAGACAAAAGCTTTGTATGTAGTCAGGAGATCAGGTGTGCTGATGAAGGACTTTGCACGATGGAGAGTGCATCGTCTGCGACTGGCTTTAGAGGTCAGAGGCCAAATGTGGCTTTCCCAGGAGAGATCCTGGCAGAGAGTGGAGACTCACAAGTTTGAATGAAAGGACTTCTTCAAGGAGATTGTGGAGAAAGTATATGGGGGGAGGGGGTTCCAGATGGTCCTTTGGGAGAGACATAGTGAGAGTGTGAGATTTGTCAGGATTGAAAAACATGCTCCAAGTGCTGGACCAGCTTGTGATTTTTTTTCCAGATCTGCAGCGAGTGAAGAGGCTGCTGCTTGCCGATATGAGGGACGACAGATTACCATCGGCAGAGCATGGAGTCATAGCAAAAGAGATAGAGGATTTTCCAGAAAGTTGGAGATATCCTTGATGAAAATCAGAAAAAGCACAGGCCCCAGAACACTTCCTTGAGGAATTCAACTTGGAAAGAAAGAGGGGATGAGAGAATGCAATGAAGGCCACACTTTGACTGTGACAGGAGAGGAAGTCTGCGAGCCAAGAGTGGATATTGCCTTGGATACCATAGGAAGAGGCTTTGGTGAGAATGGCGGGGGTGCCAGACCGCATCAAAAGCACGCGATATGTCTAGGAGGATGGATATAATCTCATTGCCTGACATTGAGGATCTTCATCCATTATTGGAAAGCAGAAGCAGCATGCCAGGGTAGACTGACCTGGTCTGAAATCCAAATTGATTATCGGAATTCAACCCATTGGAGAAGAGGAAGGATATGATGTCAGAAGCGATGATGGATTCCATACCTTGCTGATGATTGAGAGAAGGCTGATTGGTCTGTCGCTGCAGGAATCTGTTTTTGCACCTTTTTAATGTAGATCAGTAATGTTTGCTGATTTCCAAGCAGATGGCAGACACATTGAGAAAATGAGAGGGTGAATAGAACAAAGAGGGGTGAGCAAGAGCAGCAGAGCAGGTTTTTTAGGACAAGAGGGCTGATGCCGTCTGGACCGGTTGCAGAATCAGAGCCGAGTTTGACAGCAAACCCTCAACCTTGTTAGGAGAGAGGACACAGAGTCCAGGAACAGCTGGTGTGACTGAGTAAGGTGGGTACAGAAGGCATGAGGTTTTGGACACAAGATTTAGAAGCAAACACAGAGTTTAGGCCTTCAGCCTTTTCACAGGCAGTGTCAGCTGTGCAGCCATTTGAGGTAAGAAGGAGATGGAAGGGGAGCATACACCAGAAACAGAC
Organism: Eptatretus atami; assembly: GCA_035128595.1. NCBI lineage: Eukaryota > Metazoa > Chordata > Myxini > Myxiniformes > Myxinidae > Eptatretus > Eptatretus atami. The sequence continues at coordinate 6,134,563 of CM068967.1, read as the reverse complement.
TTAAACACCACCAGTATTTGGAGGAGGGAGACAGGTTTCAAAGTTCGGACTTCAGATGAGAGAGATGTTGTTTTCTGTCTGTCATCAGGGTAACACACACTTGTTTTGAGGTTTGTGGAAGGAACTGAGATTGCCTTCAGTGGTATTTGCCTTCCATGAGGCAAAGGCAAGTTGTTTCAGACAACTGCCTCGCCACAAGCTTCAGTGGACCATGGGTGGGAAGAAGGGTAAGACAACTGAAGATGAGATGGGATAAATCTGTGCATGAGAGAGAGAAAATTTCTTTGAAATAATTCCCATGACGAGTTGACGTGGGAAAGAGTAGGAAGGGAGATCAGTCTCGAAGTCTGGATAAAATCAGTCAGGATAAAATCACAAACTGGTCCAGCACTTGGAACATGTCTTTTCAATCCTGACAAATCTCACACTCTCACTATGTCTCTCCGAAAGGACCGTTAGAACCCCCCCTCCCCCCACCTCTATCTACTTTCTCAACAATCCTCTGGAAGAAGCCCTTTCATTCAAGCTTCTGGATCTCACTATCTGCCATGATCTTTCCAGGGAAAGCCACATTTCCAAACTGGCCTCCAAAGCCAGTTGCCAACAGGGAATCCTTCGTCATGCAAAGTCCTCCTCGGCCCACCTGAGCTCCTGATCACTTACAAAGCTTTGTCCCACAGCCTGATGGAGTACTGCTCTTTCCTCTGGACTGGGCTCCTGCCTGTCACCATTCTCTGCTTCACGCTGTGGAAACCAAGGCATTTCGGATCATTGGTATCTCCCTCTACGAGGCTGAGTCTTTGGCCTCCCACTCTCTTCACCGCAGGCAGGTCAGTGGTCTTTCTGTCTTCTACCTTCTCCTCTCTGGTCTCACCCCTCCTGCTTCTGTCTGCGATATGTCCCTACCATATTTCCGCAGGGCGCTCAAGGTCCACCAACAACCCCCTTCTGGTAAAACTACCAAAATCACGAATCACTGCTCACCTTCACTTTCATTCCTCTTTTTCCCCACCTTTGGAAGAAACTCCCACACTCTATTCAATCCCATTCTTCCCTCCAGGCCTTCAAAACAGTTGTTCACCACCACCTCTTATCATCCCCCATCCAAATCCTCGATCTTTTCGACCCCATTATCCCACCCCAAACCCACCTCCTTCCAATTCTCTGCTTTCCTTCCTGAAAGTCCCTGTATTGTCCATCTTGTATACCCCATGTTCCCTGCCACATCCCTCTCCCTTCCACAGATCTCCTAATGTCTCTGTTCCCTACTGTTTTGTCCTTCCCACTCCGCCCCTCTTGTCTCATGCCCCCTTTGCTGTGCATGTTGTGTTAGCTCTCATACTAGCCTCGACAATGTATACAAAAAAAAAGTTTGATGGCTGTTTGAAGTCCCTGTCATTCGCCCTGAGTGAAATGTCGTCGGCGCAGAGGTGGTTCTCTAATAATGGCCAGAGAGATGGCCACTTAATAAGCATATGGTCAGATGAACTGATTGTGGCAGAAGAAGAACAGCAGATATTTTCTGGGAAATTGGTCAAAATAAAATCGAGGGGAGATGGAGTGCCGTTGGCTGAGAATCAGGGTTGGGAAGTTCACAGATTGTCATTCCCAATGAGTCTTCTACCGGTTCCTGTTTATTTATTTGCGAATTTTTTTTTTCCAAGTATGTTTGGTCTGGAGCGTTTGTCTGTTTGTCTGTCTGTCACACAATTTTGGTCACAGTTTTCAAGCAATCGTTCTGAATTTTTTTTGTGTGTGTGTCGGTGACCAGCCGAGGACAGCAATGTTAAATTTTGGTGAAGATCCAGATCCGAGACTTTTTAAAGTGATTCTTCACCTTTGAGAAACAGGGCAAAAAGGATATATAGCACGATATCTCAAAAGGTTATGTGGATTCTGCAGAAACTTTGTGGACCGGTGGGTGTGTGAAAAGGACTAATTGATTCAATTTTTAGTGAAGATCGAATCCGGATTGAGAATTTTTTAAAGTGATTCTTTACCATTAAGAGATGGGGCCAAAAACTATGTATAGCACGATATCTGTAAAACTTGTGGACGACTTGTGACAAAACTCGGTGGAAGAGTTGGTTAGGTGACAAGGACAAGCCGATTCGTTTTGATTAAGGTACGGAATCAGATCCAACCTATCAGTGGGATACAAAATATAAACAGTTCAGCCAGCAGAGGTATGCGCTCTACTGAGTGCTGTTCTGTTTCGCCAAGTGTCACTCTATGAGTGATCTTTCATCTGTCTGTTTGTTCTGTTTGTCACACGATTTTTGGTCACAGTTTTCAAGCAATCTTTCTGAAATTTTGTTGCATGTAGGTGAGGGGCAAAGGATAGTACAACGCTTAATTTTGGTGAGGATCCGAGTCCGATCCAGATCTGAGAATTTTAAAGTGATTCTTCATCATTGAGAGATGTGGCCAAAAACTATGCATTGCATGATATCTCAAAAAGTTATATGCAAGTTATGACAAACGAGGTGGATGATTTCGTAGATGACAAGAACAAGCCGATCGATTTTTGTTAAGTTCCCGATTCAGATCCGACCTATCAGTTGGATACAATATATAAACTGTTCAGCCTGGCGGAGGTATGCGCTCCACCGAGTACCGTCCCGTTTCACCAAGTGTCACTCCATGAGTGATTCTTCATTTTGTACTTGCAAAATCGAAGATTTTTGAAGTATATTGGTCCGTCGATTTTGTTATTCTATCTGTTTTGTCTGTCTGTCTGTTTATTGCCTACAGGTCACAATTCTAAACCGATCGTCATGAAACTTTACCACGTCATGAAAGTTTGGAGAGGTCATCTCAACTGAGAAGCCCATTGATTTTGAGGTCAAATTTCAAATTTCTAAATCGTCATTTTTCATCTGATTGACTTGAAAATTAAATTTATATATTGCGTTACTGGATGGGAAACTATTTGAGGTCAAAAGGTCAAAGGTCAACTGAAAGTCAAACTTCTAAAATCATCAATTTTTATCTGAAAAATCATCAATAATTACATTAATTGACTCGAAAATTAAACAGCTCTTGCATAGTACATTACTCAGTTGGGAAACCAACTATTTTTGAGATCAAAACGTCAAAGGTCAACTCAAGGTCAAACTTCTAAATCATCAATTTTCAACTGAAAATCGTCAATTTACATCCTATTAACTTGAAAGTTGAAAAAGATTTCCATAGTCCATTACTGAATTGGGAAGCAACTACTTTTGATTTCAAAAGGTCAAACTTCTAAAATCATCAATTTCAATCTGAAAAATAATCAGTTTTCACCTGATTGACCTGAGCTTTGATTGAAATTGTGAATTTAAATCTGAATGAAATGGACAATTTGATATATCCATGGCAACCTTTGGAGGGGGGTGGATTTTGCAAGTAGCGTGCTCTAGATGACGTCTTTTTCTTGTTGTTTGTTGTTTGTTTGTTTGTCCGCACAGAATGTGTGCTTTTCTCTGCAACCCCTTATTGGATTGACACAATTTTCACCATAGGAGCGACATTCATGTAAATTTTAAAATTATTATTATGTCATGAGGTCATGTAGTGTGTCATGTGGTGTGGCAGCCATGTTGGACAAAATGAAAAACTTTGGACCTCTGTATCTCCGAAGTACATGTCAAGTACTCCCCATGGGGAACAAGTTTTGTGGAGGATGATTTCATTGGTTGGCCTTCATTATGACGTCATTATTCAGTACGTCAAATGCTTTATCCAATCAGGATGAAAATTATTGAGGGAGATCCAGGATAAAGTGGTTGAGATAATTAATTTGATGACGACATCAGTCATGTGTTTTTTTGCAGCCATATTGGATTGAAAATAAAAATTTTAAAACCCTCTTTCTCCAAGAACGACTGACTATATCAACGCAAAACTTTATTCCCATGATCAATTAGCCTTGCAAATATAGGTGTTAAAATTAAACCTCATCGTCACATGGTCTGGCAGCCATATTGGAGTAACCTAAAACCCTGAAAAAACATCTTCTCTCAAACCGGACAACCGATTGACATGAACCTATATGTAAATCATCGACTATGCGTGGACCGTGGTGATTAAAGGGTGATTACTAAAACATCATCGGTCACATGGTGTGGCAGCCATAGTGGATTGAAGGAAAGTATTAAAATTTATTTCTCTGAAACCACTTAGGTTATCAATGTGAAACTTTACAAATATCGTCCAATACCATCGCAGCACATCGTATTACAATGATACGTCAAAAGTCACGTTTTGGCAGCATATTTGTATAAAAAAAACGAATCTTATCCGATGACATGAAACTTCACAAAAGTGATCCTCTATGCAAGAAGAGGCTCAGTGTAAATTTATGATGTCATAGGTCAAATGATCGGGCAGCCATATTAATTTGAAAAAACAGATCCTTTAAAAACCTTATTCTCTGAAACCGTTAACTCTTTGATATGAATGCATCACAATACAGTAAATGCACACAGGGTAATGGATAATATTTGTGAAGTATCACATGGATACGTTAAGCAGTTTTAGAGAATTTTTTTTTAATATGATAAGCTAGGCATGGGGAATATTGGATGAAAATTTCAGCATCATCGGTCACATGGTCTCCACAGCGCAGGTCGCATGGTCTCGCAGAGAAAAAAAAAAACAAAAAACCTTATTCAATCAATGTGAAACTTTAAAGATGTGATTGACAACCCATTCTGAATTAAATTTAATAAAGATTATGTCATGGGTCAAGTGTCCGATCAAAGCAAGGTTGTGTGAAAGCCGGACGACTTGGTACCCGACCATAACTGCTCGCAGTTATAAAGAATGCACATTTGTTTTTGTGCAAACTGAACATTCTCTGATTCTTCATTGCACTTTCTCCAACACCTTGGTGAAAATCTCGACAAGCAACGTCACGACCTCGTTGTGCAAACCTGGTAACTGTGTGTGTAGATAAAGGACGTGCGTCAATGAATGGAGTTCACCTGGAATGAATAATGGATTGTCTGTTCTGATCAGTGTCCGTTGGTATGTTCACTTTCAATAAGGTTTTCATCCATCATTTATAATCCTGACTAAACTCTACAAATCCCAATTTTTGAGATCAAGGAAGCATGAAAATCCTTTTTCTGTTTGATTGTGTATACTAGCAGAGAACCCGGTTCCACCAGGCTGTTGTAAGGGAATTGGGTTCCAATAGAGTATGGAATATTTAAGGAGTTTGACAGGAATGTGTTTTGACGGCATAATGGCAGGGAGAGTGGAAATACTACGTCAAGTAAAAGGAAACTTTGAGTCCTCAACTCCTTTCTTTTTCAAGTCCTCATCCCTCCGTCCCACTCTCTCAACTCACGTATCACCCCCTCCCCAATTATGGATCTTGAAGGTGGAGAGATGGGTGGGGTCAACGAGGGTCGAATATACCGTGGTTTTGGATTGAAGATGCTCTAAGATGGTGGTGAACAGCTGTTTTAAAGACCTATGCCACTAACAGGTTAAACAATTTAACATTTTGATCTGAATCCAGACCTTAGCCAAAATTTAATCGGAGTGTTCTTTTCACCTAACCAACTCATCCACTAAGTTTGTCAAAACTCGTCCACAACTTTTTGAGATATCATGCTATATGTCGTTTTTGGCCCATTCTCAATGGTGAAGAATCAGTTAAAATTCTAGTATCCAGATGCAGACCAGGATCTTCACTAAAAGCTTATAGATTCGTCCTTGTTACACACCCAAATCTCCATGAAGTTTTGTCCGAATTTGTCCACTACTTAAGATATCCTGCTCATAGACACACAAACAAACTAAAACGGAACTCGGTAGAGAACATACTCCACCAGGCTGAACAGTCTACATTTTGTATCCCATTGATAGGTCGGTTCCGAATCCGGACCTTAACCAAAATCTAATCCGCTTGTTCTTGTCACCTAACCAACTGATCCACCTTGTTTTGTCATAACTTTGTTCATAATTTTTGAGGACATCACGCTATATATCGTTTTTGTCCAAATCTCTCAATGGTGAAGAATCACTTTAAAATATTTCTAATATCCAGATCTGGATTCAGATAATCACAAAAATCGAATTGATTAATCTGCATCACACAACAACCTGTCCAAGTTTCGTCCAAATCTGTCCCAACTTTTTGAGATATCCTGCTCACAGACAGACAAGTGAAATATAACCTCCTTCAACCTTCGTTGTGGAGGTAATTAACAATAACCGTTAAACAAACTTCAATTTGCATTGTGTGGAAAAATAAATGTAATTAATTTGATTGCATGAGGTTGTGGATGTGAAACATTCAAAGTTATTTATTATGTAATCATTCCCTTCCCCCATTTATAACCAATGAGATGTATTAACCAATGAGATACCAGACCAGAGGACCCAAATAATTTTAAAATCCTAATAATAATCATAGTTATAATAACAAGATATTTAACAAAGTGAAGTCTCATCGGGATATTTTCCAAGGTGACGCCGATCACACCAGTCACTGATTGCAACTCCTGATTAAATGAAGATTTAAAAACATTATTTAATTTACAAGTTCTTTAAATGTACGTTTATAACCCGACTTCATTGTTGTGCAGAGCTGCATGTGTTGATGTATTATTTGCATGACGTCATGTCGGGTTCTGTGTGAATACATCGAAAGTTGACTTTTAGAGAAAGAAGTTTCAAATCTCTTGAAATGTTATTCCGAATGTGACTCAACCATGAAACAATGTGAGAGATGAAGTGATTCGCCCAATAGTTTACATGAAAGTAAACGGGAACTTTAACTCAGTAACCAATCAGAAAAATCTCAAACCTTGTTTCCAACCAATGTATTCCCAGCTGATGGTCCCACCACGAAAATGGCTTCCAAGGACAGATGACCAGAGCACAGCAGGCAATGACAAGGAGGACGAGCTCTCCCTGATCTCTCCATGACTCCAATCCTACTTCAGTTTGCGAGAAACCAGACGTAGAGATGAAGTAGTGGTGTCTGAGCAAGCCAGCTGGTTATCAGAGTTTGGTCTCTTTTATACAGACATGGCACACTTCTACTACCTGACATCAAACACCCCCACCTCTCTTTCTCCTCCCCCGGCCTTCGAATTGGAATCTAATCATCATTGGTGTTCATTTTGAATATGCAAATTTAATGGGGAAAAAAAGAAAAGCAGGAGAAATCCCAACAAAGAACTTATTGTAATCTGGAATACCCATGTCGTCAAAAAAAACTTCATCAAAAAGAAAATCTCAAACGAATTGAGCAACTTCCCATTGAAACCACAAAAGCATCCGTTTCACTGAATACCTTAACAGATTGAACACAAACTCAAGCACTAGAACCGGGCTCATGTTGCATGTCATACAACGATATCATAGGTAACCTGTTCAGATGATGCTCTTCTTGAATGCACATCATTTTGTCCTCATTGACCTTTTGTAATGGTTTTTGTTGTGTGCAGAGTCTAGCTTGTGAAGAGCAAGAATACAGAACAGACGAGGACAAAACAAAACGAAAAGAAGAATGGAAATGGGGGGCCTGGGGTAAGAGGGGGGTGGAGGGCCAGACACAACAGCAGGAGAGAATGTAGAATGGAGACCAAAGAAAGGACATGGGGAACAACGAGATAACAAGAGCGGGAGATACACTGGGTGGGGTGATACAGGTACAACTCTTCAACCATGGAAGGACAAAACATCCCTTTCATGAGCCGAGTTAATTCTATCGCAAACCCAAACGGTCATTCAGCTTTAAGGTTGGTAAAAATTCCGCACCTGATATCTATAAACACACGTTTGCACACATTCAGGTGTCATAAACAAATGAATGAATACAACAGTTTTGGAATGAATGACTCGTGGGAATAGTATAAAATAGATCTCTGAAATTGTATGTTTTCTGACAGTTCCCCAGGTCTCATCTCTTGTCCAAGTAACTTCAATATCCACTCCTTTGTTCCTCTTTTTGTGGTGTACATTGTCAATGCTCGTGGCTGAGCTTGACACATAAAGGATCAGACACAACATAACATACGAACAGCAGAATTAGAATGGGAAAATACCACACGGAGCGGAGGGAGAAAATCGATGGAGGGCACAAACGAGGGAGGTGGGTAATGGTGACAATTTAATGGGAAACGCAAGGGGTGACAATTGGAATCAAAGAGTAAATGTGGGAGGGGTTAGGGGGTTTAATGGGTAGAAAGACATGGTTTTGGATTGGGGGGGGAGGGACGATCTGAGATGATCTGAACACGCGCGTGATGACATGGATGCGAATCTCTCTCT
>CM068967.1:6108220-6126261 GCA_035128595.1 Eptatretus atami | reverse complement strand
CACACACACACACACACACACACACACACACATTGCTGGAATTATAGATAGATGACAGCTGCGAGGCGTCTTTGCCTTCACATAGCGGTGAGCACAAACATGGTGGCCATAACATTGAAATCTGTCTTCAAACCACCTCACCACTAAAAGTCCTCAACCACACATAACACCCTCCTCCCCCATTTATTCCCATTCTTCAAAGCAAAAGGGCAAATTGTTTAATACATATTTATTCCTCACCTCATTGAAATGGTGGAATATTTAGCTCTTCATGCCATTAACTCCATTCATGGGGAAGTGCGATCGAAATAGGAAGTGGATGTCCGACAGGTCATGGTTCATTACGGTCGGTCGTTTGTCTTTCCATGTAATTATTACCCTCGCCAGAGGAGAGGGTATTGCTTTTGGGTCCGTTTGTCTGTCTGTTTGTCTTGTTTTTGTATACGTTGTCGAGGCTCATACAAGAGCTAACGCACAGAACATAAAACAAAAGGAATCATGAGGCAAAAAGGGTGGGAGAGGGAAGCACAAAACAGTGGGAAACAGCGACATTCAGAGATCTGTGGAAGGGAGAGCGATGGGGTGTGACACAAGGAAAACAAGGTGGTACTTCTGGGACTTTCAGGAAGTAAAGCAGGGAATTTGAAGGGGATGGGTTTGGGGTGAATTTTAAGCGGGGTGTAGAAAAGATCGTGGTTTTGGATGGGGGGAAATTAGAGACGGTGGTGAACAGCTCTTTTGAAAACCTGGAGGGAAGAGTGTGATTGAATAGAGTGTGGGAGTTTGTTCCAGATGCGGGAAAAGAGGAATGAAAGAGTGAAGGTGAGAAGTGATTCTTGATTTTAGTTGTTTCACCAGAAGGGGGTTGCTGGCAGACCTTGAGCGCCCTCGAGAAATAAGAGGGGGGGGCAGATCGCAGACAGAGCCAGGGGGAAGGTGAGGCCAGAGAGGAGACAGTAGAAGACAGAAAGACCACCGACCTGCCTGCGATGAAAGAGTGAGAGACCCAAAGACTCGGCTTCATCACGGGAGATACCAATGATCCTAAAGCCGTGGTTTCCACAGCGTGAAGCCAATAAAGGTGAGAGGCAGGAGCACCAGCCCAGAGGGGGGAGCAGTTCTTCATCAGGCTGTAGACAAAAGCTTTGTATGTGGTCAGGAGATCAGGTGTTTATTCACCATGATGAAGGACTTTGCACGATGGAGAGTGCATCGTCTGCGACTGGCTTTAGAGGTCAGAGGCCAAATGTGGCTTTCCCAGGAGAGATCCTGGCAGAGAGTGAGACTCACAAGTTTGAATGAAAGGACTTCTTCAAGGAGATTGTGGAGAAAGTATATGGGGGGGAGGGGGTTCCAGATGGTCCTTTGGGAGAGACATAGTGAGAGTGTGAGATTTGTCAGGATTGAAAAACATGCTCCAAGTGCTGGACCAGCTTGTGATTTTTTTTTCCAGATCTGCAGCGAGTGAAGAGGCTGCTGCTTGCCGATATGAGGGACGACAGATTACCATCGGCAGAGCATGGGGTCATCAGCAAAGAGATAGAGGATTTTCCAGAAAGTTGGAGATATCCTTGATGAAAATCAGAAAAAGCACAGGCCCCAGAACACTTCCTTGAGGAATTCCAACTTGGAAAGAAAGAGGGGATGAGAGAATGCAATGAAGGGCCACACTTTGACTGTGACAGGAGAGGAAGTCTGCGAGCCAAGAGTGGATATTGCCTTGGATACCATAGGAAGAGGCTTTGGTGAGAATGGCGGGGTGCCAGACCGCATCAAAAGCACGCGATATGTCTAGGGAGATGGATATAATCTCATTGCCTGACATTGAGGATCTTCATCCATTATTGGGAAAGCAGAAGCAGCATGTCCAGGGTAGACTGACCTGGTCTGAATCCAAATTGATCAGTGGATACAAAATTAAACAGTTCAGCCAGCAGGGTATGCGCTCTACTGAGTGCTGTTCTGTTTCGCCAAGTGTCACTCTATGAGTGATCTTTCATCTGTCTGTTTGTCTGTTTGTCACACGATTTTTGGTCACAGTTTTCAAGCAATCTTTCTGAAATTTTGTGGCATGTAGGTGAGGGGCAAAGGATAGATAGCAACGCTAAATTTGGTGAGGATCCGAGTCCGGATCCAGATCTGAGAATTTTAAAAGTGATTCTCATCATTGAGAGATGTGGCCAAAAACTATGCATTGCATGATATCTCAAAAAGTTATATGCAAGTTATGACAAAACGAGGTGGATGATTTGGTTAGATGACAAGAACAAGCCGATCCGATTTTTGTTAAGTTCCCGATTCAGATCCGACCTATCAGTTGGATACAATATATAAACTGTTCAGCCTGGCGGAGGTATGCGCTCCACCGAGTACCGTCCCGTTTCACCAAGTGTCACTCCATGAGTGATTCTTCATTTGTTACTTGCAAAATCGAAGATTTTTGAGTATATTGGTCCGTCGATTTTGTTATTCTATCTGTTTGTCTGTCTGTCTGTTTATTGCCTACAGGTCACAATTCTAAACCGATCGTCATGAAACTTTACCACGTCATGAAAGTTGGAGAGGTCATCTCAACTGAGAAGCCCATTGATTTTGGTCAAATTTCAAATTTCTAAAATCGTCATTTTTCATCTGATTGACTTGAAAATTAAATTTATATATTGCGTTACTGGATGGGAAACTATTTGAGGTCAAAAGGTCAAAGGTCAACTGAAAGTCAAACTTCTAAAATCATCAATTTTTATCTGAAAATCATCAATTTACATCTAATTGACTCGAAAATTAAACAGCTCTTGCATAGTACATTACTCAGTTGGGAAACCAACTATTTTTGAGATCAAAACGTCAAAGGTCAACTCAAGGTCAAACTTCTAAATCATCAATTTTCAACTGAAAATCGTCAATTTACATCCTATTAACTTGAAAGTTGAAAAAGATTTCCATAGTCCATTACTGAATTGGGAAAGCAACTACTTTTGATTTCAAAAGGTCAAACTTCTAAAATCATCAATTTCAATCTGAAAAATAATCAGTTTTCACCTGATTGACCTGAGCTTTGATTGAAATTGTGAATTTAAATCTGAATGAAATGGACAATTTGATATATCCATGGCAACCTTTGGAGGGGGGTGGATTTTGCAAGTAGCGTGCTCTAGATGACGTCTTTTTCTTGTTGTTTGTTTGTTTGTTTGTTTGTCCGCACAGAATGTGTGCTTTTCTCTGCAACCCCTTATTGGATTGACACAATTTTCACCATAGGAGCGACTATTCATGTAAATTTTAAAATTATTATTATGTCATGAGGTCATGTAGTGTGTCATGTGGTGTGGCAGCCATGTTGGACAAAATGAAAAACTTTGGACCTCTGTATCTCCGAAGTACATGTCAAGTACTCCCCATGGGGAACAAGTTTTGTGGAGGATGATTTCATTGGTTGGCCTTCATTATGACGTCATTATTCAGTAGTCAAATGCTTTATCCAATCAGGATGAAAATTATTGAGGGAGATCCAGGGATAAAGTGGTTGAGATAATTAATTTGATGACGACATCAGTCATGTGTTTTTGCAGCCATATTGGATTGAAAATAAAAATTTTAAAACCCTCTTTCTCCAGAACGACTGACTATATCAACGCAAAACTTTATTCCCATGATCAATTAGCCTTGGCAAATATAGGGTGTAAAATTAAACTCTCATCGGTCACATGGTCTGGCAGCCATATTGGAGTAACTAAAACCCTGAAAAAACATCTTCTCTCAAACCGGACAACCGATTGACATGAACCTATATGTAAATCATCGACTATGCGTGGACGTGGTGATTAAAGGGTGATTACTAAAACATCATCGGTCACATGGTGTGGCAGCCATAGTGGATTGAAGGAAAGTAATTAAAATTATTTCTCTGAAACCACTTAGGTTATCAATGTGAAACTTTACAAATATCGTCCAATACCATCGCAGCACATCGTATTACAATGATGACGTCAAAAGTCACGTGGTTTGGCAGCATATTGTATAAAAAAAACGAATCTTATCCGATGACATGAAACTTCACAAAAGTGATCCTCTATGCAAGAAGAGGCTCAGTGTAATTTATGATGTCATAGGTCAAATGATCGGCGCCATATTAATTTGAAAAAACAGATCCTTTAAAACCTATTCTCTGAAACCGTTAACTCTTTGATATGAATGCATCACAATACAGTAAATGCACACAGGGTAATGGATAATATTTGTGAAGTATCACATGATACGTTAGCAGTTTTAGAGAATTTTTTTTTAATATGATAGCTAGGCATGGGGAATATTGGATGAAAATTTCACATCATCGGTCACATGGTCTCACAGCGCAGGTCGCATGGTCTCGCAGATGAAAAAAAAAAACAAAAAACCTTATTCAATCAATGTGAAACTTTAAAGATGTGATTGACAACCCATTCTGAATTAAATTTAATAAAGATTATGTCATGGGTCAAGTGTCCGATCAAAGCAAGGTTGTGTGAAAGCCGGACGACTGGTACCGACCATAACTGCTCGCAGTTATAAAGAATGCACATTTGTTTTTGTGCAAACTGAACATTCTCTGATTCTTCATTGCACTTTCTCCAACACCTTGGTGAAAATCTCGACAAGCAACGTCACGACCTCGTTGTGCAAACCTGGTAACTGTGTGTGTAGATAAAGGACGTGCGTCAATGAATGGAGTTCACCTGGAATGAATATGGATTGTCTGTTCTATCAGTGTCCGTTGGTATGTTCACTTTCAATAAGGTTTTCATCCATCATTTATAATCCTGACTAAACTCTACAAATCCCAATTTTTGAGATCAAGGAAGCATGAAAATCTTTTTCTGTTTGATTGTGTATACTAGCAGAGAACCCTGGTTCCACCAGGCTGTTGTAAGGAATTGGGTTCCAATAGAGTATGGAATATTTAAGGAGTTTGACAGGAATGTGTTTTGACGGCATAATGGCAGGGAAGAGTGGAAATACTACGTCAAGTAAAAGGAACTTTGAGTCTCAACTCCTTTCTTTTTCAAGTCCTCATCCCTCCGTCCCACTCTCTCAACTCCACGTATCCACCCCTCCCCAATTATGGATCTTGAAGGTGGGAGAGACTGGGGTGGGGTCAACGAGGGTCGAATATACCGTGTTTTGGATTGAAGATGCTCTAAGATGGTGGTGAACAGCTGTTTTAAAGACCTACTATGCCACTAACAGGTTAAACAATTTACATTTTGATCTGAATCCAGACCTTAGCCAAAATTTAATCGGAGTGTTCTTTTCCCTAACCAACTCATCCACTAAGTTTTGTCAAAACTCGTCCACAACTTTTTGAGAATCATGCTATATGTCGTTTTTGGCCCATTCTCAATGGTGAAGAATCAGTTAAGAATTCTAGTATCCAGATGCAGACCAGGACTTCAACTAAAAGCTTTAGATTCGTCCTTGTTACACACCCAAACTCTCCATGAAGTTTTGTCCGAATTTGTCCACTACTTAAGATATCCTGCTCATAGACACACAAACAAACTAAAACGGAACTCGGTAGAGGAACATACCTCCACCAGGCTGACAGTCTACATTTGTATCCCATTGATAGGTCGGTTCCGAATCCGGACCTTAACCAAAATCTAATCCGCTTGTTCTTGTCACCTAACCAACTGATCCACCTTGTTTTGTCATAACTTGTTCATAATTTTTGAGACATCACGCTATATATCGTTTTTGTCCAAATCTCTCAATGGTGAAGAATCACTTTAAAATATTTCTAATATCCAGATCTGGATTCAGATAATCACAAAAATCGAATTGATTAATCTGCATCACACAACAACCTGTCCAAGTTTCGTCCAAATCTGTCCCAACTTTTTGAGATATCCTGCTCACAGACAGACAAGTGGAAATATAACCTCCTTCAACCTTCGTTGGTGGAGGTAATTAACAATAACCGTTAAACAAACTTCAATTTGCATTGTGGAAAATAAATGTAATTAATTTGATTGCATGAGGTTGTGGATGTGAAACATTCAAAGTTATTTATTATGTAATCATTCCCTTCCCCATTTATAACCAATGAGATGTTTACCATGATCCAGACAGTCAGAGGACCCAAATAATGTTTAAAATCCTAATAATAATCATAGTTATAATAACAAGATATTTAACAAAGTGAAGTCTCATCGGGATATTTTCCAAGGTGACGCCGATCACACCCAGTCACTGATTGCAACTCCCTGATTAATGAAGATTTAAAACATTTTATAATTTACAAGTTCTTTAAATGTACGTTTATAACCCGACTTCATTGTTGTGCAGAGCTGCATGTGTGATGTATTATTTGCATGACGTCATGTCGGTTCTGTGTGAATACATCGAAAGTTGACTTTAGAGCAAAGAAGTTTCAAATCTCTTGAAATGTTATTCCGAATGTGACTCCAACCATGAAACAATTGAGAGATGAAGTGATTCGCCCAATAGTTTACATGAAAGTAAACCGGAACTTTAACTCAGTAACCAAATCAGAAAAATCTCAAACCTGTTTCCACCAATGTATTCCCAGCTGATGGTCCCACCACGAAAATGGCTTCCAAGGACAGATGACCAGAGCACAGCAGTGCAATGACAGGAGGACGAGCTTCTCCCTGATCTCTCCATGACTCCAATTCCTACTTCAGTTTGCGAGAACCAGACGAGAGATGAAGTAGTGGTGTCTGGACAAGCCAGCTGTGGTTATCAGAGTTTGGTCTCTTTTATACAGACATGGCACACTTCTACTACCCTGACATCAAACACCCCACCTCTCTTTCTCCTCCCCCGGCCTTCGAATTGGAATCTAATCATCATGGTGTCATTTTGAAATATGCAAATTTAATGGAAAAAAAGAAAGCAGAGAAATCCCAACAAAGAACTTATTGTAATCTGGAATACCCATGTCGTCAAAAAAAACTTCATCAAAAAAGAAAATCTCAAACGATTGAGCAACTTCCCATTGAAACCACAAAAGCATCCGTTCACTGAATACCTATAACAGATTGAAAGACATTAACTCAAGCACTAGAACCAGGGCTCATGTTGCATTCATACACGATATCATAGGAACCTGTTCAGATGATGCTCTTTCTGAATGCACATCATTTTGTCCTCATGACCTTTTGTAATGGTTTTTGTTGTGTGCAGAGTCTAGCTTGTGAAGAGCAAGAATACAGAACAGACGAGGAACAACAAACGAAAAGAAGAATGGAAATGGGGGGCCTGGGGTAAGAGGGGGGTGGAGGGCAGACACACAGCAGGAGAGATGATAGAATGGGAGACCTGAGAAGAAAGGACATGGGAACACGAGAGTAACAAGAGGAGAAGGACACAGGGGGGGTGATACAGGTACAACTCTCAACCATGGAAGGGACAAAACATCCCTTTCATGAGCCGAGTAATTCTATCGCAAACCCAAACGGTCATTCAGCTTAGGTTGGTAAAAATTCCGCACCTGATAATCTGTATCATATACACACGTTTGCACACATTCAGGTGTCATAAACAAATGAATGAATACAACAGTTTTGGAATGAATGACTCATGGGAATAGTATAAAATAGATCTCTGAAATTGATGTTTCGTGACAGTTCCCCAGGTCTCATCTCTTGTCCAAGTAACTTCAATATCCCACTCCTTTGTTCCTCTTTTTGTGGTGTACATTGTCAATGCTCGTGGCTGAGCTGAGCACATAAAGGATCAGACACAACATAACATACGAACAGCAGAATTAGAAATGGGAAAATACCACACGGAGCGGAGGGAGAAATCGATGGAGGGCACAAACGAGGGAGGTGGGTAATGGTGACAATTTAATGGGAAACGCAAGGGGTGGACAATTGGAATCAAAGTAAAATGTGGGAGGGGTTAGGGGTGTTTAATGGGGTAGAAAGATCATGGTTTTGGATTGGGTGGGGGAGGGGACGATCTGAGATGATCGTGAACAGCTGCGTTGATGACATGGATGGAAGAATGACATTGAAGAGAGTGTGGAAGTTGTTCCACAGGCAGGAAAAAAGAAGAACAAATTAGTGGTGATGAGCGGTGGTTGGGATTTTGGCACTTTCACTATGAGGGGGTTGCTGGTGGACTGCATGTGTCCTACAGATACCTTGGGGGGGGGCAATGCACGAAGAGGGAGAGGCTACAAGACCAGAATGGAGCAGAAAGAACAGAGCGATGACGAAGTGATAGTCCCATCGACTCAGCTTCATGCAAGAGATTCTAATGATAGTGAAGGCGTGGTTTCCACGACATCAAGCTGAGCAAGGACTGAGGCAGGGGTGCCAGCATAAGAGGGAGAGTAGCATTCAATCATGCCATGAATGAAGCCTTGCAGGTGGATGTGAGCTCAGGTGTGCCAAGAAGGACTTTGTATGACTGAGGATGCCCAGTCTGCGGCTGGCTTTCAAGCCTACTTTGAAATGGTGGATTGCCCAGAGAGAATCATAGCTGATAGTCAGACCAAAGAGTTTGGTGTTGAACCTCTTCGAGAGTTTGTTGAGAAAGTAATATGGGAGGGTTTGTGTGTAATGCTCAGAGTCTTTTGGTTTGCACATCTACCTGAAGTAACAATATATATATAATATAGATTCAGTGAATTCTGTCAACATATAATTACCTTTCCATTGATTTCCTTTCGAGTAACCTGAGTGATCTTAACGTATAGTGAGCCTATTGATAATTATTGTGGCGCCGGCGTCGCAGGTGTACCACGAGGGAGGGGCTGTCTCAAGTTCCTCTCTGGAATTGCAGCTGTTGCACACGAATAACTTCGTGTCAAGCGGGTTGCTGATCGACCGTGAACGCCAATAACTTGAACCAGTGACCTTAGGGTCCTCCATCTAACAACTGTTTGCCTAAGGACATGTGACCTCCTTACCGGGGATCGTGCCCTCAGTATGTACTTGCATTATTCAGATTACCTACTGGATCAGGTGCAGCCGAGTGGAGTTCCAAGTACGTAGCAGCTATTGAACGATCCTTGGGGAATAACGTTCCGCCCTAAGCTAGGGTACGGGCCATGCTGGACCAATGGAGAAAAGACAAGACACGAGCTGGGAACATTTCTAAACAACACCATTTATTTAAACCAGAATGGAGGAAAGTTATGTGGCACCAGTAAATGGGTTTATTGCAATGTACAGCAGGAAGCAAGGAATTTGTTGGGTGCGGCAAAAGTCAAACCAATACAACAAAAGGAACAGTGCAGAGTTATCCCGATAGTTCTTACACAATCTTAACTTATGCTAATGATAGGCACCAACACACACACACACACACACACACACACACACACACACACACACACACACACAACCTGAGGAAAATTAGAGATAGCCCAGAGAGAAAGAAGCAGATGAGATTAATGACCTCTCAATACCTGGCTTGGCTGGCAAGACCAACGCAGCCCGTAATGCTTAGGAAAGGGAGAGGAGGCAGAAATACTGAGGTGTCTAGGGTGTGGAGTATAAGGTGTGCGAGTGTAATGCAACGTGGGGGTGGCGGCTGTAGTGCAAAAGGAAAAATGTGAGGTGCAAGTCAGTTTGGTTCGCTCTTTTTGTTTGCTCTTGGTCCTGCCCTGAAAAGAACAGTTGGTCGGGCGTTCCTGCGTTGATTGGTCTTTTTTGCATCCACAGTAGACAAAAGATAGATGGTCGAAGAAAGATGCATGAGAAGAAAGACCCATATCCTATAATGAGTGTCGATTGGAATGGAGCAGCCCGGTCGTAGCAGCAACGCGGGACCCAACGCTTGGTCACACAGACTTGTGATGCCCCTCGCTCTGCCCGCGCTGTCTCCCTGATGAGTGAGGTCCGATGTCTGGCGAGTGCTGCTCCGGCTTGTCCTCTCCCTGTCCCCAGTGATCTGCCAACTCTGAACTGCTCTCCAATCTCCATCTGCTCTGATCATCCAACGCTCTCGAACAGCGTTCTTTTTATGAGCCCCGGATGGAGGGAGGAGCCAAATAAAAAAAAACTCTCTCTCCTCCTCCCCATTTCCCATTTCCCATTTCCCATTCCCCCTTAATCTCCCATCATATACTGTGGTGTGGTTCTCCATGGGGACATTTCCAGAGTTAGGAAGGCAAATATATTTGAGATGATTACAATAAGTAAAAAATGTGTTCAGCTTTTACAAGCAATGAATTGCCACATCATGGCAGGAAAGCCAAGAGGTATGCACGCCAGCTCTAAGATGTCTAGACTGGGTTTGAATCCCGACCCAGCTATGAATTGCCATCCTGGTGTTTCAAGGGCAGGTTAATTCAATCAATGTGTGCCGTCTCGCAGATGAACGTGAAATTGGACGCCACATCTGCCAGAATCTCCCCTCCTCTCTCCTCTTCTCCCCCCTCTGCACTCTACCCCCCGTCTCTCCTTCCTCCCTCTTCCCTCCTCTCCCTCTCTCACCCCTCTCTCTCTCATCCCTCTCCCCACCCCCTCTCTCTCCCCCACCCCTATTCCTCGCACACCTATCCTCCTCACCCTATCCCTCTCTCTCCTTGCGACCACTCTTCCTCCGACCCCTCCCTTTCCCCCCTTTTCATTCGATGGCCTCTCTCTTTTTTCTTTTTTTTTTGGTATACCTTGTCGAGGCTCGTGTGAGAGCTAACACACAACGCACATCAAGAGGGGCATGAGACAAGAGGGAGGGGGGGGAGTGGGAAGGACAAAACAGTGGGGAACAGAGACATTAGGAGATCTGTGGAAGGGAGAGGGATGGGACGGGGAACATGGGGAATAGAAGATGGACATTACAGGGACTTTCAGGAAGGAACACGGGAATTTGAAGGAGGTGGGCTTGGGTGATTATCGGGGGAGAAAAGATCGAGGATTGGATTGGGGGATGTGACAAGAGGTGGTGGTGAACAGCTGTTTTTGAAGGCCTGGAGGAAAGAATGGGAATGAATAAGAGTGAGGGAGTTTATTCCAAAGGCGGGAAAAAGAGGAATGAAGGAGTGAAGGTGAGCAATGATTCGTGATTTTTGGTAGTTTTACCAGAAGGGGGTTGATGGCGGACCTTGAGCGCCCTACGGAAATGGGATGGGGACAAATCGCAGAGAGAGCGGGGGGGGGGGGGGTGGTGAGGCTGGAGAGGACACGTTAGAAGACAGAAAGACCACCGACCAACCTGCGGTGATTGAGCGAGAGGCCCAAAGACTCAGCCTCATTGCGGGAGATGCCAATGATCCGAAATGCTTCATTGAGAAAATGAGAGGGTGAATAGAACAAAGAGAGGGTGAGCAAGAGCAGCAGAGCAGGTTTTTAGGACAAGAGGGCTGATGCCGTCTGGACCGGTTGCAGAATCAGAGCCGAGGTTTGACAGCAAACCCTCAACCTTGTTAGGAGAAGAGGACACAGAGTCCAGGAACAGCTGGGTGTGACTGAGTAAGGTGGGTACAGAAGGCATGAGGTTTTGGACACAAGATTTAGAAGCAAACACAGAGTTTAGGCCTTCAGCCTTTTCACAGGCAGTGTCAGCTGTGCAGCCATTTGAGGTAAAGAAGGAGATGGAAGGGGAGCATACACCAGAAACAGACTTAAACACCACCAGTATTTGGAGGAGGGAGACAGGTTTCAAAGTTCGGACTTCAGATGAGAGAGATGTTGTTTTCTGTCTGTCATCAGGGTAGACACACACTTGTTTTGAGGTTTGTGGAAGGAACTGAGATTGCCTTCAGTGGTATTTGCCTTCCATGAGGCAAAGGCAAGTTGTTTCAGGACAACTGCCTCGCCACAAGCTTCAGTGGACCATGGGTGGGAAGAAGGGTAAGACAACTGAAGATGAGATGGGATAAATCTGTGCATGAGAGAGAGAAAATTTCTTTGAAATAATTCCCATGACGAGTTGACGTGGGAAAGAGTAGGAAAGGGAGATCAGTCTCGAAGTCTGGATAAAATCAGTCAGGATAAAATCACAAACTGGTCCAGCACTTGGAACATGTCTTTCAATCCTGACAAATCTCACACTCTCACTATGTCTCTCCGAAAGGACCGTTAGAACCCCCCCCCAACCTCATCTACTTTCTCAACAATCCTCTGGAAGAAGCCCTTTCATTCAAGCTTTGTCTCACTATCTGCCATGATCTTTCCAGGGAAAGCCACATTTCCAAACTGGCCTCCAAAGCCAGTTGCCAACAGGGAATCCTTCTCATGCAAAGTCCTTCCTCGGCCCACCTGAGCTCCTGATCACTTACAAAGCTTTGTCCACAGCCTGATGGAGTACTGCTCTTTCCTCTGGACTGGTGCTCCTGCCTGTCACCATTCTCTGCTTCACGCTGTGGAAACCAAGGCATTTCGGATCATTGGTATCTCCCTCTACGAGGCTGAGTCTTTGGGCCTCCCACTCTCTCACCGCAGGCAGGTCAGTGGTCTTTCTGTCTTCTACCTTCTCCTCTCTGGTCTCACCCCTCCCTGCTCTGTCTGCGATATGTCCCTACCATATTTCCGCAGGGCGCTCAAGGTCCACCAACAACCCCCTTCTGGTAAAACTACCAAAATCACGAATCACTGCTCACCTTCACTTTCATTCCTCTTTTTCCCCACCTTTGGAAGAAACTCCCACACTCTATTCAATCCCATTCTTCCCTCCAGGCCTTCAAAACAGTTGTTCACCACCACCTCTTATCATCCCCCATCCAAATCCTCGATCTTTTCGACCCCCATTATCCCACCCCAAACCCACCTCCTTCCAATTCTCTGCTTTCCTTCCTGAAAGTCCCTGTATTGTCCATCTTGTATACCCCATGTTCCCTGCCACATCCCTCTCCCTTCCACAGATCTCCTAATGTCTCTGTTCCCTACTGTTTTGTCCTTCCCACTCCCGCCCCTCTTGTCTCATGCCCCCTTTGCTGTGCATGTTGTGTTAGCTCTCATACTAGCCTCGACAATGTATACAAAAAAAAGTTTGATGGCTGTTGAAGTCCCTGTCATTCGCCCTGAGTGAAATGTCCTCGGCACAGAGTGGTTCTCTAATAATGGCCAGAGAGATGGCCACTTTAATAAGCATATGGTCAGATGAACTGATTGTGGCAGAAGAAGAACAGCAGATATTTTCTGGGAAATTGGTCAAAATAAAATCGAGGGGAGATGGAGTGCCGTTGGCTGAGATCCGGGTTGGGAAGTTCACAGATTGTCATTCCCAATGAGTCTTCTACCGGTTCCTGTTTATTTATTTGCGAATTTTTTTTTTGCCAAGTATGTTGGTCTGGAGCGTTTGTCTGTTTGTCTGTCTGTCACACAATTTTGGTCACAGTTTTCAAGCAATCGTTCTGAATTTTTTTTGTGTGTGTGTCGGTGACCAGCCGAGGACAGCAATGTTAAATTTTGGTGAAGATCCAGATCCGAGACTTTTTAAAGTGATTCTTCACCTTTGAGAAACAGGGCCAAAAAGGATATATAGCACGATATCTCAAAAGGTTATGGATGGATTCTGCAGAAACTTTGTGGACCGGTTGGGTGTGTGAAAAGGACTAATTGATTCAATTTTAGTGAAGATCCGAATCCGGATTGGAGAATTTTTTTAAAGTGATTCTTTACCATTAAGAGATGGGGCCAAAAACTATGTATAGCACGATATCTGTAAAACTTGTGGACGACTTGTCACAAAACTAGGTGGCAGAGTTGGTTAGGTGACAAGGACAAGCCGATTCGATTTTGATTAAGGTACGGAATCAGATCCAACCTATCAGTGAGATACAAAATATAAACAGTTCAGGCCAGCGGAGGTATGCGCTCTACTGAGTGCTGTTCTGTTTCGCCAAGTGTCACTCTATGAGTGATCTTTCATCTGTCTGTTTGTCTGTTTGTCACACGATTTTTGGTCACAGTTTTCAAGCAATCTTTCTGAAATTTTGTGCATGTAGGTGAGTGGCAAAGGATAGCAACGCTTAATTTTGGTGAGGATCCGAGTCCGGATCCAGATATGAGAATTTTAAAGTGATTCTTCATCATTGAGAGATGTGGCCAAAAACTATGCATTGCATGATATCTCAAAAAGTTAAATGCAAGTTATGACAAAACGAGGTGGATGATTTCGTTAGATGACAAGAACAAGCCGATTCGATTTTTGTTAAGTTCCCGATTCAGATCCGACCTATCAGTTGGATACAATATATAAACTGTTCAGCCTGGCGGAGGTATGCGCTCCACCGAGTACCGTCCCGTTTCACCAAGTGTCACTCCATGAGTGATTCTTCATTTGTTACTTGCAAAATCGAAGATTTTTGAAGTATATTGGTCCGTCGATTTTGTTATTCTATCTTTTTGTCTGTCTGTCTGTTTATTGCCTACAGGTCACAATTCTAAACCGATCGTCATGAAACTTTACCACGTCATGAAAGTTGGAGAGGTCATCTCAACTGAGAAGCCCATTGATTTTGAGGTCAAATTTCAAATTTCTAAAATCGTCATTTTTCATCTGATTGACTTGAAAATTAAATTTATATATTGCGTTACTGGATGGGAAACTATTTGAGGTCAAAAGGTCAAACGTCAACTGAAAGTCAAACTTCTAAAATCATCAATTTTTATCTGAAAAATCATCAATTTACATCTAATTGACTCGAAAATTAAACAGCTCTTGCATAGTACATTACTCAGTTGGGAAACCAACTATTTTTGAGATCAAAACGTCAAAGGTCAACTCAAGGTCAAACTTCTAAAATCATCAATTTTCAACTGAAAATCGTCAATTTACATCCTATTAACTTGAAAGTTGAAAAAGATTTCCATAGTCCATTACTGAATTGGGAAAGCAACTACTTTTGATTTCAAAAGGTCAAACTTCTAAAATCATCAATTTCAATCTGAAAAATAATCAGTTTTCACCTGATTGACCTGAGCTTTGATTGAAATTGTGAATTTAAATCTGAATGAAATGGACAATTTGATATATCCATGGCAACCTTTGGAGAGGGGGTGGATTTTGCAAGTAGCGTGCTCTGGATGATGTCTTTTTCTTGTTTGTTTGTTTGTTTGTCCGCACAGAATGTGTGCTTTTCTCTGCAACCCCTTATTGGATTGACACAATTTTCACCATAGGAGCGACCATTCATGTAAATTTTAAAATTATTATTATGTCATGAGGTCATGTAGTGTTGTCATGTGGTGTGGCAGCCAAGTTGGACAAAATGAAAAACTTTGGACCTCTGTATCTCCGAAGTACATGTCAAGTACTCCCCATGGGGAACAAGTTTTGTGGAGGATGATTTCATTGGTTGGCCTTCATTATGACGTCATTATTCAGTACGTCAAATGCTTTATCCAATCAGGATGAAAATTATTGAGGGAGATCCAGGGATAAAGTGGTTGAGATAATTAATTTGATGACGACATCAGTCATGTGTTTTTGCAGCCATATTGGATTGAAAATAAAAACTTTTAAAACCCTCTTTCTCCAGAACGACTGACTATATCAACGCAAAACTTTATTCCCATGATCAATTAGCCTTGGCAAATATAGGGTGTAAAATTAAACCTCATCGGTCACATGGTCTGGCAGCCATATTGGAGTAACCTAAAACCCTGAAAAAACATCTTCTCTCAAACCGGACAACCGATTGACATGAACCTATATGTAAATCATCGACTATGCGTGGTGATTAAAGGGTGATTACTAAAACATCATCGGTCACATGGTGTGGCAGCCATATTGGATTGAAGGAAAGTATTAAAATTTATTTCTCTGAAACCACTTAGGTTATCAATGTGAAACTTTACAAATATCGTCCAATACCATCGCAGCACATCGTATTACAATGATGACGTCAAAAGTCACGCGGTTTGGCAGCCATATTGTATAAAAAAACCGAATCTTATCCGATGAACATGAAACTTCACAAAAGTGATCCTCTATGCAAGAAGAGGCTCAGTGTAAATTTATGATGTCATAGGTCAAATGATCGGGCAGCCATATTAATTTGAAAAAACAGATCCTTTAAAAACCTTATTCTCTGAAACCGCTTAACTCTTTGATATGAAATGCATCACAATACAGTAAATGCACACAGGGTAATGGATAATATTTGTGAAGTATCACATGGATACGTTAAGCAGTTTTAGAGAATTTATTTTTAATATGATCAGCTAGGCATGGGGAATATTGGATGAAAATTTCAACATCATCCGTCACATGGTCTCACAGCGCAGGTCGCATGGTCTCGCAGATGAAAAAAAAAACAAAAAACCTTATTCAATCAATGTGAAACTTTAAAGATGTGATTGACAACCCATTCTGAATTAAATTTAATAAAGATTATGTCATGGGTCAAGTGTCCGATCAAAGCAAGGTTGTGTGAAAGCCGGACGACTTGGTACCCGACCATAACTGCTCGCAGTTATAAAGAATGCACATTTGTTTTTGTGCAAACTGAACATTCTCTGATTCTTCATTGCACTTTCTCCAACACCTTGGTGAAAATCTCGACAAGCAACGTCACGACCTCGTTGTGCAAACCTGGTAACTGTGTGTGTAGATAAAGGACGTGCGTCAATGAATGGAGTTCACCTGGAATGAATAATGGATTGTCTGTTCTCATCAGTGTCCGTTGGTATGTTCACTTTCAATAAGGTTTTCATCCATCATTTATAATCCTGACTAAACTCTACAAATCCCAATTTTTGAGATCAAGGAAGCATGAAAATCTTTTTTCTGTTTGATTGTGTATACTAGCAGAGAACCCTGGTTCCACCAGGCTGTTGTAAGGGAATTGGGTTCCAATAGAGTATGGAATATTTAAGGAGTTTGACAGGAATGTGTTTTGACGGCATAATGGCAGGGAAGAGTGGAAATACTACGTCAAGTAAAAGGAAACTTTGAGTCCTCAACTCCTTTCTTTTTCAAGTCCTCATCCCTCCGTCCCACTCTCTCAACTCGACGTATCCACCCCCTCCCCCAATTATGGATCTTGAAGGTGGAGAGACTGGGGTGGGGTCAACGAGGGTCGAATATACCGTGGTTTTGGATTGAAGATGCTCTAAGATGGTGGTGAACAGCTGTTTTAAAGACCTATGCCACTAACAGGTTAAACAATTTACATTTTGATCTGAATCCAGACCTTAGCCAAAATTTAATCGGAGTGTTCTTTTCGCCTAACCAACTCATCCACTAAGTTTTGTCAAAACTCGTCCACAACTTTTTGAGATATCATGCTATATGTCGTTTTTGGCCCCATTTCTCAATGGTGAAGAATCAGTTAAGAAATTCTAGTATCCAGATGCAGACCAGGATCTTCACTAAAAGCTTATAGATTCGTCCTTGTTACACACCCAAACTCTCCATGAAGTTTTGTCCGAATTTGTCCACTACTTAAGATATCCTGCTCATAGACACACAAACAAACTAAAACGGAACTCGGTAGAGAACATACCTCCACCAGGCTGAACAGTCTACATTTTGTATCCCATTGATAGGTCGGTTCCGAATCCGGACCTTAACCAAAATCTAATCCGCTTGTTCTTGTCACCTAACCAACTGATCCACCTTGTTTTGTCATAACTTGTTCATAATTTTTGAGACATCACGCTATATATCGTTTTTGTCCAAATCTCTCAATGGTGAAGAATCACTTTAAAATATTTCTAATATCCAGATCTGGATTCAGATAATCACAAAAATCGAATTGATTAATCTGCATCACACAACAACCTGTCCAAGTTTCGTCCAAATCTGTCCCCAACTTTTTGAGATATCCTGCTCACAGACAGACAAGTGGAAATATAACCTCCTTCAACCTTCGTTGGTGGAGGTAATTAACAATAACCGTTAAACAAACTTCAATTTGCATTGTGGGAAAAATAAATGTAATTAATTTGATTGCATGAGGTTGTGGATGTGAAACATTCAAAGTTATTTATTATGTAATCATTCCCTTTCCCCCATTTATAACCAATGAGATTTTACCAGATCCAGAGAGACCCAAATAATGTTAAAATCCTAATAATAATCATAGTTATAATAACAAGATTATTTAACAAAGTGAAGTCTCATTGGGATAATTCTTC
>CM068967.1:6083862-6100069 GCA_035128595.1 Eptatretus atami | reverse complement strand
CTCCGTTTTTTGAGAGAGGTGAGAGGAGGCTTGGAGGAGAAGAGTGGGATGGTTGCTTTGAGAGTGAGAGGGTGAGAGGGTGAGTTGGTACTGAAGTTGGAAAAAAGAATGGTGATGGAAAGCGAACATTCATAGCAAACTGGGGTTTTTTAAGTTTTAGGTCAGAGATGCGATTTAACACAATTCTTGATGGATACAATAAAGGCGAATTCAGAGAATGGAGAGAAGAAACGCTGTAACAGTTGGATTTTTTAGGCAAGGTATGAAGGAAAGGTCGAATTGAGAGCAGTCTGTTAAATAGCAGAAGAATAGTGCATTATGATACAGTAAAGAGTACCACATGTGTGAAAGAGAAGATGAAGCATTATAAGTTATCGTTTTTATTATCATTAATGTTTGAGAGAGTTTCAACAGATTAGGTCATGGAAGTGTTGTAGAAAAAAATTGAGGAAGAAGAAGAAGAGAGAGAAGAAGAAGAAGAAGAAGAATTGAGAGTGGTGAGTGAGGAAGGAGAAAGGTAGCGTTTTTTTGTTTTGTTTGTTTTTATTATTATTTAAGATAAGAAATAGATTGATTAGTAGGGAGGGATGGGGACGTTAGTGGGGAAGAAAGTGGGAAGAAAGTGGGGAAGATAGAAATTGAAGGTAATGGGGACAAAAAACAAAACACGATCATACACCGAGGTGAACGGTAGGCTTCAAGCCTCAAGGGTAGGCCTCAAGCACCCAGTAAGACATGGTCGACAAAATCTCACAAAATAGCACGATTTTTGAAACAAAACCGAACTAGGAACACACAGAAACATGTAAGTGAGAAAATAAACAGTTAAACGGGACAGATAACGACCGGACTTAACTTGAGATCGTCAGCAGAGAGCCCTAGGGAGACCTGTCGACACTCCAAACCCGGAACCGAACTCTTCCACCCCTCCCCATACCCCTGCCTCCCACTGTTAAGGGGACTGTGAAGGACTGACAGATTACTTTTGAATTTAAAACTGCTCCCCATAGTGTGGCAACTACGATTCTGATTCGGAGTGATCTTCCTGGAGGGGTGCAAAGGTCACTGCATGACTGAGCATCATGCAGGCAGGCCTTTGCCAGGTTGATCACATGGGTTTTAAATGCTCCCACCCAATTTTATATGGAACCTGGCAGTTGATTGGAAAATGTTGCTGTTTGGGCATGTTTTCTTGCCATTCTCTTCCCCTCCTGCTGCCTTCCCTTCCCTCTGCTCACACAGCCTTGCTCTCCCCTGCCCTCACACCACCTTCCCTTCCCTTATGCTGCCTTCCCTTCACCTCATGCTGCCTTCCCTCTCCCTCCCCTCAATACCTGCATCTATAATTAATTAGCCAGGAGGCTGGGAAATTCATGAGAGAGATTTATTATGTACATGTACACTTTAAATAAGTTATGTACATGCACACTTTAAAGTTATATGAAATGTACATGTACACTTTCGTACACTCAACATCACTCTGACTTTATGTGCATTTTAAAACTGAACAAGATACGTTTTCATTGCAATGAAAATTGTCATGACTAATATTGGAAGTCTTTAATTTTATTTTTTAATGCCTATTGTCGGCGTTTTGTATGTGCCGTATGCTTGTGAGATGTCCAGGGTATGTTCAGTTATCAAGCAGCTAGCTAGTGCTTGCTAAGCCAGCCATTCCTAATGAACGGTTTCGCAGGAGTGCTTGGTTGCGTGCTGTAGCCAATTGGCGAGCACTCTACAAGAAACTTGGAAACTGAACACCCCCCCCCCTCCAGATTCATTACATGGCGATGAAGATAAACATCTATACCATCACTTCTTTCATCCGTATTGATGAATTTGTCCTTCAGGAGGTGGGGAGGTAGGAGGAACCCGACATTGCCGGTAACGCCGGGTACCCTTGCTAGATATTATATAAACAGTATGGTCCATGCGATTCTCGGAGCATAGATTTACTCTTGTGAACAGGGAAAATGTCAGAGTTGTCTTGTTACACGTGATGCTGAGGAGGCAGCATATGTAATTTATACACAGTATAGGTCGGGATAACATTGTATGTGTAAAACTTTGTTAGAGGGCAGCATCAAGTGAGGACTTGTGGCCACAAAAAGGCATCAGGAAAGCAATAAATGCTTTAAAATAACCATTACTAACTGTTGGAACATGCGTGTAGGCCACGCGGGCGAGATGTGCGGCAAGGCTTGGAAGGGTAAAATTCCTTTTCTTATGGACACACCCCATGCGGTGGGATGGTGAGAGTAAGGCGACGCCCACACCGGCGGGCGGCCAATAACAGGACCCACCACTTCATGAGGTGGTCTCAAAGTCCAGAGGGTCGGATTGATTGCAGTGCAAGGACGGACCGATATTGCAGTACAAAAAGGTTGTGTGGTGGATACATTTATTTTAAAATATAAGCTTCATGTTTGGCTGTGGCCCAAATAAGCCTAATGATTGATTTAACTTCACAAATAAAGGCTAATCACCCACATAATATATTGTTATGGTTGTGGAAATTCACAGAACACCATTCAGTCCCAGAGGTCAGTAATTTCGGTAAGTGTGTGTTCCAGGTTAGATTCCCCACCAATGTATAACGGAATTTGTTCGTGTGCCGGGCTGTGCATCTTTGAGGTAGTGTTATTCTATTCTATCTTTATTTTAACAATAACAACAGCAACAACAATAACAACAAACAACAACAACAGCGACAACCCACGGCCGCGTTTGCCGGTGATCTCCAACACGGCCGAGTTTGACGGCAAGATCGGATCAAAATGGCGTTACCCTCTGAAAGAGTGGCCAATCGAAAGTGAGAGGGGCGAGCCAGCCGGGGGTGAAGGGTCAAGGTAAAGAGCAAGCACCCCGGACCCGATAAAGAGCCGTACTGGATCGCCGAGAAGCCAGTTGGGCTGGGCCGTTGGAGAGAGTCTGGAGTGGAGTGTTGGAGTCGGGGAGTTGAGTGGCGCTGCGGAGAGCGCTTGCAGTTGACGCTGCGGAGAGCGCTGGCAGTTGAGCGCTGCGGAGAGCGCTTGCAGTTGAGCGCTGCGGAGAGCACTTGCAGTTGAGCGCTGCGGAGAGCACTTGCAGTTTAGCGCTGCGGAGAGCGCTTGCAGTTGAGCACTGTGGAGAACGCTTTCAGTTGGGGAGAGCGCTTGGAGAGAGCGCTTGAGTGAGTGGAGCTAGGAGCGCTTGAGAAGAGCGCTGGACTTCGTGGCTTGCAGTTGGCGGTGGCAGTGGAGAGACGCCCCGTTGGGAGCTGGAGAGTTCGGAGTTTGGCAGTTGGTTCGCTGGGGTTCGCCGGCGCAACCAGGAGGCCTGAGGCGAGACTCATTCACTCCTCCAGCGCATCATCGGCTAGGCCAGGCCGCAGTGGAGGCCGATCGACCAAGGGAGCCAGTCGGAGCTCGGGGGTCCGGGCAAAGACACCGAGGGTCGCCGAACCAGCACCCAGCGAGTCACCACGAGGGTGGCCAGGTAGCCGCCCCGTCTCTTGGAGCCCCTTTGGGCATCGCGGCTCCGAGCAATTATAAAGGCTCACGAGCCCGGTTCTTTCTTTCTGGGGTTTTGGATGAAAGTCTGTGGCGCCTTGTCCTACCTAAGTAGAACTGATTAAGTGCATGATTGTGTACATGATAATAGGCATAGGCTGTAGGCTTTTTGCTCGTGTCCTGTCCCATTCCCCCATTCATTGCATATGTGCATTTAAAATAAATGTCCCCATTTTTGAATGTTAACCTGCTCGTTGTGTCACTTTCTGCCATTGACTGCCATGATGCGTTCGGAATATTAGCTGGCTGATTATAAGCCAATAAAACGTACATGTGGTCCGACGGGACTTGGCGATATAAAACCGCTCGGCAATCGCATACGGAACGAGCTGCTTAAGCGGCTCGTTTTCGTGCAGGCCCCGTCGAGGTATAAACTCTCGGCATTTCTGTCCGCGCGAATAGTTAGGTATATCGACAATCCGGCGATTGACCCTGTAGCGTGTGGACAGAAGAGTTGGCTGGTTTATGGTGTGTTAAAAACACCCGTAGCTGGGTTTCGGCGTTGGTCCGGAAGCTGCGACTGATTGCCACGTTCGGTGGGCGCGCGCGGCCGTAATTGGGCTAAAGGCGGTCATCTGCAGCCGGACGGGCGGAAATCTACAACAATATATTAGTGAAAACCTAATGAGAGACAAGGATTGATTTAAAAGCTCATTAGAAAGATGATTATTACATTCATTTTAAGAGTATGTATCTGTGTTCGGTATCAATTAATACCCATGAATGAATAGTAACTGACTTGATTGAAGCTTGTGTGATTACAAACATGAGCCCATGGACATGCATATAAAAGGTCCATGGGGACATGATTGATACATCTCTGTATTCTCATTGCTACAACAACAACATACTTATGCTTTAAAGGTATAAAGTCTATTGCAAAGCATTGTAATTAAGTAAAGTTGGTTTGTCACCATATATGGAGTTGTTCACCAAGAAGGATCATGGGTAAAAGATCATCTGACCCAGAGTTGAGGAAAATGAAGGTGTTTTTGTATGAAAAACGAAACGTGTTTATCACGTCCTTGAACACAGGTAGCCGCCACGTAGACTGCCCGAAGGCCCTTTGTGCTGTGACTCCAACTGCTGGCTTGTAATGAGTGGGAGGTTAATTATCATGCTCGCACAGGTGTTCACATGCTCGCACAGGTGTTCACATACTCGCACACAAACCGTATATGGTGTTCTGCTAATTAAGAGACTGAGGAACATTGAGTGATTTGTGGTTTTGCCAAGACAACATGTACTCTTGTATCTTTGTGAATAATTTTGTGATAAAAAGCTCGGCTTGTGAACAGAACTCTGAGAGAGGGAGGTGTACGGGGACTCATCTTGGTGTTTCTTTGTGCACTTGCCTCTTCCCTTTGTACACGAATAAATGATTCAACTCTCATTGGGACTGGAGTTACTGGAGTGAGGTTCGATTCCAATGGAGGTTCGAGTAATTCTACAACAGTTACAGTGCAAGGTGATCATTTAATTTAAGAAAACCTCCATTTAGCATGTGACCTAAAAATACCATTCAACAAGTGAAAAAGACATAAAATGTCAAAGCCCCCGTTGTTTTAGTAATTTTGCTGTACAGAGTTAAAGGGCGAGCCCATATTTATGTACAACTCAAATGGCTACTAGTCGGCCATCTTGGATGGGTCTCGAAAAGAATTGACGTGCATATGTGTGCCATCATTTGTTTTCTTTTTTTGTCAAGAACGGATAAAATCGGTCTATACATGTCCGAGATATGGTTGGGAACGCACGCACGGACACAAAAATTGAGACAAAACCCATAAGCCCCCGTTTAGGACCAAATCCAAGGGGGCTAACCATAGAATTCAAAAAAGAAAAAAAAACAAACTTAAATTTAATAATAGTGAATTTGATGATGTAATTTGGAGATCGAGCATCCGTTTGCTTGTCGAGGAGGTTGGCGTTTCAAACCTGTGTGTTGCTCCTTGCTTGACACTCAACATTTAAAAATGACAGCATGGAGATATGGAGAGGTAGAGAGTAGAGGGGGAGAGAGAGAAGAGAAAGGAGGAAGGAAGGAGCAGGAGAGGGAGAAATAGAGAGGGCAAAGAGAGTGGTAGGAGGAGAGAGAGAGAGAGGAGGGTGAGAGGGAGGGAAGGGGGAGAAGTTTCCTTCTGTATCCATCCTGTCTACATTATATTCCTCTTCACACCCATTATTTGTCCAAGTCTCCCTCTATTTTTCCTTCAATTCTGCTGTTCAATCCTTCAATTCTCAATTTTTTCTTCAATTGTGTCCCCCACCCCCACACCCAACAAACATCCTCTCCACTGTTCCTTTTGTCCTGTTTTGCCCACCTGTTCACTGTTCTTGCTCTTGTACGAGCCTTGACTCTGTATCCCAAAAAAAAGACAGGACATGTTTTCTTGCTCCAGGATGCAATGCATTATTTAAGGCCTCAGGGTTGAGTTATCATCATCACCATCAAGTGAAAGTGACATCATGATGATCACCTTTATCTGTTAACAGTACTTTTTGACTTTTATCCCATCAATTTCTCTTCATGGTTCCCTCACACTTGTGTAGCCATGAATCACACCGTTCAGACCCGTCCCGTGGCAACTTCATGACGGATTCCAAACATAGGAATGAATCCGTCATCAGAATATTCCGCTGCAGTTTTATGAGAAACCAAAGTACAAATCACATTTTAAATGTTCTAGTTTCGTCAATGTGAAGTCAAATGAAAGAAAAGGTATCGTGTTTGGTGATGCCGTGAAAGGTTGAAGGTGAAGGGAGTTGTGTGCCTGACGTACTTGGACTAGGCAGGTCAGAGGTCGTCAAGTTGGCGGAACGAGGACTGCTCGTTGTCTGAGCGGGAGCGGGTCATCATCACAGGTTCCTGGGATAGATCTTTGGCTGATAAATAATGCTCGGTCTCATAAGTGTACAAGATGAAGCCAAGAAGGATCCGGCGGACAGGACAGACAACTGCGATAGTTCTTCCACACACACAGATAAACCAGAAACACTTCATGGAACAGCATGAACCAGTTTATTTTTCCATTACTTGTCTACATTATAAAAGTTAAACATGTTCCAAACACAATACACCACCAATATAAGCACAAGCAAACCTGAGAACACAATTTTTTTTTATCGTTTCACCAAATGAAGATTAAACACCACACAGCACAATCAAAATTAGAAGAGAAAGTGAAACATGAATGTGTCAGAAAGGTGAAGTGATGAAGAAACCCATGAATGATGGAATGTGATTGAATATTATACTCGTAGTGTGGAATTGAGTGATCTGATTACATGTTCAGGGATGATTATTTATTGAACATTGTGAAAAATCAAACATCCATCACTAAGGTACACAGTTTACCGATTGTTAAGCTAAGTAAGCATGGGTAAGCTTATGGGGGGATTGTGAGCCTAGATGGGAGCCCAGGCCTGAAAGAAAATGTCGATGTCATATGTTACAGAGCCGTCTGGAAGTCGAGTGTTTCCTCCTTCAGTTCCGTTGTAATTCCCACATAGTCCGCACATCTGTCCATAATAAAGTTCCTCACTCTCCAGCTCGACCTGCACGCGTCGCCAGCCTGGGGAGAACGAGAGCACATGGGATTAGGGTGCAGAGTGAAGTCAGGTTGGGGTGTGGGAACGTGAGTGTGTTTTAATCGATTGTTTTATCAGCAATGTTATCGATTCTTAACATTCAATTCCTGTCCCACACTTCTATTTGGGATGGAATTGGGTTTCTAATGAGCCTTATTGGATTTATGGGTTCATGTTCCAGTTGAAGTGATCAGCTTTGGTAAGATTGGACTTTAATATGAAGATATTGAGTTGTGAGTGTCAGGTACCGTTATATTTGACGGTGAAATAATTCTGGGTGTGCAGCACAGAAACAGGATAATTTTCATATAAGATGTGGAAGTCGCCACTTGGGTCATAATATGGCAGCTCAACAAGAACTCCATCAACCTGAAAATGGAGAAATCAAATTTAATATTTCCATCATTGCTGAGGATACTTGGAAGTGGGGGAACAGAGGGGAAAAATTAATGTAAAAATTAATGTCGTTAACGTATATCACTATCTACTCCAGGGTAAAATCCCATCAGTACCTCAGTGCCCTTAAGATGGATGAAACTGATGATCTTGCCGTAAACCATGATGTCAGCTCGGGTGGTGGATGAGACCAAGGAATCGGGTTCAGTTTCTATGTATATGAACACCTCCCAGGCACGTTGTTGGTCAGCCGGGCAGTGGGCCGCCAGAATCCGCGTTCCGGTGCCATTGGATGAGAAATGGTAGTTTTGAAAGTTTTTGAAATGTGGATCACCACTGGCATGGCATTCAGCTGCAATGGATAAAGGTTAAGGGGTGAAATGAGATGTCAAGCTTTGGGCTAGAACTCAACATGTACAAAAGTTTATGTTTTATGAGTTGGGAATCTTTCATGTGGGAAACAGGACATGTTCCCGTGTGATTCCTTCAGTGAAAATGAAGAATACGGAAAGAGGGGAGATGGGGAACTGAAAGATTGAGTTTGACCCGGTATTCCTTAAAACACTTGCCACTGTGGAAGGCCCAGAACTATATTTTTTGCTTCGTGTGTGTGGTTACTTCCCAGTTATAACTATAGTTATTACTGGGAAGTCCCCTCCATGATGATGTGCATTATAATGAATAATTTATTAGGTTTGTGAAATGTGTGTCATGCACAACAACATGTCGTCCAATTGTTTTGGGTATTCAATGGTCGGCCTGCGGTGATTCTCTTAAAGGAAAATAGAAATGAGATTGAAGCACATATCATTGTGTTTGTTTCTTTATCTACAATCTCGAACTATCGTTCCAGCGACATTGCCCCAGGAAGCTCCTTGTGGTTGTTTGTGCAATGGTGAACATACCGTAGGCTGTTCGTGGAATGGTGAATGGCTCGGCCGTGAAGTCGTATCCCTCACATGTGAGTCCGCTCGTAGACTCAGCTATTCCATCATCCACTGTGATGTGAACTTGCTGTCCACTGGGCAAGGCACGACGGGGAAGACTGAAGGAAAGGGTCACGAGGTCACCCTGGATGTCTGTTGAGGATGCAGCGACTTTGGTAATGAGACGTGATGAGCGAGTCTCCCAAAACCTGATAAATCCTGACATAGAGTTGGGACGGAGCTAAGGACGGGGAGGGTAAAAGTGAAGGAGGTACAGTTACTGAAATTGCTTTGTTTCTTGACTTGACACTATGATTAATGTGATGAGAAATAAATTACTATTTTTAAAGTTTGAGTGACGAAAACAACCATCAGAAAAATACAACAAAAGTGTCAAACGTACACTTTGTTTTATCAACCATCTTCCTGTCCTACTCTTTGAATGCACACCTCGGACATCCTTTGTGTTGAGCCTTTTTAAAATTTAAATACAGAGTAGAGGTTTGTGGAAGAGCTAGAACATAGAGCGGATCAGGATACAACAGAACAAAACGAACAACAGGAATGGAGGGGAAAACACACACAACACCGGGGTTGAGGGACAAAACAGAGAACGACTTTGAAGAGAAGATATGTGGGGAAGTATGAGGACGAGGGGAGGACACAGGGGTGAACAAGATGGATGGAGAAGCAAATAGGAAGGAAAACAGGAAAGTTGGAAAGAGGTGGGCTTGGGGGAAGTTAATGGGGGTAGGAAAGATCATGGTTTGAATAGGGGATGATCTGAGTTGGTGGTGAACAACTGTCTTGAAAAGCTGGAAGGAAGAATGAGATTGAAGAGAATGTGGAAAGTTGATTCCACAGGCGGGAGAAAAGGGGGTTGTTGGCAGACCTTGTGTGTCCTGCAGAAAGGGGGGGGGGGGGGGGTGGTCAAAGCACGGAAAGAGCAAAGAGTGCAAGACCAGAATGTAGGTGTATAAGACAGACCATCAACCTATCTGCAATGGGAAAGTGAGAGACCCAAAGACTCAGCTTCATAGTGAGAGATTCCAATAATCTTGAATTTGCAGTGCAAATACACTTATTCAGCTCTCGTGGTTTCGTTTCATTTTGAGTGGTGTCTTGTACTAGTGAAACTGTGAGGAATTCATAACGAAGGTTACGAGTTCCCTTTGAAAGAACCTCAATGCTGGAGAAGGCCATTAGACCCATATCCTTGATGGTTGTTTGTTTGTCCATGCTCTTTTATGTCTTTACCAACTTACGGATGTTTGTCCGTGCTCTATCATTTTAATATGCTGAACGTCAAGCATGGAAGCAGCATTTACTATTTTTAAAGTCTTTTGTATGACTCGGCCGGGGTTTGAACCATCGACCTCCAGACTCAGAACTGACGCTATAACCATTACACCATTGAATCTGTTGGCATTTGTCCTTCATGGCCTGCCACACTTTTTGCATGAGTCTGATATTTTACCTGTGATTGTAATTTTGTGAGACTCAATCAGCAGAATTATCTTGGCATGTCAGCAAATTGAGGCCATGACCTCGCCGGCCTCGGATTATGTGTGAAATTTATTGGGAGTCGTTGATCCCTTGTACTTCGATTGAGTAGATTCCATGATGGTTCAATGTCCTGGTCGTTAATCTCCATTTCGTCCCAAGTTATGAAATGAGTGACAAAATCAGCTCAACCTGCAACGAATTGATTCAAGAAAGTCTGAACATGTTTCCAGGCTTTGTGAGGGGGATTTTAAAAGTTGGGTTTTTTTTTTTCTTCTGCCTTCTCAAGTCTTGTGTCTCATTCCACACATTCTCCATTTCCAACTGAATTGTTCTTCTGCAGATGTTCCTTTAATTTCTGTCTGAACATGTCAACATTCCCACTTCGAACATTTTATAACAATGCATCGGTGAAGTTCTCTCTGAAGAGAATTGGGGTCTCATCTAAGAAAACAACCTCTACAGATCACCTGCTTTCTCTCCACTTGCCTCAACACAGACAATGATGTTCTCAAATAATCCGATAACAACTTCAATCCAGCTCGCTAAACCTCATACAATTAATTGTCTCCCTTTTTCGTTCAACAACTTGTTTCCCAGCTTTGATGGACACAACCTCACATTCCCTTCTGCCTTGACTTTTAAGGTCTATCCATTTCCCTCTAACGTCACCAAATCTGTCCATGACACAGGAATACATTATCTATCACTCTCAACCCCCCTCTGTGCTACTCCTGAGGCTCCCTCCAACACCTTACAGAAGTCACAAAAACTTTCCAAATTAACAAGTTTCCTAGCCTAGGCCACCGGACATTGTGCCTCAGCTCTTCATTTCCAGAGGATTGATCATCCTGAACATGGAGGATGATAGTCGTGTGGTCTGAATCCCGCTAACTTTCCACCATCTCTCTTGCTTTTGTTTAAACTGTGACAATGCACCACTTGAGGTTATTCTTTTCTCTGGCATACTGCTAATTGTGCTTCTCTTTGTAGTCCATTATATATTGGGATCATGCACTAAGCCCTCCACCAACACGTTGGTGCTGTCTCACATTGATCATCCTTAATCCTTGGTCATCAGACGCAAATGGCAAAACATTTTCAGAAAAATGGTTGTCGGATAAATGCGAACATTGAGTC
Source organism: Eptatretus atami (assembly GCA_035128595.1). Lineage (NCBI taxonomy): Eukaryota > Metazoa > Chordata > Myxini > Myxiniformes > Myxinidae > Eptatretus > Eptatretus atami. The sequence goes on along the minus strand of CM068967.1, from coordinate 6,088,962 downwards.
GATCAAGAGAGATTTTTGATTGAATGAAATTGTTGGAATTTCAAATGGAGGAGAATATGATTTTAAATATGTTCCCAAACAATTTTAAAAAACAAATACAGATGATAAAAGGTGTTGGCAGTGTGAAGAACATTTCTTCTGAATGCATTTGTTACAGTTCACTCATTACATTGAATTCACTTGCTAATCCAAGTGAGTAACATAATGGACTTCACAACACTTGACAACAACTTTTATTTTTTTGGAACTAAGAGGAGTGTGGTGGGGGTGGGGGAGTGGGAGGGAGATGGGAGGGAGAGGGACAGAAAACTCTGCATTGTACAGGTGTGGATTGTCATCCACAGTCAAATTGTCAGTCATCGCATTACAGTACCACATGGAAATCCTTGGCTTACTTCATTGTTGAAGGTAATTGACCAGGTGATCACATCACCGTTGAAGTCTTTGGGACTGTACGAATAGCTGAGTGGCTTGCATTCTGCACAGGAAACAAATGTGACAGGTGTATCGAGATCAAGTTTAAATTAAGGCTTTCGACAGAAAAAAGACAATCTACATGTTGTCTTAATATAATGGAGCTAATGCGTATATAGCGATATATACACATACACACACACACACACATACCCACCCACACACACACACACACACACACAGTATGTGTACACAAGTCAGATAAAAAAAACATTGAAAATATGAAAAAATATGCAGGGAAGGAATCCCCAAAAAACAGCCAAACAAGGAAGGAATGACCAGGTAGGAATTACAGCACAATACAACACCACGATCCTTTCATGGATTGCCATCATGACATATTTGGACATTTTTGATATAGATGGCAATAATAACAATTTCATGAAGATTAACATGAATAGGTGTATTGGCCTGAGGAAGCTAGCTGGGAAGTGGGTGAAACGTCGCCTGAGACCGGTTCTGCTCTTACTTATCTATAAAATAAAAGGAGCTCGGTCTTTACATGCATGCGTCTCGTCCGTCACAATTATCCTATGCAGCACAGCGTAGCAATACACGCGCGCACACATACACACACACACACACACACACACACACACACACACATAACGTTGCTGCACATACATGAATGAGGGAGAGTTTGTTTATTGGTCCCATGCGAATATGTATCCCGGACAGTGTGAACAAAAGGAGGTTGGGGGGGGGGGGAGTGAGAATTATTTATTTATTTGATATTCCTCTCGTGTGCTGTATATTATTTGGAATTCAGCATCTAAAAAGGCTTGATGAATATTCCCATTAACAGACAGGAAGAGGAATGAGAGAACTCCATTTATGGCAACACGTTGGCTGCGACAGGAGAGGAAGTCTGCGAGCCATGAGTGGAGATGGCCTTGGATACCATAGGAAGAGAGTTCGGTGAGCAGGCAGGGTGCCAGACCTATTGATGGCACGTGATATGTCTAGGGATCTGGTTCTGATTTTATGTCCGGCATTGAGGACCTCCATCCATTGTTGGGAGAGCAGAAGCAGCATATCCAGGTAGAGTGACCTGGTCTGAAACCAAATTGATGATCAGAAATCAAGCCATTGGAGAAGAGGAAGGATTTAATGTCTGAAGCGATGATGGATTCCATAACCTTGCTGATAATTGGGAGAAGGCTGATTGGTCTGTAGTTGCAAGGATATGTTTTGCACCTTTTTTATGCAGGGCAGTGATGTTTGCTGATTTCCAAGCAGATGACATATGAACCTTGAGCAAATAAGAGGGTGAATAGAACAGAGAGAGGGTGAGCAAGAGCAGCAGAGCAGGTTTTAAGAACATGTGGGCTGATGCTCTCTGGACTGGTTGCAAAATCTGAGTCAAGGTTTGACAGCAAGCTCTCCACTTCCCTTCATCAAACATCCTTATGAAAATCCCTCCTTCACCCCATTAGTCTTGCCTTCGGCCCCTCAGCCGTTCAGTCGTCCCTCGGTCATGCGGGGCCCCTCTCCTTATTCCCCCCCATTCACGCATTGCTTGATTGGGCACATTGACCTGTCTGTGGCCATTGGCCCATCGGGTACTCTCACATGCATGTTCATGACGCTTGGTGCTCATTGTGGCATGAGAGGTGCGGCACTTTTTGCAGGTGTGATACAGTGCAGAACTGTGTGAGTAAGTGGTGTTTGGGGGCTCTCGTCATGGCTTTGGGCGCCAAAAGGGAGGGACGGGTGCGGCACTGAAAGTTCCCTCAGAACGGCGTATTTTCCACAAGTGATGTCGTGGTCCCGCTCCCATTGGCTGTAGACCAATGGAAGGGGGAGAAGGATTGTGGGAGGAGCGGAAGAATGCTGATGTGAAGAAAAAGCAGAAGAAAGACGAGGAGAAACGAATGGTACGGGCTCGCGCGAGCAGGGACGAAAAGCGCTCCTGAGCAGACAGCTAAGAAAGCAGAAATGGTGAGAGAAGAGCAAAAGGTAGAATGCAGAAGAGAAAGCAGAAAGGAGAAATGAACGGGCCAAGCTCGCCTGAGCAGAAGACTCAAAGAGACTGAGAAGGCTCATGTGGGAAGGAACAAAACGTGTGAGGGTAAAGAAAGGAAGGTTTTATGAGCAGTTGGTGTCGAGCTTCTGTGGGAGAAGAACACTCCTTCCACGAGTGTCATCCTGGCCTGTTGAGCCTGTCAGGAACAAAGGACGAGGAGGGTTAGCAGCAGCACCTCATCGATGTGGGCCTGAGAAAGAAGAATCTGAGGCAAAGGAGGGCAAGTCACATATCTGGGACACCGGAGAGGACTTACCTCCTGGGTCTGGGCACCTCAGGGATGCAGCTGTGTGTCCCAATCGTGCCACGTCACTACTGCCCATCTTCCCCATACATTTTCCTCTGCATTCTCTTGTATATTTGTGTTAGGTGAAGGAGACAAGGAAAGACTGCTTTCCTTTTCTCCATACATTACTTTTCTTTTATTTTCAAGTCCTTATTTTATTCTTCGCCCCTGAGTGAATGATTGCCAAGTCAATTGTGTAAGTAAGAGTGAAGAAGAATACGTGTTATGGTTAAATCTGCTCTGATGTGCATTTTTGCTTTCTTGCTTATACGTAAATAATTGCTTTTAAATGATTGCTTGCTTGTGTGTTTGTAATAAATAATTGTTTGTTGTTATTTCCAATCTTTCTCGGTTGTCATTTCCTTTATTGTTCCGATGCAGTGCCTTCTGATTGAATGGCTTGCATTAGCGGTAACAATTGTCTGGGTGGCAGACGGATGGTTGTTCATTACGGATTATGCAGTTTTACCATGTGAGACATAATCCGCGGCGATGCTCACCACAACAGTCAGGAAGTGCATCTGATGTTTAAACGACGAATGTGGTCATCGTTGGTTAGATATTTATTGGTATGCCGTCCTGATGAGGGCAAATAAGCCTGAAATCCGGAAAGGCGGCTCCGTTTTATGTTTAACTGATGTTGACCACATAATCTTTGTCTGTTTGACAGAGTCGCCAGGCTGAGGCCTCTGTGTTGGAGGATCGCAATGCTTTTGGGGATTGAGCATCGTATGTCAGGTGCCCCCCTCAATCTATAGTCATTTGTTCAGTGCAACACCCTCTTATATACTCATCTCCATCCTGTAAGCACCTGTAAGATTTCTGCACTCAGAAATTCCTCCAATGGTTTTGCAGATGGTGCCTTGTGCACATGTGTAGTTGTTGCATTGAACTCCTCCATGCATGCACTCGCACTGCATACTGCATGAATTCTGCAAGAAGGATTCTCCGAGCTGCGCACACAGACATTACCACAATGGGCACACAAAGCACTGATGTCTGAACTTGAATAAAAAAATATTGTGAATAAGAACAACACCGATCATCATAATTGTAATGTTGGAAATAAACGTGACACCAAATTATATATTTTGCATGTTGAGGAATGTTTTTGTGAGTTTTGTGCGTCAATTGGTAGGAAGTCTTCCTGGAAAGTATTGGTTTACCGAGAGTCTACGTACCGTATAATAGTGATTCTGGTAAGTACAGCCACACAAATTCATTGCCACACAGTCTTCTCCATCGAAGACGTAGCCCACATCACACACACAGCCCTCCAGGCAGAGGGAAGGAGCAGAACCAGCAGGATGAGGATTTAAGCAGCAAGGAGGGACAGTTGGGACGCATGGACTGAATGAGCTGTAGCTTGGGCACTGGAGAGCTGAAGAGAGAAAATATAAGTGACAGGGAAGGAGAGAGAGACACAGAGAGACAGAGAGAAACCCACAGTGCATTGACATGAACAGTCATCCAAAAGAGTTTTTTTTTAAACACGGGATCCTAAAGCTTTAAGCCGTATTAGCATGAAATAATTAAATTTCGGAACTTTGGGACAGTCGGTGGAACTCTGTGGAAAGTATATATGAATATGGTGTTCAAGTGGATATACACGAAGTATTGATTTTGTTCATCTGGCATGAATGATGGGACCACAAGAAAGAATGATGGAAATGAAAAGTTGAAAGAAAATGAAGATAAAGAAGTGAAAATGAAGACAAAGGGATGTGTGAATGTTAACCCGAGACGGGAAGATGAATGAATAGAAGACCGGTTAAGATGAAGGGATGATCTGTCCAAATTGTTCTTCTGGCATTATGTAATAAATAAATACAAGGAAATGAATGACAGTTTGGATTGACTGTTGGCCGAGTCGTTGACGAGAAGTACAATTGTAATAGAATTATATTGAAGACTCACGGCAGAAATTGGTTCGACGCCATTGTGGCATCTTCACACCGGCGGCCACACAGCCGTCATGATAAACTGTCAGGGAATCACACAATGCTTCCTGAGATACGTTCCGCATGGCCATTTCGAAGGCACAGTCTTTCACCATCGGGACTGGGTCTATTGTAGAAATGCACCGAGCAAAAGGACCGGTTGAGTCGAGCAGTTGTCCGCATTTGTCTCCTTCCTCAGCCTCCTTCGTGTCGTCAGGATCTGGGCTTCCAGCTCCACTGCCATCATTTCCTCTGTGCAAAGGTTGAGGTTTCAAGTCAAAACAAGTTTGGATTTTGACAAACGTTTCCAAAGTCATCTTTACCGTTGCATTGAGCCGGTGACAAGTCTATGATGCAGTAGAAAAGGAGACCTG
>CM068967.1:6049657-6073797 GCA_035128595.1 Eptatretus atami | reverse complement strand
TGGTTGAGCTATATTTAGTGTTTATCAATTTAGTTGCAGAAGGGATAATTAGAGTTTAAGTGAGATGAACTGTTGTATGTACATACGGCAGAAGCTTGGCCCACGCCAGCTCGTAATATTGAGTCCCCGAGACAGGCATGTCTCTTCATATGCAGATAGAGCATCGCACAGGACGTCATCCGCACCACCATATGTGGCTACGTCAAAAGCGCAGGCGTTGACTAGCTCGTCAGGTGGCAAAGCACCGTGACAGTCAGCAAACGGTCCATCGGCAATGGCCATCATGCCGCAGGCTTCTGGACCCTCGGCATTGTTCTCCAGATTAGGATCAGGCGTTGGCAAGCTTCCATCATCATCCTGCCCTCTGGGAGATGAAAAAAAAAAAAGAAAAACAATCAGGGCGGGTGAGGATATTCCAACAATATAAATTAATATGTCCCCAAAATGATATCTGAGAGAGATAGAGCAAGATGAAATCAGGATGAGACCAAGGCAACTTGATCTTTAATAACAACATGGAAAACCTGGTGTTATTTATGCAAGATAATCTTTTGGGTCACAGTATCCAAGATTATTCATGTGCTAAGGTTATAAAACTTGCAAATATTTTGAATCCGACTGCCAGTAATATAGCAAATAGCTATGACTGCACTTGGATCTATTGAGCAAAAGCATAGAACTAATCATAAGAGGATAAAAAGACGTATTCGCCGCACGAAAGCTTACTTAACACGTTTAAAGATCGGTTCAGATTCCCATCTGAAGTGGAAACAGAATGATAATTCTGCTGCAGGTGTTCAGAAGGTTCACTGTAGATATTTACCTGGCGTTATTCAAAAAGATATTAACGAGACATTAAGGTCAGCAACAAAGAAAAGAAGGTTTCCCAACAGAAATCACAAGCTTCCAAGCAGTCACCGATAAAGTTGATGTAAGGAATGATGAGACAGCTTCAAATTTAACATTTTTGAAAAAGGCAAAACTACAAACCCATAAGACCTGTTTTTACCTGTGACATGTGGCAGGTCAACAAGAGCTGTGCATTGCTGTTGTTGTTGTTGTTTTTATTGTTGTTTTTATTGTTGTTGTTGGGGTCTTTGGTGGGGGTCGATTTTTTGAAATGTGCACCCATTGGCTGGACAGCTGCCGGACCCCACCCACATTTGTCATTTGACTCCGCCCACCACGACACCCAGACAAAATGATATGACCGCCATCTTGGGCCTAAGATATCAGGCCTGGAGGCCTCTGCTGATTAAATACTGCCCGGGTTTGTTCCGTCAGATTTCCATTGGCTATGTTTGGATCGAGGGTTACTCATGATGAGAGATACCAAAAAATGTAATCATATGTCGAATAAAAATTATTAGTAAGGTTTAATCAAGGCCGTCAGCATGCACGGAATGCCCCTCCATGAAGCCGTTGCTCTGGTAATTTCGTTAAACATCATCCGATTTCCATCGGCTTTGTTTGCATTGAATGTTACTCACGGTGAAGGAGACCAAAACATTTAATCACACATCGAATAAAAATCATTTCATTAAGGAAAAAAGCCCGACTCAAAGAGATTATCACCAACCCTCCAGGAGGAAGAGGATTTTCGATGGGTTATGGTGTTGCTTGGTTTCTTGCATAATTAATTTAATCATATATTTTTGATGGGGAACCGCAAGTATTTATTTAATTTTATATCTGTTGTTTAGTTTTAAGTCTTGTGAGTCCTTTTGTCACGCGCATGATTAAAGTGTAATACACCGTGTAAATCTTGCGCTAATCAGAAAGGCAGTTCATGGAAAGTAAAAATGAACTTTTATTTTGGATCGAAAATAAAATGACATTTTAGCACAAGGATTATGATGTCAGGACGTTTAAAATTATGCAATTTAAACTCAATGTCTATCTTCGTAAACTAATACAGACTATTTCACGGCAGTAGTTTAAGATAATGAAAGGTAGAGATAAAATAAGTGCAGATGAATATTATTCAACAGAGTAGACAGTGACAGAACCAGGGTTCATAGCCTGAGAGTAAAGAAGATAAGAGTTTAAGATGGTAGTAAGGTAGGGACTTTTACTCAGAGAGTAGTTAATGCATAGAATGGTCTCCCTGGAAAGGTAGTGGCAGCAGAACAGAAGATAAGTTTAATTGGAATTAGATAGGTACCTGTAAGTTATGGAGATAGAGGTGTATGAGGATGTTGATAAGACTTTTGGTAGTTGAGTATTGATGGTGATTGTGTATGGAGTGCTGTTGGTGGGGGTCTTGTTAAGGAGGGTTGTGTGGTTGATGTGTGTTTTTAACCAAGCCCATGCCCCTCTCCGAGGGGAAGAAAAGAAAGAAATAAAAAAGAAAAATAAAAAATAAAAAAGTACAACAACCAAAAAGTACAAAAAAAATTTCTTTCATTAATTACAATGATCTTGGGTTGGTGTGGTGTTCGCGCAGGCATGAGGAGCTGAATGTCCTCCACCTGTGTTGGATTTCCTTGTTGTAGTTAAAACGGCAACTATTTCCAGGATCAAGACGCACTTTGTAGACCACGCAAGATCGAAGCATAACACGGGTTGTTTTCGATAAAAGAACATGACACTTGCGGCAAAAGAGTTCGCTAACCTTTTGGAAATGTATCTTGCGGCGCAGGTTCTGACCATAGTGCATTCATTCTTGTTCTTGCAACTCAGCTGCTCAGGACGTCATCGCAGTTGCAAAGGAAGAATTCATGGGATATGATCAGAAATTTTGAAATCGGAATAGATTTTAGCCGATAATCTATTAATATACCACCTTTCTCCATTGAGATCCATCAACTTTCCAAAGTCAAAAATCTGTATTTTGATTGACATGTTCCATGGGTTTGTGGGGTTTTTTTGGACAGAGATGATTCTTCCGCAAACTTGATTCTCCCCGGTCCATCAATGATGTTTCTGAAGTGTTGTTTCGATCAGTTTTGGCTTTCTTTCAAAAACTGATCAATCTTTCACGAGATTTTGAAGAAAGATCGTAAATCCAAGATGGACACCAAAGTTTTGGAAAAGTCAACTTTGTTGGAGGAATTGCACAAGATCTCATGACTTGTACCCAGGGATGCTGGAGTGGGAGAAGGGGCATGGGGGGGGGGGGGGCGGCAGAATTTATTTGAAGGCAAAAAAAACATATCCTTCTGTTTATTGATTTCGGGTGGAAGATAAATATCTGAAGATAAACAGCAAGTTGCAGATTGAAGAAGAAATTGAGGCTGAAAATCAAACTAAAACTCGGCAAAGGAATTAAACATGAATCATGACACTCATCATCAAAACGGAAGTGCTCCAGTCGTCTTTGCACACACATACCAAAAGGTCCCAAAAAGTGATCATGCCCGCGTCCGGTAAGATTATTTTAATCACGATTCTGTGAAGTATCAATATAGTACTATCAATTAGTGGTAGTGTACTGCAAAGCACTATCACTATCCTACGTAACTCTATGGCAGCTGTGGGCTTGTCAGGTAGGTTCATTCGCTGCCAGATTATGTGCGGTATATTATCGCAGTGAAAATTGACTAAATACAGGACAAATTAGAATCGGAGAATCTTGTTGACCAAGTTTTGAGGTCTACCTCCTAAAGACTGAAAGACTTGCGATGACAAAATTGTCATTCCAAGGAAATGATGCATATTAGGAACCTCGTAACTCTCCATTAGTTCAACAATGTTGTAAAACCTTCTCAAGCGTTCGTGTGACAAGGCACTTTTTGCCCCCCCCCCCCCACCTCTCTTGGCAAAAGGCAGGAGGGGCAATTACCCCCCCCCTCCATTCCCCTCCCTTCCCCTGCTCTGTTTCTGCTTGTACCAACCTTGTAAAGTTACAAGTTTATTGGCCGAGCAGTGTCACAGAAAGGTGTCACAAAATATGGCAATATAATAATAATGATTAAATTCCAGCAAGTATATACTACCTTGGAAGCCCTACTGTTTGGAAGTATATACTACCTTGGAAGCCCTACCTTGAAAAACCAGCCCTACTGTTTCATCGAAGGTATTTTTGAAACAAAAGACAATCTAGAGACAAAAAAGTGAACCACAACACTCACCCATCATTTTGCTCAACAACTCTCCAGTCATTGCCAAACTCGCTGGTACTTGTGGTTTCAGTTCCATCTCGCAACTTGAAGTCATTGTTCGCATTCGCATCCATGTTTCCACAAAGGCCACACACTTTTCCAGTGTGCGAAGCAAGCAAGCGGACACGAGCAACATGGTTGCCATCATATGTGGCGCCAAGTCCAAAGGACGTGCGCACGTACAGGGAGGAACCCCAGCGTTCGACAAACAGGAAATCAGTGTTGTTGGTGAACGAGTAAGGAACTGCAGTCTTTATACCATTCACCTGTAGATGAGGACAAAAATAAATAAATAAACGAACATTCAGAGTGTATGTAAGAGGAAGCAATAATAAGCAACAAAAGAAAACCAACGGAAAAGAGAAAGTACATTGAAATGGGCAACGATATGGAGGAAAAAAAACAATGCAATGAGAAGCTGACAGGATGGCCTAGAGGTATGTACACTTGCCTCTAAGCTGTCTAGCCTGGGTTTGAATCCCCACCCAGCTGAAAGCTATCATCCTGGTGTTGTGTAGGCAGAGTCATTTATCAATGTGTGTGTGTGTTGTTCCTTGGATGGACGTTAAACTGGCATCCCATCTGCTGACATTAGTTCGTGGATGTTGAAGACACCATGTGTCCTTGATGAAGAGTGAACGAGGATTTGCCAGCACAACAGCCAAAAATATTACAAATTCCTGCTTTATCCAGTAGGGGGCACTGCAAAAGTGGCACAGCTGTGCTCCCAGACATGATGCTGCACAGCATTGTGCCGGTACCATTCAGAGATTCTGAGAAGGTTTGAGGCAACAGTCTGTTCGGGTGGACATTTGTTTTGGCATGCAAATTGCTCGTTGAAATGCTCAACTTGCTCGCATTTAAAGCATTTCACACAAAGTTTGGATGGAAAACTTTTTCAACAAGTCAACGTCAGAAAATTTATCAACATTGTTCAACTAATTCAAACAAAACTTCTGTGGACGTGTATACATAAATATCAGTGATTACCAGCAGGAATGGCTGCTTGGTTATGAGCCAAGCGAGCTGGTACTCTGGTTATTGTTATCAGTCTTACCAGGAGCTTGCGGCCCTTAACTAACTGAACTTGCATCCCGAAGGCATCGACAGTGAGCTCACGGGTGTACGACACTCTGTTGACTCTGCGACGATGCTCGTTCTTCACAAGCACCTGCCATTGAGGATCCTTACATGGCTACGGGAGAGAAATAATGGAAAGTGGGGAAATTCGATGAATATAAAAATGGAGGCTATTACAGGAAACAGGTGTCGACTTGTAGAAAACCCATTTCCTACAATATAATGGTTAAAGACTGAGAGAAATCTTCCGATTTTATGGATCTTAAGAACTTGTTGATGAAATGAGTGGGAAAAAAATACGATTTATATGAGTAATTGTGGCCAGAAACTGTAAAATTGCAATGGTGAAGGCATGCTTATGAGTATGTCCAATATATATGTATATAGATACATATATATGACACCTACCCGAGTGAACACATACGTGCGTGTGCCCATGAAGTTGAATCTCCTGTTGTCAAAGGTGATGTAGTGAGGATCTCCCCAAGCCACACATTCCACTGTGGAAAGAAAGAATTTTATAGCTTCTGTTGAAAACCAGTGTCTGTAGCCCAACATCATTTCTGCTCAACAATGGATCTACTACAACTAATATGCCATTTTTGCAATAGACACACAGTCAAAGCATTAATCATAACCATGAAACTCTAAATATCCTAATTAATCTTCTACTAGGCCGATAGGAAAAGCTAACTCACCAATCAAATCAACAGGAAGGTTTGTGTTTTACATGCAAGAATACAATGTCCTTCTCTGTATTCAAAACTTGGATTCTTTCAAATATCAAGGCCACACTCTCCAACCAGTCTCCTTCCTCCAAGTCATGGCGGTGCATTGTCAAGTCTGTCTCTGGCATATGCTCCCCATCGGTTCTGTCCCTCATCTCAAACGGCAGTGCTGCAGACTAGGCCCGAGAAAAAGTAGAACGTATAATCTCCGTCTTTGCCTCCAAATCATGTAAACCCAACCAATCCCGTTCTGTCCTCATCTTACCCCCAACATACCCACTGTCTACTGGACTTTGTGTCCTCACCCGAGAAGGTTGAGAAAATTCTGTTTGGCTTGACCCTGCTCCAGGGACGGGCCCAGATAGCATCAGTGCCCATGTTATAAAATCATACTCTGTCGTTTTTGCTTCCCCTCTATTTGCCATATTCAGCACGTCCTTCCCCTTTGGCCACAATCACTCTACATGTTAGTCAGCAAACATCACTTCCGTCCACAAAATGGTGCAAAATAATAGACCAGTGAGCTTGCTTCCAATTACAAGCAAACTCATGGAATCATTGCTTCCGATGTCAAGTTTATCCTGTTTTCAAACAGTCTGATCATCAGTTTGAATTCCATCAGAATCACTCAACTCTGGACCCTCATTCCATTCTGCTCCTCTCTCAGTAAAGGTTTGGAGACCCTCAATCTCAAACAAAAGGTGAAGACCGTCTCCTTAATATATCTCGGGAATTCGATGCAGTCTGTTGTCCTGCTTTGCTCGCCAAGGTCTCTGCCTGTGGCAAAGAAAGCTGCCTTCATTTCTGGATTTCTGACTTCCTCAACTGATAAAGTCAATGTGTTGCCATCAATTGAACTCCTCTCCCCTCCCCTTCTCCCAGGGGAAGATTAAGGCAGTGTTTTGGGCCCAGTCTTGTTCCTCGTCTATATTAACGCCCTCTCCAATCAATGCTCTGGAAAATCCTTTCTTCCTTTTTTTCAGACATTCAACAGTGTCGTACAGTACCACCGTCCCACTGGTAGGCAGACTGCAGCTGCATACATCTCTCTCTCTCTCTCTCTCTCTCTCTCTCTCTCTCTCTCTCTCTCTCTCTCTCTCTCTCTCTCTCCTGATCTGGAATTATTTGACTGTGGTGTGATAAATGGAACATGTCCTTCAATCCAATAATCCAATGAACCACCCATCTATTTGTTCAGTCTCTTGCACTGCTCGGCCTCACCACCAGTCACGACACACACCGCCCAACACGTAGCAAAGGTCAGGTCAGGTCAGGTATGGACTTATTTCCAGTTGTTACTGGAGTTTGTCAGGGGTGTGTACTGGTCCCACACTTTTCAGCACTTGTATGGACTGGATTCGAGGAGATGGCAGAGAGATCAAGCTGCGGTGCATCGTTTGGGAATGTCAAGATATCTGGCCTTGATTTTGCAAGATGAGCAGTCATCTTTGCGGAGACTTTAGATATCCTTTTGGGGGCCCTCGAGGTGCTGAATGAGGAATCGGAGCCACTGGGATTACGGCTTTCCTGGGTCAAAACTAAGATCCAGGCTTTCAATGACATCTTGGATGCTGCTGTCCTGTCTGTGCCTGTTTGTGGTGAGGATGTTGAGATCGTGGAGAGATTCACTTACCTCGGCAGTGATATTCGTGTCTCTGCTGGCTGTGAGTCGGAGGTCAACAGACGTCTGGGTCGAGCCTGGGGAGTCATGGATTCACTGGATAATGGGGTGTGGCGCTGCCAGTACCTGTGCAGGAGGATGAAAGTCTGAGTCTTCAGGTACTTGGTGCTTCCAGTCTTGCTCTATGGATGTGAGACTTGGACTCTGACCAAGGATCTGAGACGGAGACTTAATTCCTTTGGTACCAGGTCTCTTCGGAGAATCGTTGGCTATCACTGGTCGGACTTTGTGTCCAACGAGTGGTTGCTGAGAGAGACTCAAATGAGATTTGTTACCTGCTTAGTCCGTGAGCGTCAGCTGCGGCTGTATGGACATGTGGCTCATTTTCCTGACGCTGATCCTGCTCATCAGATTCTCTCAGCGAGGGAGCCTCGTGAGTGGAGGAGGCCAACGGGCAGACCACGTACCTCGTGGTTGCAGCAGGTTGATCGGCATCTCAAGGAGATTGGGATGGGCCAGGCATCTGCCTGGGGGATGGCCAGATGGAGGCCCCTGGAGTACCGGCAGAAAGTGGACGCAGCGACGCGCTGCTCTGGTGCATGCTCCCATACCTGACCTGACGTGGCAAAGCTGGCCTCCAACGCTAGCCACGGACTAGGCATCCTCTGTTGATCTGTGTTTCCTTGGAAAATCAAAGCTACTCGGTCTACAAGGCTTTTGTCTGTAGTTCAATGGAGTACTGCTCTCCATGATGTGCTGGCACCGCATTAAATTTTCTTGCTGACAAATTCTAAAACTCTCAAAATTATTGGAATGACCAGTGATAAGGCCTAAGCAGAGGGTCTGTTTCTGTGACATTGCAGGCTGCAGGTCAGTGGTCTCTGTTTTCTACCATCTCTTCTCCAATATTGCTCCCCCTGCTTTCTAAGTCTTCCAACCCTTCCCAGCAACTCCCAGATGCATGTGTTCTTTGATCCAGTCACCCTCTCCTGGATAACCTTCCCAAATCCAGGCTGACTGCACATGAAAACCCTTTTATTCTTCACTTCTCCCGTCTGTGAAACACCTTACGGAGGCCATGCTGTGTCTTCCTTCCCTCCAGGACTTCAAGCAAGCAGTGCACCACCATCTCTTGTCATCCCCAATTTTGACCGACGATCTTTATTACCCCAATTAACCTGTCTGACCCCAATTCTCTGACTTGTTACTTTCAGTGTTTCCTCCCCTCTTGCCTCTCCTCTTTTCCTGTTCGTTAATTCCCTTGATGTTTGTACAACTGTCAGTTCTACCTTGGTCCTCCATGAACCTTGCTTCTGTAAAGAAAAATGAATGCACCACCAACTATTATTTCCACACACCTGGCAAGGCTTATATCCTTGGACCTGTTGCTGGTGCCTTCATTGTATTAGTTGTTGGTTCCTACATAATTTGAATCTCCATCTTACCAACTGCAACCAGTTTTTTGGAAATGTGCAATTTTGGTTTGGTCTTTTTGACATTCCTAACAGTGCACGTCACCCATGATGTTGGAATCTGAGGTTCAAGTTCCATATTCTGTTGATTTGCCCATTGTTTACTCGATCATGTCCTTATAAATCATGTGAAAGTCCAGTGATGTCCCAAAATGCCCTTGTCCTGCACAGGATTTGAATGCCTACGCAGCCGAAGGCATTATTTTTGTGTGGTCTGTCCGTCTGGCTTTGCGTCCGTCGATGTGTGTGGAGCAGATTTTCGTTACCGCGATAACTTTTGAACCGCTGAAGGGATTTCGACCAAACTTGGTACAATTATATTACTATGATGCAAAGAGGAACAGATTCAATTTTTGGTTCAACAGGTCAAAGGTCACGTGCCCTTTGAAAATCACTTCGCAGATCACAACTCGAGTTAGAAGCATTAATTGACATCAAACATAACAGTGGGTTGACAATCTAATGTGGGGGGAGGCATATCCATTCACGTATTCACCTCAACTAATATTTTTCGAGTTGGCTAAGCTCCTCCATGAGTATAAGATATGCTGTCAAGAGAAAAACAGCTTGCAGCTGTAAGAAGATGGTGCTTACATGTTTGTGAAACACAATTGTAACCTCCTAGTTCTCTGGCTTCACATGAGAAGAGGAAGGAATTGCAGTCACTCTCTGTGCAATGCATGTGATTTCCCCGTTGACATATGCATTCTTCATCACATCCTTCCCTGAAGAATGTTTCACCCACCTAGGGAATGACAGTAAAGTGGATTAGAAACAGAAGTGGAGCTTTGAATGTGGGTGAAAGGAAGAGGAAGAAAGGGGAGGCTGGTATCACAGATAAGTATACGATGAGGTCGAGTAGATTGAGAGAGAATTTAGTATATTGAACTACTCATATATTTAACGGGAAAGTGAGAATGGGAGAAAGGAAGATATTGGACTGGAAGAACTTGCACAAATGGAAAGACAAATTCAGAAACAGAAAGACCATTCACCAACCTTGTAATATCTTCCATCTGCATCTTTGCAGCCACAATCCTTTTTGGGGACACACTTTGCACCTTCCCACACATGGTCAGATGCATCACACTCACAACCTTCAGCACATGGTTCCGTGCAATGTGAGGTTGCTTTTTCATTGTAGCAAGTAAGGGGACACGGTGATGTACACAGCTCATAGTGTGATCCAGTTGGGCATGCCAGAGCTGCGTGAGAACAAAAAGGTATTAGAAGACAGGTGGAGGAAGTTTTACCTGTGGCCCTCAGCAATCATTCTTTTATGAGGTGCTTATGGCTGTTCTGCCTCAGTGTTTAAGGGTTGCTGCTTTTTATCCATTTAACAAAATCAAAAGTGAGATGCTGCCATCTATCTGTGAAAGTATAACTTGAGCATAAACTCAGTGCTGTAAAGGAGAGCTCACCAGAATGCGCACTATTAACAGCAACAATTTTCATTTTAACTTGCAGATAGCCAAACAAATATGTCGCTAAACTTTGACAACTTAATCAAATTTCCCATCAAAACAAACATTCAGGGTGAGATTAGAACTCACGACAAGAGATGTAGTTTCTCCAGTTTGTGGTGACATTAACTCCAGCGTCTTGGCAGTCGGTCACAAATGCCTCCACGGATTTACAAAGATCTTCCTTGTTGAAACCCGAGAGGATGTAGTCAAAGGCACAATCTTCAAAATAGTTGTTTGGGTCAATGGTACCAATGCATTCTTGTAGAGGACCTGCCTGATCTTTGAGGACCCCACAGTTATGGCCATTTTTTGCTGTGGCCTCATCTGTTGGACTCGTGGTCGGAGTAACGGCTTCATTGGGATTACCGCAGGAACTGTGTTGGCACAACAAATCTCACATTTTGTGCTTCAATACATACATCATCCTTCATTTGCCTCACTAAATAATTTTTGATAGACATCTTCATTCACAATTGCCGTAAACTTCATATCATTTCCTGATATATTGTCATGTCCTCCAAAATCCGTTTCTAACAATAACATCTTATTTATACCCACAACTCCCTTGCATAGATCTTCTAATTATACACATTCTCCCAACTTCCACATTTCCCTCCTTACTCCCATTCTGTACCAAATATTGTCCTGTGCTTGTATTGTATGTGTATGATCTGTACGTTAAGTAATTAATACCATGTGTCCTTGGTGGACAAAAACAACGATCAAAACGAGGACATGTTTCACGTACCTGCTGCCTTCAACCTCCCAGCTCTTTCCAAAAGCGTTGACGTTCGTCGCTTGCTGTCCATCAGGCATGGCAAAGTCATCTCTCGCCACCCCGTTAAACTGTCCACAAAGACCACACATCTGTCCAGAGTACAGAGAATTACTCTCGAGTTCCACCTTGACGCGTGACCAACCTGAATGGAGGCAGACACGCAAATCAATATTCATGGTAAGTCTGATTTTGACAAATCCTTGTTCAAAATAAATGGATAAAATGTTGGAATGATGCGACATGTTTGAAAAAGAAAACTGGCTCGTGGTAAACTCGCAGCAGGAAAATGGAAAACAAAATGGCAGCTTCCTGAGCTAGACTACAAGGCCTTGTTTTTTTACAGACAACAACAAAGTTGCTTCAGTTGAGAGATTACGTGGTGAATTTTTATTTTTTTAAAATTGATAAAGGCCTTCTTGTGTTCTTTGTATTTCATGATTTATAGCGAATGTAGTGAGCTTCATACTTAACGCGTGCACATGAGAGAATAGGAAACAACAACAACAACACAACACATACCCTGGCAATTTGGAATCCGTGTCGTTGGCTATGACCCTTTTGCTTGCGGGTTTTTTTTGCTTCCGGTTTTTGTCATGGGGAATGATGCATGCCGGAGATAAAGGCATCGTCGGAGACATGAAAGACCCAAATATTCAGACATGGTGTATATTTCCTCCACTGATTTTAATAAAGATATCTCCCGCATCATCAAAAAATAATTTTTAATCGTGATTTACTTATTTGATCGCTGATCCGAATCCAGGCCAAGTAACCGGAAATTGCAGCATCGAATGTAAGAAGAATTCTACGTTCGCTTCTAGGCTTTGCCTATTCCATATTAATAATGGAACGCCTTGCATATAATTAAGGAAAATATTGAAGATGTAGATTATGCAAAGAAACTGAAATGAAGGCAGATTGTAGGAGATGCAGCACAAAGCGGAAGGTCTCTTCCACTTGGGCTTCAAGGTTGAAGCATGTGGTGCACCAACAATCCCATGCCATCCTCCACCTTACCTGTGATCTTTATTTCCCTCATTGAGCCTTCCTTTCCCAACCTTCTAAAGTTCAGATTGCCGTTTCCTCCCTTCCTCTCTTTCCTCTTTTCCTATTTGTTCATTCCCTTACTTTATATTGTGTTCAATCGTTGCCCCGCTGCCCTGCTGTGTCAATCCACACCCTCCTCACCTTGCTATTTTATTGACCTCGATCTTGTAAAGAAAACAAATAAAAATTTCAACCGTGAGGCAGGCAAAAACGACAATTTGAGAGAGATATTGAAAGGAATATTTGGCAAAATGGAAAGCTGTTATACAACATACGTGAGAAATACATGATTATAATTATCGGTGTAGGACTAGTTATCAATGCCACGTTATACAGGCCATTGCATTGATACAATAATCATAAATGTCAGTGTGTGTGTGTGTGTGTCTCCTCCATAATTCCAAAACCATGAAACCGAGCAGACAAACTTCACATGCGTACTAAGGGAACTCCAACGGAGTGCGTGAGTGAAAATCGTGTGTTTGGGTTCATTAAAACACCCATTTTGAAGTTACTTAACGGCTTTATTTAATTATATCCTTTATCAAGGCACATCCGTGGGTCAGTCCGCTCTCACTCGCTGGGGTCTTCATTCACCAATTTTTTGTTGTTGTTTGGCCTGCTCAACAATGCCTTAATTTGGAACAGGTCGCAATGGTTTCTTTACGATAAATTGCTCAATTAATTTTTTCACTTTCCTCACTCATATCAACGAATACCTCATTTTCGTAGCGATGAATCGCTGCATACATCGCAATGCTTATAAATGCCCAGAGATGCCAGTGCTTGTGCCTTTATTTAATTTCCGCACATGTGAAAAAAACTCTAGAATCTCTTAACCTGAGCCAAATTTCAAAATTCTAACTACGGAATTGATCTTAGCAGCAGTTTTGACTCCTAAAAAAAAAACCAAACAAAAGTGTTCATTTGTCCAATTCGCACATTGTTTGACACTCCGGGCGTCTCTGTGTGGTGTTTAACATGACTGATAATTATCTCATGCCAAGACTGCCGTTCCTTATCAACCATTTCGTTGGAGTGCTTGCTTGAATGCTTAAGGTACTTGGCGAGCGCTCTATAAGCTGCTTGGATGTTCGTTTGCATGCCATGGCGATACACTGCAAAAGTTCCCGCATTATCACTGCACTGTCCCTGTGCTAAACACAATTAAAAAAAATATATACATATATATATATTGATCGACGTACAAAGTTCAGGCCCCATCTGCCTGTGTTGCATCTCATGGTGTCGTCCAGTGCCACGCCTACCGTTCCTTATCAACGGATGTATGGAGGGATTATGGAGGGAAGGATGGCAGGAAGAATGGATGGATGGAGCAAAGGAATGGAGGGAAGGAATTGATAGATGGGATTGAGGGAAGGGATGGATGCATGGATGGATGGATGGAAGGGATGGATAAAGCGATGGTTGTTAGCCATGGCGGGACAGCAGACGGTGGTGTAAATTAATATTTTTTTAATCACAGTTGTCATTTTAAAAAATAAAATTACGAAGTGATGTTAAGGTGATAATGTAAATGAAGTACATATACAAATGTGTGTTCTGTTGTCTTAGTTTAATCTGACAAAAGTTTAAAATGTAACCTTCACCTCAGAACGGGCATACTGAGCACCACTCAGAGAAGGAGCCCCTGGTGGAGTACTTTAGAGGTTATTTGGGGAGAGTTGTTTCCAAAACCCAAGCTCATTGCAGATGCTACAGGGAATGGAATGGCAGATGAAGGAACAGTAGGTGGGAACTCATTCATTCCTTACACCTCGTGATCACTCTATGAGATTGGATTATCGTGCGTTCATGAACAACTGTGGAACTTGTGAATCCACTTTCCATCCCTTCAATCTATCCCTTCCCTCCATCCATCCCTTCCCTCAATCCATCCATCCATCCATCCCCTCCATCCCTTCCCTTCATCCATCCCTTCCCCCAATACCTTTGTATGTTCTCACTCCCCCACCCTCCCTCCTCTCTCTCATCTCTCACTCTCATCCCTCTTCCAACTTTCATGAAGTGAAAAACAATTGGTGGTTGTGATAATGTTTTGAGCCCGGAGTGTGTGCGGGTTGGGCGGATGGGCACTTTTTTTGGCAGTCGGGGTTGCTACTGGGTTTGACTCCGGGATTCGGCTCGGGTTGAAAGATTCTGGGGCTTATTGCATTTTGGTTGTAAAACATGCTGAAACTAGAAGGGCACTCGGTAGAGAACATACCTCCACCACGCAATGCCTGATCCACGAGAACATGTCGGGCCTAATACATGTTTGTAATATCATGCTATACAGTACTATATCGTCTTTGGACCGATCTCTCAATGATGAAGAATCACTTTAAAAATGAAATAATTCTCGTATCCAGATCCAGATTCGGATCTTCACCAAGACCGAATCAATTCTTCCTTGTCACACACCCAACGTGTCCACCAAGTTTAGTCCGAATCCGTCCACAAATTTTTGAGATAGTCTGCACACAAACAAACAAACATACAGACAGAAAGGGGTGAAAACATAACCTCCTTCACCTTCGGTGGTGGAGGTAATAAAATAAAGGCACAAAACACTGGTGTCTCCTAGTGTTTAATAAGCATTGTAGCTAGGGTGTGATTGGCTCTCGAGTCTCTTGGCCTGAGCTGGGTTTCGGGGTTTGGACTGAGGGTTTGGGTTTGGTGGCCGGTATGACTGCTCGAGGGGTGTTCGTTTTTCCGGTTCACGTGTTCTGCAATCTGTGACCCCCACGGAGAGATCCAGTTCCAGAGCGGGTAAACAGGGTGGCAGCTGCAGTTCGAGTCACATACCTCAAGCGAAGCCAATGTTATCATCTCCTTAAAAATGGTAAGTGCTGTTTGAAAGTGACGGGTGGTTTTGCTATCCTGTTTGAATGTGCTGTTTTAACATACCCCATTTCATTCAACCCTGTACTAATGCTGGCAGATGAGACCACCCCCCCCCCCACCTCCCCTCAAGTCCCCTCCCAAATGCAAGTCGAACCACCCCACCCACTTGGCTTCAAGTCTCACTCCCAAAGGTAAGTCTTGAACATCCCCTTCCCCTCCCACTTCTACCTCCTTGCTCCCCCATCCTCTTCGCTCCCACCCCTTTCTCCCACCCCTACCTCCTGGAGTGTATAGCGATGTGTGGTGAAGTGTCACTCTCCCCCCCCCAACCCCCCTCCCAGCTCCCCCCTCATCGTTTCTTTCTCACTCTTCCATCATCATTCTCCCCTCCCCTCCCCGTCCAGACTCTCTCTTTCCTCCTCACCCCAACCCCTCCCTCCTTACTCCCCCACCCTCCCTCCTCGCTCTCCCACCCCTCCCTCCTCTCTCTCTCTCCCTCTCCCACCTCTCTCTCTGTCCCACCTCTCTTCCTCTCTTTCACCTCTCTCCCCTCTTTCTCTGTCCTCCCTCCCAACCCATCCTCGTATTCCTGTTTGCAAAGCAACGGGTGGCATTTGCTAGTAATCGAATATTTATCAGTAATGGCCCAGCTTTCATTTAACACTTTTTTAAAAAAAATACAAGAACCATTTCAAACCTGGTTTTCATGGAGAAATAGATGGTTGGTCAGTATAAGTAGTTTATATAGTACCGAGGAAGTTATGGGTTATCTATTATTGCAGATGCACAGAAGGGTGGGGGGAGTGGGTTGAATGGTCACTGTCGTGTGTGGTGGAGGAAAAGCCGGGAGAGACATCAAACCTTCTTTCCAACTCGTACATGTGTTAGGTGGCCCCTTAGAAAGCAAGTAAGAAGTTTAAGAGTGGGCCTAGATTACACAATGGAGGATACTGAATGAAGGAGGGAGTGAAGTTGGTTCAATATTCGCAGATGCCGTGTCTTTAAAATCTCAATGACAGGAGAGTTACGAGAGGAGAGGGAGATTCATCAAAGAAGGAAGGATTATTGTGGGATAATATTGAGCTCTCAAGGGTAAAAAACACAAACAAACTACAACCAATAAATAGGATTGAGTCGGTGAGAAGACAGAAAAAAATTAACAAATACAGATAGATGGCTCAGACGTTTACGCAGATTTGATGCGTCTAAAACTTGTCTACAGTATGTCTAACACTCTCTTGTTCTGTAATTAACCCCCTCTTCATGAATTGTCCTGCTTTGTCCAGAACATTTGCCTTGTTATCCCTTCTCAGCCCCAAACTTCTTCAAAACAAAAACAATGAACGAGATAAGTAAAAACAAATCATCCAAATGATCCTTGTCTACATAGTTCATCTGTACAATGTGACCTTGTAATGTGCATCGTCACCTTGCTTCTCCATCTGTACATCATCAGTACATTATAATGGGAGCAGAATGTAAGGGGCACAAGAGCTGCATGAGGAGAGCTGGGGTTCATTTGGTCACTGACTGGGTATGCTCCGTCGAGCAAAGCACACCTGAACTTTCATCCACCTACAAGAGCTGGTGCACCTGCCACACACCTTCATCCGCTTGATGCCGTGGAAAATCAAGGCATTCAAAATCATTGGAATCCTCCTCGATTAAGCTGATTCTATGGTCGGTGGGTCTCTGTATGCCACCACCTCCTTTTTTGTCTTTCACCTGTGGAACCAACTTCCACATTCTCTTCAATCTCATTCTTTCCTCCATGGCTTCAAGACAGCTCGTCACCATAATCTCAGGTCATGCCCCATCCACAACAATTATATTTTCTCCCCCCATTAACCCTCCCCAAGCCCACCTCTTTCCATGTTTCCAGTTTTTCCTTTCACTTCTGTGATTGATAGTTTGTGGCTGTGTCTGATTTCTTCACTCACTTTGTCCTCCCCTTGATCTCATTCTTCCTCACATCTCTTATTTCTCGAACTCTCCCTCTATTTTGTCCTTTAAAGCCCCCACCCCTCCCCCCAACTCTTTCTTATACCGTTCTTTTGTTTCGGTTACATCTTGATCCGTTCTGTGTTATAGATTCTCTATGGGCCTTGACACTTAAAAATTCTATGCTGTACTCGTGCCATCCTGGAGTTACACTGGAGTGGTGTGGGACTGGAACTGATCCAGGCACTGAACTGGAATAACCTGAGGTGGGCCATACCAACAAAATGAGGAGCCATTGTGTTACGAGTGGTTGTCAGTGCTATGCCAAAAGATGCTTACCTATTATACACCGGTTGAGATATTAAACCCTCTTTGTCCGTCCTTCCTGGTGCATCACATTTTTCATCTCACCTGATGTAAGCACCATGCCACCCCGAACTGTCAGATTGTAACGGCTACACCGCCTGTTACACTTACATCCTGTTTTTTTTCACTCCGTTGCAAAGGTCACCTGTCACATGTAGTCTTTCTGAATGTGTATCATCTGAGATTTCCTTATTGACATACACGTACCATCATATGAGACAGAGAAGAGGGAAAGTGTCCGCAGGACAAGTAGCTTGGACGTCTGGTAAATCTCAAACCTCCCATCTGGGTGCTCATAAGGAAGGCGAATGTTTGAGCCATTCAGCTACAGAGAGACAGGGATCGGAGAAAATAATGTATCGTAAGAGCAATTCATAATCGGCAGAATCAAAAACAAGGAATTGATAATAAATCACTCATAAAAGCAGCAATTACAACGATTTGTATAGATTTACACGGTCACAAACGATAACTCAAGAATAAAACAACACCCACCTGAATACCGTAACCCGTCAAGAAAGAAACACGGACATTGTCCACATCTATGTGCACATCCCTCGTCCAAGACACAGATGTCTTGCCATTGCGGTGGTCGTTCTGAACCTGGACGCTCCAGTTGCTGGCCGTGCTCGAAGCACAAGGAGCAGCCAGAAGGAGCGGACACGTTCCCATGTAGTCGAAGTGTTTATTATCAAAGGTCAGGTAGTGTGGATCACCAGAGCCAGTGCATTTTGCTGGAGAACAAAGGAGACAATGCACTCGCTGTTACAATGAAACAATAGACAAAACAGAATGTTCCTCTACATTTGCAACTTGGTACTGCAGATCAACTACAGAGAACAATGGGTGCTGGCATGTTTACAAAAGCTTGAGTGAAATATTGCCATGAACTGGTCACAGGCTTTAGCCAATTAGACATCAATCTTTTTCAGACAAAGACAGAGAGAAGATAAATTTTTCCACAACCTCGATTTGTAGTAAATTTAATCTTCATTCTCGAAATCACAAAGTACACAGAGTAATTAAGGTGGAAAATCCCCAGTTCTGTGTCATGCCCAAATTGAAAGGATGGTTGTGTGTCAATGTACCATACACGTTCCTTGGGACTACAAATGTCCACATGGAGAAGAGCCAGGCGAGACTCAGGGTGCCCCCGGCTGTGGTTGCCACACCAGCATCAAGCGTCACATAGTACTTCCTTCCAGAAAATATCGATGGTGGTGTGGTGATGGTCAGGCACCCCTTCGAGTCTATTTGACCGGCACCTGCATCCACTGCAAAAACCTCGGTCTCCATCTTGTAGTCGTGAAATCGAATGTATGCGCCGGCGTTGCCTCGCACCACCTGTTGGACCATGCAGAGTAAGAACCAACAAATGATCACGTGTAAAACAATAAAATGGAGTGTAAACTATTTGGATTACCTATTGATTTGTTAGGTGAATTACAGGTAAATAGGCTGACTATGTGCTCCTGGAGTTGGAAAAGTTGCAAATGAAGTCTCAGTAACTTTGTGGACTCGATCACTTTCACTATCCCACTGTGACACCAAAATCTTACCGGCAAACTGAAGAAAAACCTCCATGTAATGCTGCGAGAGAAATCCTTGGGCCTGAATTCAAACTTTGTGGCGTTGCACTTGCCTAGACAAATCATACAAAAGAAAGAAGTCGTGAATTTAGTAATAAAATTGCATTGCAATATAATTTTGGGACAGAGAAACAGGCGAAAAATCTGTCTTACACCACGTAACAATCGTGTCAGGCTCGAAAGTGTCATCGGTTTGCTATCTTATATTCTGGTGGACAATTGTGATTCTTGTTATTGGTAACGTGTTGTTGGAAGATACAGTGCAAGCTCGATGGGCAGAATGGCCCTTTCTTACACCTGACTTTGTTTGTGTTAAAGTTGGAAATTACATTTTTCAAAATAACATTTTATTTCAAAACCCAACTTTCAGAGACGATGAATTAACTGCGTGAAAAATATGATGTGTATTCTCAAACCATGAAGACGGATGTTTTCCATGATTACATTGACTGCTTTCTTTCAAAACCCACGGCTGTGTTTTGTGTGACCACAGGCAATGCTCCAATATAAGGAATGGAACAGGTCATTTGAGACAAACACCTGAATGAGTGAATGAATGAATGAATGAAACCAGGGACAAATATTGTCCACTCAAACCTTTTATTGAAGTCAGCACGAGTCACAGTCTCCAAGGCCTTCGGCTGTAGCTCAATGGAAGACTGCTATTGCCTCTGGGCTGGGGCCCCAGCATCAATGTCTTGACTTGGAACAGGCCGCAATGATTTCTTAACGATAATTTTTTTTTTCACTTTCCTCACTCATATTATCGAATGCCTCATCATCATACCTACAAATCGCTGGATACATTGCAATGCTTATAAACGCCCGAAGACGATAGCATTTTTGGCTTTATTTCATTTCCGCACATGCCATAACCTCAATAATCTCTTAAACTAAGCAGAATTACAAAATTTAAGCTCCAGATTTGAACTTAGCAGCATTTCCGACTGCTATAAAAAAGTGTTCAATTGCCCAATTTGGACATAGTTTGACATTTCAGATGTCTCCGGGAGGTTATTAATATGACGGATCACTAATCCCTTGCCAAGTCAACCGTTTCGTTGGAGTGCTTCCTTGAGTGTTTAAGCCACTTGGTGAGCACTCTACAATATTTACACTGTCACTGAATACTGTATATCAATTGACTTGAACAAAGTTCAGGGACCACTTGCCTACATTTGGCCCCGCATTGTGCTGTGGTTTATCGGGCGGTGACTGGCTTGCTGAAAATGTTCAATTTTATTTTACACCACGTTTCCCCTTTTTGTATGATCTCCTTTCATTGTATGAGCCATCAATTCAGCATAGATAAATACATATAAAAAATTTAACGTTTCATTTTTTTAAGTTTCTTCAACCGTTTCATTGGAGTGCTTGGTTAAGCCACTTGGCGAGTGCTCTTCAAGCTTTGATGGCGACACCGCAATTCGATACCGGAGTAAAGAAGGCAAAATATATTCGATGATCACAATGAATAAAAAAATGGTTTCAGTTGTGACAAAGCAATGAATCGCCACATCATGGCAGGACAGCGGAGCGGTACACGCTCGCTCTGAGCTGTCTAGCCTGGGTTTGAATCCCGACCCAGCTATAAACTGTCATCCCGATGTTTACCAGGCATGGTGATTCATCGATGTGTGTGCCGTCTCTCGGATGATGTTAAACTGAGCGTCACATCCACCGGAATCACACCCCTCTCCTCTCCCCCTCCGCACTCCCCCCTCCCCTCTCTCTCTTCCCTCTCTCCTCGCTCTTCCCCACATGCTGGCTCTAAGTGGCTAGCCTGGGTTTGGTACACACGCTCGCTCTAAGCTGTTCAACCTGGGTTGAAATCCCGACCCATCTATAAACTGTCATTCTGGCGTTTACCAGGCAGGGTGATTCATCATGTTGTGTGCCGTCTCTGGATGACATTAAACTGGCACCACATATGTTGGAATCCCCCTCTGCACTATCCATCCCCCTCTCTCTCCCTCCCCTCCCTCTCCCCTCCCCTCTATCTCCCCCTCTCCTCTCCCTTCCCCCTCCCTCTCCCTTCCCTCTCCCCTCTCTCAACCATCTGCCTCTCTCAACCATCTGCCTCTCTCACCCCTCTCCACCTCTCCCTCTTTATCCCACCCCTCCCCTTCCCCCTCCCTCTGATGTCCCACCCTCCCCCTCATTTGAGGGACTGTTAAGGACTAACGGTTTAGTTTTTAATTTAAAACTACTTCCCTAGAGAGTAGCATGTGCAAATCATATTCGGAGTGAGCCGACCAGAGGGGTGCAAACATCACTGCATGTGAGAGCATGGGTGCATGCAGGTAGGCCTTTGTCAGGTATATAGCATGGTTTTAAATGCTCTTGCCCTGTTTTATATAGCACCTGGCAGTTAAAATGGAAATGTTACTTATTGGACACTTTATAACCCTTTCCCTCCCTCTCGCTGCCTTCCGTTCCCATCCCACCACTGCCTTACCTTCCCTTCCCCTCACGCTGCATTACCTTCTCATCACACTGCTTTCCCTCCACCTCCTCACACGCTTACCTCCTTCCAAACCCTCTCCCCTCTCACCCCGAGAGCATCTCCCAGCGGTCTCCACATGCTGTATTAATGTGCTGTTTAAAGGACCCAGTATTCAATCCTGTGCTACCCCCCCCCCCCACCCATCCCAGAAGACCCATACCAAATGTAAGTTGAGAAACCCTCCCTCATGCTTACCTCCTGCCAAACCCCCTCTCCCTCTCCACTCACCCCCTCCTCCCTCCCCAATCATGCTCACTCTAACCACCACCCCCCTCAACTCCCGGAGTGTATAGCGACGTTTGGTGAGGCGTTGCTCACCCTACAACCTCCTTCATCACTCTTCCCCCTTCCTCACCCCTCCTACCGCCCTCTCCCTCCACCCTTCATTCTCTTCATTCTCTCCATCCTCCTCTCTCTCTCTCTCTCTCCCCTCCCCATCCTACCCCCCTCCCCCATCCTCCCCCCCAATTCTCTCTCTTTCTCTTTCTCTCCCCCCCTCCCTGCATCTTCTCCCTCACCTCTCTCCATTCCCTCCCTCTCTCTCCCCCTCCCCTCCTCTTTCTCACCCCCCTTAATATTCCCATCAGCGAAGAGACGGCTGCATTTGCTCATATATATATATATACTGTATTGTATATATATATATATATATATATATAATAAATATATAATTTTTATTTTTTAAGAAGAAGAGAGGCGCTTCCAACCAAAAGTAAAAACTCGATCGACTCCGCTAATTTGAGCAAAAAGCGAGAGCAGACCTGGTCTCAGGAGTCTAGTTAAGTCGATCTAGTTTTTACTTTTGGTTGGAAGCGCCTTCTTCTTCTTTTAAAATGTGTCATCCCAACCACCCCAATCTTATATATATTGTTGCGAATTCGCGCCCGCCGGCGTGCGAACGGCCACGTGACTCGAATCGCGGCCGCCTCGCCCACCGGACGGACAATTCAGTCGTGACCCTCTCGGACTAACGCCGGGAGTCATCACGGGGGGGTTTAACCTCACCACAACCCAGTCCGCATTCTACCCGTGCGAGGTAGGGTGAATCGCCGAAAGTCGATATACCTAAGTACTCGCACGGGTAACCTACCGAGGGGTTGCACCACGCCACAGGTCGACTCCGGACACGAACCGCTTAAGCGGCTCTTCCGTGCTACAGGGATAACCGAGCGAGTTATCGTCGACCTTGACGGTTCCAATTAATTATCGGGCGTATCACGCCCACTCGAACCCTTTACGTGAAGCAAGATGGAGACCCAACAAAGGAAAGGACGCAGCGAAACGGGGAACAATTCAACAAGCAAGCATTTATTTACACGCACACAGATAGCACACATATACAGCACGTATTGTAATCACAAATGCACATATATCAAATAAAAGAAAGAAACAACGACGCAGCTCTACAACCGACTACGCGCACACACGGCAACACTTAACAGTTCTACTTCACAAGACACGCGGCCAACAGCAAGTTCCACACAAATAAACCCCGAAAAGAACAAAGGACTTCCCTTGGTGCGGCCGTCGAGCCCTCCTCCCACGACCTCAACTCCGAGCTCCGTCTCCTTCCGCCATCCTCCACTACCGACGACTCCTCACAGCTCCACTCAGAGGGGAAAAGACAGAGAGCCTCACACGAAGGGGAAAAAGACAGAGAGAGATCCTTGCACCCGGCCGTGTCCGTCTTATAGCGCGGGGCCCCGTCCTCCACTCTGCCCCCGTTTTCGGCTCCACCCTCCTTCGAAGGGTTCCCGAAAAGGGGCGTGCCCTCTCGTTCCCCCCTCCCCGCGCCATGCGGGGGCGAGGAAAGTCAGTCTTGGCGCAGGGCCAGGGAATTATTCCCCAAAAAGAGGCCCCTCCTTCACATGACCTCTGATCTTTGGCCTGCATCGCCCTACTCCACTCCAAAGCGCGGGGATGCCAGACGGGAGAAGAAGAAAGCGGGAAAACCTGCGCGTCCTCGCAGTTCCCTCTGCGGAGATTGTAACCGCACGGAGCCTGTTGAATGGCGAGTGGTGAAGATGCAGCAGCGTAGATGGTGGAGGTGGCGTGGTTGCAGTGTGGTTGGCGCTGTGGTGGGATGGCGTGGTTGTGGTTGACATGTGGTTGGTTCGAAAATAAAGAAAGAACAGAAAAACGACTGACTCAAAGGATCGCAGCCCGAATGAATCACATAAATTCCCTTTAGACAACGGGTTTGGGCTAACTATACACGTACTTCAGAAATACCTCACCTACGGGACCTGAATGGTGGTTGCGATTTCCACAGCCGTAACAATATTTTACGGAATCCTGGAAACCATGCACACTCAACATTCAGGTCCCAAAGTTAGTTATGCCGGTAAGTACGTGTTGTAGTCAGGACCCCGTCCTTTTGTTTAGCGGGAGGATTAAATGTGTGCGTTGTGACGCCTTTAGCTAGGTTATTATATCCAACGAGCCATCGAATAAACCATCCCATCTGCATGATCCATCCCCCATGACGATCCACGACCCACCCACTGTCTACAAGCACTCTGACTTGCCAGGGCAGGGTCTTGCAACCGTTCCTTGCCGCTCCCACCAACGCTCCTTCCACAAACGTTTTAACTCT
>CM068967.1:6023179-6033203 GCA_035128595.1 Eptatretus atami | reverse complement strand
ATTGGGTGCTGTCTATCTACCCTGACCTGCTTATCTTCTGACTTCGGGTAAGCAATGTTCTTTTCGATTGTGAGCACATGCGTGATGAAACAGCCATGAATTAAAATGGAAACACACTCACTCACCTGGCTGGGACACCTATTGAAATGGGTCCGTCAATCCATGCAATTCTTTCTGATATGAGCACTCTCTGCAATTGTTGATTGGAATTGTGGTAACGGATATCGTTTTTCTCCTCCATGGAACGGGGTTATGGTGATATGTGTATATAATTATCAATTTTTCCTGATAGGAAAATGGGGGAATTGTGGGAGAAAATAATTATATGAATGTACTCTCAATTATAATTGTTGCTGTGCTTATATATTTAATTTTTATGCTATAAGTCGAATTGCTGTCAGTGATGCTTCCTTTAGCCAAGAGTCTTTTGACCTAAATGTTGATTAAAAGGAACGTCTTGCTATGGAACAAAGTGACCTGGTTGATAACACTGCAACTTTTGCCATGATTTTCACCTAGTGGACACGTATTGCAGTTGGAGTTCTTTGCCTAATGCTTATCAGCCCCCTCCACTCCCACAAAAGCATTATAAGTGCCAGGAAATGTAATCTTAGCTTAGTGCAAATCAATTGTGAATGTTTACCATCTCAGTGGTTTGGACTCCGTGGTACCATGAAGAATAAAAGTTCTCTGATAAATAGTACTTTTCATTGTGGACAGTGAATTAATGTTCTAAACAGATTGCGTAGTAGGATTTACACCGAGTCGGTTAAAACAAAATTCCCACACCCTCCTCGCTCCCCCCTCTCTCCTCGCTCCCCTCTTCCCCTCTCTTCCCCCTCCACCCACTCACTCTCCCTTCTCTATCTCTCTTCCGTCTCCCCCCCCCCCTCCCACTCAGTATTCCCAATCAGCGAAGGGATGTGTGAGTTGATTTTTTCTAGTGAATAAATAAAAATCCTCAACTCCAGAGGTACACCCTGAAAATGATACGAGTATGCCACATTACAACTTGCCCCTCACCTGCTCCTCAATTCCGAAATGCTTCCAGTGCAACTGAAGGAGAGATTAGAGAGATGAGAGATTGAGGACAATGGAGTGTAGACCAAAGTTGGGTTAATTGGGGTAGAAAAGATCACTGGTCAGGATGGGGAATGATTTACTTGATGGTTTGGAAGGAGGAATTATGGGAATGAAATGCCTGAGGAAGAAGACGCATGGGAAGAAAGAGGGACATTTGACAATCAGCCTGTAGTGGGATTTGTTTTTGTTTTGTTTTTGCCATTTTTACTATTTCACCATTGATTCATTATGCAAAGCTCCAGTATTCATTTGTTTTTGATTCATTTGTTCGTGAACACCTGAATGTGCACAAATGTACACTCGGGCGTAGCCAGGCTGAGGCAGACGAGGCAGTTTCCTCGTCGCTCATTTCCTGAAATATGATCTGGCCTGAGCCCTCTGGCCATCTGAGCTCCCTGGGGAGTAAACTATCAAAGCTACTGGCAGTGCTCTGAATACTCTTATCTCCACTCTTCCATCACATACTCTTATCTTACTTAATAGATAAGATATTAATAATAGGACAATACCCCCCCCCTTCCCCCCCCCGACAGTGGACTGAACAACCCTCCTCCCAGTACACTGATCTCATGAGGCACCAGCTCGTTCACTTGGCTCTGTCCTTGCGATTGAATGATGACAAACATGTGGGGTCGGCGTGGTGAGGGTGTGGGGTGGGTTTACCATGGGGGCTAAATTGTTTTGACAGCAAAACAAAATTTACTGTTTGATGTATGGTATATATATATATTTTTCATGATTAATGTGGTTGAAATGAACATTAACATTTTAAAATTTTGAGCATTGAAATTAGCCAGAATAGGTTTCTGGCATCAAAAATGCATTGGCTTCTGGGGCCGCTCAAGGCCCCCAGACCCTCGCCGTAATGGCTTCGTGCCGTTGGCGCTCGCAACCTGCGCTACGCGCACCATCACATCAACCAAGTTCACCCTTTTCGCCTCATCGCTTTTGGACTCCTGGCTACGCCCTTGGTACATATCATATGAATACCAGGCTAACTAGGAACTAAGGAAATTAGATACAGGTGGGAGGCCATTCAGCCCATCATGCCTGCACCACATCGACACCACACTAATTTATCACACACAAGATCCAAAGAGAGAAAAGCAAAATATTTTTGCAAATTTTTAAAATAAGTGTTTTTTGTGTAGTTTTTTGTATTTTGTTTTCCCCAGGGGAGGGGGCATGTGCTTGGGTAAAAAACACACAACACCCCTTGGCAAGACCCCCACCAACAGCATCCATACACATGCACACAATCACCATCAATGCTCAAGGTACCTAAAAGTCCTGCCAACATCCCTATACCCCCTCTATCCCAATAACTTCCAGGTACCTATCAATTCCAATTTAAACTTATCCACTGTTTCTGCTGCCACTACCTTTCCAATGAGACACATTCCATGTCATTAACTACTTTCTGAGTGAAAGTCCCCTCCTTGCTACCATCTTAACTTCCTCTTCTTTACTCTCGGCTATGGCCCCTGGTCCTATCACTGTCCACTCTGTGAATAATTCATCTGCACTTATTTTATCTTTACCTTTCATTATCTTAACCATCTCTATTAATTCTCCTCGTAATCGCCTCCTTTCTAGTGTAATAGCCCTGGTCTCCTTCAGGCCTGGAATCAATCTAGTAGCCCTGCGCTGAACCCTCTCAATGGCATCTATGTCCTTCCTGAGTTGTGGTGAACAAAACTGCACACACTATTCTAGATGTGGCCCTCACTAAATTCCTGTATAATGTTAACACCACCTCTTTTGATTTATAATTGATCCCTCCGAATAACAACCTAAAAACCCTATTTGCTCTACCTATGCTGCCTGGCGTCGTGCTGCCTGCTTACCTCCCGTAACTATTACCACCCAGATCCTTCTGTGTGACACGCTCCAAAATTACCCCTGACATCCTGTAATCTATATTTCATTGTTCTTTTCCATCCCCAACACCTTACACTTGCTCAGGTTAAATTACATCTGCCAATCTTTTGCCCAATCAATACAAGTATCAATACTTTCTAAACCTGATCACCACCCCCTCTGCTATCCACCTTACCTCCAAGCTTTGTGTCATCTGCAAATTTGAAAAGCCTACTCTTCACCGCCCACTATCCAAATAATTGATAAAAATGATGAAATAATAGCGGGAATTTATGTTGGCCTCAAAGCTAAATAACGTTTGGTTTTGTAATTAAATGACTCATCTATTCAAGGTATGATGAGACAATTATGGTACTCAGAAAGGGAGTCACCTGAACATGTTACCCGTGATATCGGTATGACACGCAACATGCTTTGGGCTTTAGTGCTTGTGAATGTGCTTCAAGGTCCAAAACAAACTTCTTGTTTCTGTCCTTGAAAAATGAATATTCTGATAGAAAAGCTCACTTGTCATCACTTCTGGCTCATACAAACTGCATCAGTTGATGCTATATCAGTTTATCAAGGGTTAATCGGTAAATAAATATGTTTGGGATTCAAAGAAAAAGTTGCTCAATCAGATGTTTTTGTGAGGCACACCCTTCTTGACAACTGAGTTTACCCAGATAAAATATGTGGGTTATGCCCTATATTTTATGAAGTGTGCTTTTCTGATTTTTTCAACATACTTGGAAACTTCAACATGTAATTAAAAATATTTCAATTAGATGGCCGAATGGGGAAGAGGAAGCAGTTGGTATCTGATGTCAGGGTAGTTAAGGTGTGACATGTCTTGTATAAAGAGACAAACCAAACTCTGATAACCAACAGCTGGCTTGTCCAGACACCACTACTTCGTCGCTCGTCTGGTTCCAAAACTGCAGTGGGATTGGAGTCTGGAGAGATCAGGGAGAAGCCTCGTCCTCCTTGTCATTGCCTGCTGTGTCTGGTCATCTGGTCCTTGAAGCCATTTTCGTGGTGGGACCATCAGCTGGGAACACATTGGTGGAAACAAGGTTTGACATTTTTTCTGAGTTTTGTTACTGAGTTAAAGTTCCGGTTTACTTTCATGTAAACTGTTGGGCGAATCACTTCATCTCTCAAGGTTATAGTCACATTCGGACTAGGAACGGCACCCGTGAAGCGTGTACTCCGCCAGGCTGTACAGTTTACGCTTTTGGAACCCCTGATCGTCAGATATGGATCCGAACCTTAACCAAAATCGAATCAACTTATTCTTATCACCTATCCAACTCATCCACCAAGTTTTGTCATAATCCATCATAACTTATTGAAATATCATGCTATATATCGTTTTTAGCCCTGTCTCAATTATGAAGAATCACTTTAAAAGTTAAAAAAAAATCTCGTATCCAAATCCGGATCTTCACCAAAATCGAATTAATTTGTCCTTGTCACACACCCAACCTGTCCACCAAGTTTCATTTGAATCCTTTACAACTTTTTGGGATACCGTATGTAGCCCTCTCTTCTCAATGGTGAAGAATCACTTACAAAATTAGCGATCTTCACCATATATTATGGTGGTGGTGTACATATATACATATACATATACATATGCACATACACATATTAATCGAATCAATTAGTCATTGTCCCCACTCAACCTGTCAGATTTGGCCGAAATTAGTCAACTACTCTTCATGAAGGACACTGTGGGATATTTTTATGAACACCAACTAATGCCGGCAGATGAGACAACCCAGTTCAATATCCATGCGAGGGACGATACAGACATAAATGAATCACCTTACCTGTGAACAACCATGATAAACAATGTATAGTTGTTTCGAGACTCAAAACCCAGCTGTACACTTTTGGATGAATAGCGTACTTCTTGAAGCTAGACTGAATAGAGCTAACATCACCTTTTGAAATTCATAAAACAGTACCTGTCACATTTGTAACCTTCCTTGCTTCTTATATCTGTAAGCCAAAAGAGAGTGGAGCAAAATTCATTTTCGCTTTGCTGCAAATTGCTCCGTGTTAGATTCTTTGGTATTAACCTCCATTTAAAATGAGTGAAATGAAACAATTTGAACTAGAAGGGCACTCAGTGGAGCGCATACCTCTGCCACTTAATGCCTGATGCACGAGAACATAACCGGCCCAATCAAGACATTTTTGAAACAAGAAAAAGAGCAATCAGATTTTGCATACCCTCAGCCAGGCTTGTTTTGTGTGGTGTGTTGTGGTGGAGTTTGTGTACTCGGTGTGTTACGTAATTAATGAAGACAAAATTAGAACTGCCACTTTATAAATGCTGGCAGTGATGACTGGTTCAGCCATTTCAGAGAAGATTTTTGAAGGTTTTTTATAAAAAACACAATATGACTGCTGAATCATGCGACCGATGACGTCAAAAAAATTTTGCGGAACATATTCTCTAGATGACCCTCAAAATTTTCATACCGATCAGATGGAGCGTTCTACATATGAAATTATGACATCACAACGAAGGTACCATATGATGTCATAAAAATCACACTCATTCCCCATGAGGAGTCCTTGCTACGTGCCAAGTTTCAATTTTATTCCTTTGGTGCACTTCTTCAAGAGATGGAAGGGTCCAAAGTTCTTCCATTTTTCCATATGGCTGCCCACACACGTGACATATGACGTCACTAATTATCTCAAAACATTCTACATGAGTAGTCGCACAATGGATCAAATTTCGTTTCAATCCGTCAAGCGATTGCGGAGAAAAACACGAAAGTTCTGTGCGGAGAAACAAACAAACAAGAAGAAGAAGACGTGGTGCAGAGCCGACACTTGCAAAATCCATAAAACAAAAGGACCTAAAAACATAATTGTTGGTTGAATTCAATGACCAAATATGCAACTCCTCTTTAACTTTCAAAGTAAATCTGATGAAAATTGAGGATTTTAGAAATACAACCGAAATTGTTGACCTTGGCCTATGTTGCACTCTTGACCTCAATAACAATAGGCTTCTTCCTTATGACAAACTCTACCCATATGGTGAAGTTCGTGAAGATCGCGTTTAAAATTGTGACCTGCAGGTGACAAACAGACAGACAGACAGACAGACAGAATAACAAAAATCGACTAACCAATGTACTTGAAAAATCTTCCATTTTGGCAACTAACAAACAGAAAAGGAGTGAAAACATAACCCCCTTCCACCTTCGTTGATGGAGGTAAAAATTCTGATTGTTCTCACTCACATTTCAACCTCACTGTAATGTTGTTTAAACTCTCTTTATATTACAAGAAGATTTGTAATACCTGCTACCACCGAGGAAGAGGGGGTGCTGCGCAAAACACATTTACATATAGAGAATTGGGTCTCCCCCCCCCACCTTGAACCTCCTCCACATATGCTACCCTGAAAGAAACCATCTTTTGGGTACCTTTGGAAACGTGTAAAATTGGTTGGATTCAGTTTTTTTTTAGTTTTTGAAGCATATATAAACAACAAGCAATATCCAAATTCTGTTTTAGAGTGTAGACTAGTAGAGTACCCACCCCTGGGTGGGTCGAGTTTGTGTATTACTTGCTGAAAAATGTATAGTCTGTGTTTTTCAAGAAGACTACAGATGTTTTGTGAGGTGTAGCCTAAAATATTCTCGATGACTAAAGGGTCTAAACGTATAAATGGATTCGTTCCAATAGTAGTTCAGGTCGAAAGGGTTAATCTCAAAAATGGTGAAATGTCTAAGGGGTCAATAAAGGACCAAGTGGTCTTAAAGCTCTAAATGGTCAAGGGTCAAGCTGTCTAACATGTCTGAAGAGTGTAAGGATCCAAATGATATGAAGGTCTAAGTGGTCCTAACGGTTGTAAAGGTCTCGATGGTCTGTGGGGTCTCGAGATCCTCGGGTCTACAAGGTATAAAAGGTCTAAAGGGTGAAGGGGTCTAAAGTATCTTAAAGGTCAAAGGGGTCTTAAGGTCTTGGGGTTTAAATGTCTTTCAGGGTCTATGGGTTGTGTAAGAGATATAATAAGGGTTATAAAGGTTGCATAACTTCGGGGTCTTTTAGGTCAGGACAGATCAGATCCTTGTCAGGTCAGTCCAGATCAGATCTGTGACGTGCTACAGGTACTACGTAAACCTGCACTAACCTGTTTCATGGTCGGGTTGTCGGGTGACTAAGCATCTCCCCACCAGGTTTCCTGCTGAAGGAGGGTGTATGGATATGGACACCGAGCAAGATTAAAAACAAAACCTGCCATTTGCTCCGGAACAAATCCTGGGTTAGTGCCGGTTCGGTTTGCTTCCTTTGCAATGACGTCACACTTGAGTATCCTTTGTGTTCTCCTGCAGGTGCGTTTGGACTACATGGTCGGATGGCGCAGAAACTCGGGCCCCAGGTGGACGTTGTTGATGAAACAGGATGTGACATCTCAGAAAATGATTGCAATTGGCAGCCAATGGAGATGTGTGAAAGGCTGCAATTCAGAAGAGGCCCTGAACTACCGATGTATCGGCTTACACAAGCCGAGCAACTGGATGATTGGATCTGGAACCTTTGAAATGAATGTTCAAGGGGTTGGAACCAGTTGTTGTTGAGTGAGTGTTTGAAAGTATTTCCTATCTCTAACATTCTACTTCCCTGACACTGTATTCATGTTTCATTAACTTAGTTAATGATAGTTTGTTATTATTCAAGAAATCATGAATATTGAAGATAATTTGTCACGACGTAATGTCCTATTGCAAGGGTGGATATGCATTGTTCAACATTTACCACTTTGTGAAAAACCGATTTTGTGTCACGTGGGACAAGGATGTCCATTCTATCCAATCCACACCATGCCATGTACCAATATGTTGCACACATAGTAAAATGGGACACATTCAATTTCTCCACGACAAGTCTGTGCCTTTGGCCAATGGGTAAAGGTACAGTGGATGGATCACCTGAATAAGAACATCGAGGGAGGAGAAGTCTCTTGAGTGAGCAAATTACACCAGCCTGGTGTGGACCAACAGATAGACATGACCTCAAAAGACATGGGTGATGCAACAACATGTGGGCCAGTTCGTTGCTCACTTAACATGAATATGAATACACGATTAACTTCGTATTGGTTCAAAAATCGTGATCATTCGGGTTGTAGCTTGGGATTGTTTTCTTTTGGGGATAATCATCAGTGTTGATTATCCCAAAATTCCTGTTTCTGTCATCTCACAACAGGTTTGACAACTGCTGTTACATCACGGCATCCGTGAGGGAGAGAAAAATCTACTCGCATCAAAAGAGGCGACTTTCATTGGACATGCGAACCACCATCAGATCAACACCCGTCAAGACATCGGAAGCCCAATTCCTCTCCAGTCACCAGCTCTAAACCGCTCATCAAGTGAGAAAGGAAAATCTGTTTATGGGTGGTTTCGTAAAAAGGGGGGGGGTGGAGTGTCGATATGGAAGATCGGTGTGTGAAAGGAGTGGAGAGTGAGTGGATGAGGTCATTTTGTGAATGAGGAATGTAAATGTCAGGAGCCAAGAGTCTTTGTGAAGTGGTGTTGAGAGTCCATTCTATTGAGGAGGCACATGATAAAATTGGGATTTGGGGGGAAAAAAAATTGGAATGAAGAGTTCTATTTTTAAGTTTGAAATATTTTGGAATTCTCCATGCAGGACGTGATAAGTCTTTATAAGTTAGAGAATACATCAATAATTGATTAACAATTGGAAATTAAACTGCACGTGAAGATTGGTTTTGAAAACAAAAGAACAATCATTTACTCAGCACACATGCCTCGTACATATGAATCATGCTTGTGGTCCAGGAAGTTACATTGATTGGTTCCGCAGAGTGAAGTCTGGATGTCCATCTTCTATCCCACTACACGTCTTCGACCCTGATGGGGACGACGTTCGTTGTCGGCTGGCTGTCGAAAGGAGTGCGGTAAAGTTTGCGGGATTGTCCCTATGTAGTTTGGACGAGGTGAGTCCAAGTTAACTTCGCAACTTCTGTGATTGAAAAAACCATGGAGCTTTCTGTATTTAGAAATGGAAAAAAAACAAAAACAATTTCACTTGTACTTTGAATGTTCATTTTATTGTTTTGGGGATTACGATTTTGAAATGTCAAATTTGATGGGAAACCTGCAACTTATCAGACAAATAACACCTATTCCTCTTTCTCTTCACACTTCTCTTACATCCTTCACAGACAACATGTATCTTGACCTTCAACCTCCCGAAAGACGAGTGGCCTTTGGTGCTCGCCCTCACTCTAGAGACTTTACTACAGTGATGGTCAAAGGACTGGACCTTTCTCCTCCATTCCGCTACAGGTTATCCTTGAATGTGATTTTCGCTTTCATTCTTTCCCTTCGTTTTACTTTTGTCCTTCCCTGATACGTTGAATTTGTGTCGTTATTCACAGCCTTACAAAGGCCCACTTTCATTGTCTATTTCACATGTACCTTCCTAACCAAGGAGTGCGTCAAATGAGTATTCACTCTCTTCGAATATTTTTGACCAGTTCAAATCTTGGGTCTGTCGGGTTTTCAAATAAATACCATAAAATCCTTCATTGGTTTCCTTGTATTTCACCAGGACAGTCACCTGTGCAGTTCTGTCTGTAAATTCCCACTTCTCTTCTGTTTATTGTTTCTCCCTCGATCCTCCGTGAACTATATACCTTACGACCTGTGGGAAACCCCATGACCTCCAATGGTAAAAAACTTTGGCCCAAATGACTCATATTTTGTGGACCTCTCTGATATACATTCATTGCAAGATATGCTCGATTATCCTCGTCCACTGCTTCTCCTCATTAATTGTGACCCCTTTCCTACAGTCGAAGGGGGAAACACAGTCGAGGAACTCTTTGAGCTGCAGAGAAGGTAGATCTTGGCAGGTACGAGCTTGGGCTCGGCACTGGGTTGAAGGAGACGAAAAGGACTCGAGAGGTGACCCAGAGATCCAGCTCCAGCAGAGTTTGGGGCCTCGTAGCAGCAGTTTGCGCAATCAGGTTTGATTCACCAAGTGAGCTGTGCACATTGGACGCAGCCGCAATGGCTGC
>CM068967.1:6012890-6023154 GCA_035128595.1 Eptatretus atami | reverse complement strand
CGGTCCACACGGCGAGTGCTCTGCCAACATGTGTTCAATGGTGCGGGTGGGCCTTGCAGCCATTGCGGCTGCGGTCCAATGCGTGCACAAGCTCACTTTGGTGAATCAAACCTTGATTGCGCAAACTGCTGCTACGAGGCCCCAACACGCTCTGGAGCTCGGATCTCTGGTCACCTCTCGAGTCCTTTTCGTCTCTTCACCCAGTGCCAGAGCCAAGCTCGTACCTGCCCAAGATCTACCTTCTCTTGCAGCTCAAAAGAGTTCCTCGACTGTGTTTCCATTGGGTGCTGTCTATCTACCCCTGACCTGCTTATCTTCTGACTTCGGGTAGCATGTCTTTTCGATTTGTGACACATGCGTGATGAACAGGCCATGAATTAAATGGAAAACACACTCACTCACCTGGCTGGGACACTATTGAAATGGTCGTCATCCAGCATTCTTCTGATATGAGCACTCTCTGCAATTGTTGATTGAACTTGTGTAACGGATATCTTTTCTCCTCCAGGAACGGGGTATGGTGATATGTGTAATATAATTATTCAAATTTTCCTGATAAGGAAAAATGGGGGAATTGTGGGAGAAAATAATTATATGAATGTACTCTCAATTATAATTGTTGCTGTGCTTATATATTTAATTTTTATGCTATAAGTCGAATTGCTGTCAGTGATGCTTCCTTTAGCCAAGAGTCTTTTGACCTAAATGTTGATTAAAAGGAACGTCTTGCTATGGAACAAAGTGACCTGGTTGATAACACTGCAACTTTTGCCATGATTTTCACCTAGTGGACACGTATTGCAGTTGGAGTTCTTTGCCTAATGCTTATCAGCCCCCTCCACTCCCACAAAAGCATTATAAGTGCCAGGAAATGTAATCTTAGCTTAGTGCAAATCAATTGTGAATGTTTACCATCTCAGTGGTTTGGACTCCGTGGTACCATGAAGAATAAAAGTTCTCTGATAAATAGTACTTTTCATTGTGGACAGTGAATTAATGTTCTAAACAGATTGCGTAGTAGGATTTACACCGAGTCGGTTAAAACAAAATTCCCACACCCTCCTCGCTCCCCCCTCTCTCCTCGCTCCCCTCTTCCCCTCTCTTCCCCCTCCACCCACTCACTCTCCCTTCTCTATCTCTCTTCCGTCTCCCCCCCCCCCTCCCACTCAGTATTCCCAATCAGCGAAGGGATGTGTGAGTTGATTTTTTCTAGTGAATAAATAAAAATCCTCAACTCCAGAGGTACACCCTGAAAATGATACGAGTATGCCACATTACAACTTGCCCCTCACCTGCTCCTCAATTCCGAAATGCTTCCAGTGCAACTGAAGGAGAGATTAGAGAGATGAGAGATTGAGGACAATGGAGTGTAGACCAAAGTTGGGTTAATTGGGGTAGAAAAGATCACTGGTCAGGATGGGGAATGATTTACTTGATGGTTTGGAAGGAGGAATTATGGGAATGAAATGCCTGAGGAAGAAGACGCATGGGAAGAAAGAGGGACATTTGACAATCAGCCTGTAGTGGGATTTGTTTTTGTTTTGTTTTTGCCATTTTTACTATTTCACCATTGATTCATTATGCAAAGCTCCAGTATTCATTTGTTTTTGATTCATTTGTTCGTGAACACCTGAATGTGCACAAATGTACACTCGGGCGTAGCCAGGCTGAGGCAGACGAGGCAGTTTCCTCGTCGCTCATTTCCTGAAATATGATCTGGCCTGAGCCCTCTGGCCATCTGAGCTCCCTGGGGAGTAAACTATCAAAGCTACTGGCAGTGCTCTGAATACTCTTATCTCCACTCTTCCATCACATACTCTTATCTTACTTAATAGATAAGATATTAATAATAGGACAATACCCCCCCCCTTCCCCCCCCCGACAGTGGACTGAACAACCCTCCTCCCAGTACACTGATCTCATGAGGCACCAGCTCGTTCACTTGGCTCTGTCCTTGCGATTGAATGATGACAAACATGTGGGGTCGGCGTGGTGAGGGTGTGGGGTGGGTTTACCATGGGGGCTAAATTGTTTTGACAGCAAAACAAAATTTACTGTTTGATGTATGGTATATATATATATTTTTCATGATTAATGTGGTTGAAATGAACATTAACATTTTAAAATTTTGAGCATTGAAATTAGCCAGAATAGGTTTCTGGCATCAAAAATGCATTGGCTTCTGGGGCCGCTCAAGGCCCCCAGACCCTCGCCGTAATGGCTTCGTGCCGTTGGCGCTCGCAACCTGCGCTACGCGCACCATCACATCAACCAAGTTCACCCTTTTCGCCTCATCGCTTTTGGACTCCTGGCTACGCCCTTGGTACATATCATATGAATACCAGGCTAACTAGGAACTAAGGAAATTAGATACAGGTGGGAGGCCATTCAGCCCATCATGCCTGCACCACATCGACACCACACTAATTTATCACACACAAGATCCAAAGAGAGAAAAGCAAAATATTTTTGCAAATTTTTAAAATAAGTGTTTTTTGTGTAGTTTTTTGTATTTTGTTTTCCCCAGGGGAGGGGGCATGTGCTTGGGTAAAAAACACACAACACCCCTTGGCAAGACCCCCACCAACAGCATCCATACACATGCACACAATCACCATCAATGCTCAAGTACCTAAAAGTCCTGCCAACATCCCTATACCCCCTCTATCCCAATAACTTCCAGGTACCTATCAATTCCAATTTAAACTTATCCACTGTTTCTGCTGCCACTACCTTTCCAATGAGACACATTCCATGTCATTAACTACTTTCTGAGTGAAAGTCCCCTCCTTGCTACCATCTTAACTTCCTCTTCTTTACTCTCGGCTATGGCCCCTGGTCCTATCACTGTCCACTCTGTGAATAATTCATCTGCACTTATTTTATCTTTACCTTTCATTATCTTAACCATCTCTATTAATTCTCCTCGTAATCGCCTCCTTTCTAGTGTAATAGCCCTGGTCTCCTTCAGGCCTGGAATCAATCTAGTAGCCCTGCGCTGAACCCTCTCAATGGCATCTATGTCCTTCCTGAGTTGTGGTGAACAAAACTGCACACACTATTCTAGATGTGGCCCTCACTAAATTCCTGTATAATGTTAACACCACCTCTTTTGATTTATAATTGATCCCTCCGAATAACAACCTAAAACCCTATTTGCTCTACCTATGCTGCCTGGCGTCGTGCTGCCTGCTTACCTCCCGTAACTATTACCACCCAGATCCTTCTGTGTGACACGCTCCAAAATTACCCCTGACATCCTGTAATCTAATTTCATTGTTCTTTTCCATCCCCAACACCTTACACTTGCTCAGGTTAAATTACATCTGCCAATCTTTTGCCCAATCAATACAAGTATCAATACTTTCTAAACCTGATCACCACCCCCTCTGCTATCCACCTTACCTCCAAGCTTTGTGTCATCTGCAAATTTGAAAAGCCTACTCTTCACCGCCCACTATCCAAATAATTGATAAAAATGATGAAATACTAGCGGGAATTTATGTTGGCCTCAAAGCTAAATGAACGTTTGGTTTTGTAATTAAATGACTCATCTATTCAAGGTATGATGAGACAATTATGGTACTCAGAAAGGGAGTCACCTGAACATGTTACCCGTGATATCGGTATGACACGCAACATGCTTTGGACTTTAGTGCTTGTGAATGTGCTTCAAGGTCCAAAACAAACTTCTTGTTTCTGTCCTTGAAAAATGAATATTCTGATAGAAAAGCTCACTTGTCATCACTTCTGGCTCATACAAACTGCATCAGTTGATGCTATATCAGTTTATCAAGGGTTAATCGGTAAATAAATATGTTTGGGATTCAAAGAAAAAGTTGCTCAATCAGATGTTTTTGTGAGGCACACCCTTCTTGACAACTGAGTTTACCCAGATAAAATATGTGGGTTATGCCCTATATTTTATGAAGTGTGCTTTTCTGATTTTTTCAACATACTTGGAAACTTCAACATGTAATTAAAAATATTTCAATTAGATGGCCGAATGGGGAAGAGGAAGCAGTTGGTATCTGATGTCAGGGTAGTTAAGGTGTGACATGTCTTGTATAAAGAGACAAACCAAACTCTGATAACCAACAGCTGGCTTGTCCAGACACCACTACTTCGTCGCTCGTCTGGTTCCAAAACTGCAGTGGGATTGGAG
This sequence comes from Eptatretus atami, assembly GCA_035128595.1. Lineage (NCBI taxonomy): Eukaryota > Metazoa > Chordata > Myxini > Myxiniformes > Myxinidae > Eptatretus > Eptatretus atami. The sequence continues at coordinate 6,018,989 of CM068967.1, read as the reverse complement.
TCTGGAGAGATCAGGGAGAAGCCTCGTCCTCCTTGTCATTGCCTGCTGTGTCTGGTCATCTGGTCCTTGAAGCCATTTTCGTGGTGGGACCATCAGCTGGGAACACATTGGTGGAAACAAGGTTTGACATTTTTTCTGAGTTTTGTTACTGAGTTAAAGTTCCGGTTTACTTTCATGTAAACTGTTGGGCGAATCACTTCATCTCTCAAGGTTATAGTCACATTCGGACTAGGAACGGCACCCGTGAAGCGTGTACTCCGCCAGGCTGTACAGTTTACGCTTTTGGAACCCCTGATCGTCAGATATGGATCCGAACCTTAACCAAAATCGAATCAACTTATTCTTATCACCTATCCAACTCATCCACCAAGTTTTGTCATAATCCATCATAACTTATTGAAATATCATGCTATATATCGTTTTTAGCCCTGTCTCAATTATGAAGAATCACTTTAAAAGTTAAAAAAAAATCTCGTATCCAAATCCGGATCTTCACCAAAATCGAATTAATTTGTCCTTGTCACACACCCAACCTGTCCACCAAGTTTCATTTGAATCCTTTACAACTTTTTGGGATACCGTATGTAGCCCTCTCTTCTCAATGGTGAAGAATCACTTACAAAATTAGCGATCTTCACCATATATTATGGTGGTGGTGTACATATATACATATACATATACATATGCACATACACATATTAATCGAATCAATTAGTCATTGTCCCCACTCAACCTGTCAGATTTGGCCGAAATTAGTCAACTACTCTTCATGAAGGACACTGTGGGATATTTTTATGAACACCAACTAATGCCGGCAGATGAGACAACCCAGTTCAATATCCATGCGAGGGACGATACAGACATAAATGAATCACCTTACCTGTGAACAACCATGATAAACAATGTATAGTTGTTTCGAGACTCAAAACCCAGCTGTACACTTTTGGATGAATAGCGTACTTCTTGAAGCTAGACTGAATAGAGCTAACATCACCTTTTGAAATTCATAAAACAGTACCTGTCACATTTGTAACCTTCCTTGCTTCTTATATCTGTAAGCCAAAAGAGAGTGTAGCAAAATTCATTTTCGCTTTGCTGCAAATTGCTCCGTGTTAGATTCTTTGGTATTAACCTCCATTTAAAATGAGTGAAATGAAACAATTTGAACTAGAAGGGCACTCAGTGGAGCGCATACCTCTGCCACTTAATGCCTGATGCACGAGAACATAACCGGCCCAATCAAGACATTTTTGAAACAAGAAAAAGAGCAATCAGATTTTGCATACCCTCAGCCAGACTTGTTTTGTGTGGTGTGTTGTGGTGGAGTTTGTGTACTCGGTGTGTTACGTAATTAATGAAGACAAAATTAGAACTGCCACTTTATAAATGCTGGCAGTGATGACTGGTTCAGCCATTTCAGAGAAGATTTTTGAAGGTTTTTTATAAAAAACACAATATGACTGCTGAATCATGCGACCGATGACGTCAAAAAAATTTTGCGGAACATATTCTCTAGATGACCCTCAAAATTTTCATACCGATCAGATGGAGCGTTCTACATATGAAATTATGACATCACAACGAAGGTACCTATGATGTCATAAAAATCACACTCATTCCCCATGAGGAGTCCTTGCTACGTGCCAAGTTTCAATTTTATTCCTTTGGTGCACTTCTTCAAGAGATGGAAGGGTCCAAAGTTCTTCCATTTTTCCATATGGCTGCCCACACACGTGACATATGACGTCACTAATTATCTCAAAACATTCTACATGAGTAGTCGCACAATGGATCAAATTTCGTTTCAATCCGTCAAGCGATTGCGAGAAAAACACGAAAGTTCTGTGCGGAGAAACAAACAAACAAGAAGAAGAAGACGTGGTGCAGAGCCGACACTTGCAAAATCCATAAAACAAAAGGACCTAAAAACATAATTGTTGGTTGAATTCAATGACCAAATATGCAACTCCTCTTTAACTTTCAAAGTAAATCTGATGAAAATTGAGGATTTTAGAAATACAACCGAAATTGTTGACCTTGGCCTATGTTGCACTCTTGACCTCAATAACAATAGGCTTCTTCCTTATGACAAACTCTACCCATATGGTGAAGTTCGTGAAGATCGCGTTTAAAATTGTGACCTGCAGGTGACAAACAGACAGACAGACAGACAGACAGAATAACAAAAATCGACTAACCAATGTACTTGAAAAATCTTCCATTTTGGCAACTAACAAACAGAAAAGGAGTGAAAACATAACCCCCTTCCACCTTCGTTGATGGAGGTAAAAATTCTGATTGTTCTCACTCACATTTCAACCTCACTGTAATGTTGTTTAAACTCTCTTTATATTACAAGAAGATTTGTAATACCTGCTACCACCGAGGAAGAGGGGGTGCTGCGCAAAACACATTTACATATAGAGAATTGGGTCTCCCCCCCCCACCTTGAACCTCCTCCACATATGCTACCCTGAAAGAAACCATCTTTTGGGTACCTTTGGAAACGTGTAAAATTGGTTGGATTCAGTTTTTTTTTAGTTTTTGAAGCATATATAAACAACAAGCAATATCCAAATTCTGTTTTAGAGTGTAGACTAGTAGAGTACCCACCCCTGGGTGGGTCGAGTTTGTGTATTACTTGCTGAAAAATGTATAGTCTGTGTTTTTCAAGAAGACTACAGATGTTTTGTGAGGTGTAGCCTAAAATATTCTCGATGACTAAAGGGTCTAAACGTATAAATGGATTCGTTCCAATAGTAATTCAGGTCGAAAGGGTTAATCTCAAAAATGGTGAAATGTCTAAGGGGTCAATAAAGGACCAAGTGGTCTTAAAGCTCTAAATGGTCAAGGGTCAAGCTGTCTAACATGTCTGAAGAGTGTAAGGATCCAAATGATATGAAGGTCTAAGTGGTCCTAACGGTTGTAAAGGTCTCGATGGTCTGTGGGGTCTCGAGATCCTCGGGTCTACAAGGTATAAAAGGTCTAAAGGGTGAAGGGGTCTAAAGTATCTTAAAGGTCAAAGGGGTCTTAAGGTCTTGGGGTTTAAATGTCTTTCAGGTCTATGGGTTATGTAAGAGATATAATAAGGGTTATAAAGGTTGCATAACTTCGGGGTCTTTTAGGTCAGGACAGATCAGATCCTTGTCAGGTCAGTCCAGATCAGATCTGTGACGTGCTACAGGTACTACGTAAACCTGCACTAACCTGTTTCATGGTCGGGTTGTCGGGTGACTAAGCATCTCCCCACCAGGTTTCCTGCTGAAGGAGGGTGTATGGATATGGACACCGAGCAAGATTAAAAACAAAACCTGCCATTTGCTCCGGAACAAATCCTGGGTTAGTCCGGTTCGGTTTGCTTCCTTTGCAATGACGTCACACTTGAGTATCCTTTGTGTTCTCCTGCAGGTGCGTTTGGACTACATGGTCGGATGGCGCAGAAACTCGGGCCCCAGGTGGACGTTGTTGATGAAACAGGATGTGACATCTCAGAAAATGATTGCAATTGGCAGCCAATGGAGATGTGTGAAAGGCTGCAATTCAGAAGAGGCCCTGAACTACCGATGTATCGGCTTACACAAGCCGAGCAACTGGATGATTGGATCTGGAACCTTTGAAATGAATGTTCAAGGGGTTGGAACCAGTTGTTGTTGAGTGAGTGTTTGAAAGTATTTCCTATCTCTAACATTCTACTTCCCTGACACTGTATTCATGTTTCATTAACTTAGTTAATGATAGTTTGTTATTATTCAAGAAATCATGAATATTGAAGATAATTTGTCACGACGTAATGTCCTATTGCAAGGGTGGATATGCATTGTTCAACATTTACCACTTTGTGAAAAACCGATTTTGTGTCACGTGGGACAAGGATGTCCATTCTATCCAATCCACACCATGCCATGTACCAATATGTTGCACACATAGTAAAATGGGACACATTCAATTTCTCCACGACAAGTCTGTGCCTTTGGCCAATGGGTAAAGGTACAGTGGATGGATCACCTGAATAAGAACATCGAGGGAGGAGAAGTCTCTTGAGTGAGCAAATTACACCAGCCTGGTGTGGACCAACAGATAGACATGACCTCAAAAGACATGGGTGATGCAACAACATGTGGGCCAGTTCGTTGCTCACTTAACATGAATATGAATACACGATTAACTTCGTATTGGTTCAAAAATCGTGATCATTCGGGTTGTAGCTTGGGATTGTTTTCTTTTGGGGATAATCATCAGTGTTGATTATCCCAAAATTCCTGTTTCTGTCATCTCACAACAGGTTTGACAACTGCTGTTACATCACGGCATCCGTGAGGGAGAGAAAAATCTACTCGCATCAAAAGAGGCGACTTTCATTGGACATGCGAACCACCATCAGATCAACACCCGTCAAGACATCGGAAGCCCAATTCCTCTCCAGTCACCAGCTCTAAACCGCTCATCAAGTGAGAAAGGAAAATCTGTTTATGGGTGGTTTCGTAAAAAGGGGGGGGGTGGAGTGTCGATATGGAAGATCGGTGTGTGAAAGGAGTGGAGAGTGAGTGGATGAGGTCATTTTGTGAATGAGGAATGTAAAAGTCAGGAGCCAAGGTCTTTGTGAAGTGGTGTTGAGAGTCCATTCTATTGAGGAGGCACATGATAAAATTGGGATTTGGGGGGAAAAAAAATTGGAATGAAGAGTTCTATTTTTAAGTTTGAAATATTTTGGAATTCTCCATGCAGGACGTGATAAGTCTTTATAAGTTAGAGAATACATCAATAATTGATTAACAATTGGAAATTAAACTGCACGTGAAGATTGGTTTTGAAAACAAAAGAACAATCATTTACTCAGCACACATGCCTCGTACATATGAATCATGCTTGTGGTCCAGGAAGTTACATTGATTGGTTCCGCAGAGTGAAGTCTGGATGTCCATCTTCTATCCCACTACACGTCTTCGACCCTGATGGGGACGGCGTTCGTTGTCGGCTGGCTGTCGAAAGGAGTGCGGTAAAGTTTGCGGGATTGTCCCTATGTAGTTTGGACGAGGTGAGTCCAAGTTAACTTCGCAACTTCTGTGATTGAAAAAACTATGGAGCTTTCTGTATTTAGAAATGGAAAAAAAACAAAAACAATTTCACTTGTACTTTGAATGTTCATTTTATTGTTTTGGGGATTACGATTTTGAAATGTCAAATTTGATGGGAAACCTGCAACTTATCAGACAAATAACACCTATTCCTCTTTCTCTTCACACTTCTCTTACATCCTTCACAGACAACATGTATCTTGACCTTCAACCTCCCGAAAGACGAGTGGCCTTTGGTGCTCGCCCTCACTCTAGAGACTTTACTACAGTGATGGTCAAAGGACTGGACCTTTCTCCTCCATTCCGCTACAGGTTATCCTTGAATGTGATTTTCGCTTTCATTCTTTCCCTTCGTTTTACTTTTGTCCTTCCCTGATACGTTGAATTTGTGTCGTTATTCACAGCCTTACAAAGGCCCACTTTCATTGTCTATTTCACATGTACCTTCCTAACCAAGGAGTGCGTCAAATGAGTATTCACTCTCTTCGAATATTTTTGACCAGTTCAAATCTTGGGTCTGTCGGGTTTTCAAATAAATACCATAAAATCCTTCATTGGTTTCCTTGTATTTCACCAGGACAGTCACCTGTGCAGTTCTGTCTGTAAATTCCCACTTCTCTTCTGTTTATTGTTTCTCCCTCGATCCTCCGTGAACTATATACCTTACGACCTGTGGGAAACCCCATGACCTCCAATGGTAAAAAACTTTGGCCCAAATGACTCATATTTTGTGGACCTCTCTGATATACATTCATTGCAAGATATGCTCGATTATCCTCGTCCACTGCTTCTCCTCATTAATTGTGACCCCTTTCCTACAGTCGAAGGGGACCTTCAGGGCCTTCGTTGTGCATTGAAGCAACCACGGCAAGTTCACGATGTATTTGCAACGGTGACGTAAAGACTTTGCCTTGCTGTGGTTTGACTTGTCCAACCTTCTCTTCAGTGGGTTTTTCTTTTTTTTCACCACATTGCTCATCTTATCTCCTCAGGAAGGGGGTAGTTTCATGATCACGTGTTGAAT
>CM068967.1:5998724-6012650 GCA_035128595.1 Eptatretus atami | reverse complement strand
ACAATTTGTATAAAGACAAACAAAGATAAAACAAGAATTATGCGGAGTACAGAAGGCAGTGATCCATGTGAAATGAGATGTTAAATCATTCAAATATGAGAATTATATTATTAAAAGAGTGCAATGAGCTACAAGCCAATTTTAAATATTACCTGTGTTATCTGTCTTCTGATTAATTAGACAGGTGCGTGATTTTTGATTAAGTGGTACTTATTGTCGTTACTTAAGTAAGTTGAAGCTATTTCTAACACTGACTTTGACTCATCTTTCCTGCAGTACGGAAGTGCTAAGTTAGCTGGAATATAAATAAATAAATAATTGGCAGTTGCTTGGAACTGCTTGTGAATTGAAACTGTGATTGTTTAGCAGATATGAATGTAAAATGGTAACTGTGCAAAATCGATCGGCTTTGATTCGCGTCTGACGAGAAGTAGCTAACTTTCAAATTAGTGTACAGTGATGGAATATATTTTCTTGACTCAAAAGGGATTTTTCTTTTTGAAGGATGGGCGAAAAGAATTCTTGATTGCAATTGGAAACCCTGATAAAGACTGTGCCCTTTCTACATGGAAATAAGCAAATGAGATGAATGTTTTGAGTGCACATACAACTGAGATTTCTGTATATTTTAGCATGTCGTTGTGTGCAAAAAAAATAATTAAGGAAACGGGATAAAATATTGATATAACATGTAATGCAAGTTAAATGCTTCTGTAAGAACCTTTGTCAGTCTTGTTGAAATACATGAGCCCATGGCGTTTACTGACTGGTGTTTAAAGAGGCTTAACTTGATTTTGTTTGTTTCGGAGTGTTAAGAACAGTTGAACCATGCAATGTAACATTTCGCCTAATGTAGCTTTGGAAGAACTTCCACCGAAAGATTGGACGATGGGGAGAAACAGATTTGGGTGATGGGCATTCAACACGTGATCATGAAACTACCCCCTTCCTGAGGAATTAGATGAGCAAATGTGGTGAAAAAAAAGAAAAACCCACTGAAGAGAAGGTTGGACAAGTCAAACCACAGCAAGCAAAGTCTTTACGTCACCGTTGCAAATACATCGTGAACTTGCCGTGGTTGCTTCAATGCACAACGAAGGCCCTGAAGGTCCACACGGCGAGTCATCTGCAACATGTGTTCAATGGTGCGGGTGGGGCCTCTGCAGCCATTGCGGCTGCGGAAGTCGCATGTGAACAGCTCACTTGGTGAATCAAACCTGATTGCGCAAACCGCTGCTACGAGGCCCCAAACTTGCTGGAGCTGGATCTCTGGGTCACCTCTCGAGTCCTTTTCGTCTCTTCAACCATTGCCGAGCCCAAGCCTGTACCTGCCCAAGATCTACCTTCTCTTGCAGCTCAAAGAGTTCCTCGACTGTGTTCCATTGGGTGCTGCTCTATCTACCCCTGACCTGCTTATCTTCTGACTTCGGGTAGCATGTTCTTTTCGATTTGTGAACACATGCGTGATGAACAGGCCATGAATTAAATGGAAAACACACTCACTCACCTGGCTGGGACACTATTGAAATGGTCGTCATCCAGCATTCTTCTGATATGAGCACCTCTGCCATTGTTGATTGAACTTGTGTAACGGATATCTTTTTCTCCTCCAGGAACGGGTTATGGTGATCATGTGTAATATAATTATTCAAATTTTCCTGATAAGGAAAAATGGGGGAATTGTGGGAGAAAATAATTATATGAATGTACTCTCAATTATAATTGTTGCTGTGCTTATTATATTAATTTTTATGCTATAAGTCGAATTGGCTGTCAGTGATGCTTCCTTTAGCCAAGAGTCTTTTGACCTAAATGTTGATTAAAAGGAACGTCTTGCTATGGAACAAAGTGACCTGGTTGATAACACTGCAACTTGCCATGATTTTCACCTAGTGGACACGTATTGCAGTTGGAGTCTTTTGCCTAATGCTTATCAGCCCCCTCCACTCCCACAAAAGCATTATAAGTGCAGGAAATGTAATCTTAGCTTAGTGCAAATCAATTGTGAATGTTTACCATCTCAGTGGTTTGGACTCCGTGGTACCATGAAAGAATAAAAGTTCTCTCGATCATTAGTACTTTTCATTGTGGACAGTGAATTAATGTTCTAAACAGATGAGTAGTAGGATTTACACCGAGTCGGTTAAAACAAAATTCCCACACCCTCCTCGCTCCCCCTCTCTCCTCGCTCCCCTCTTCCCTCTCTTCCCCCTCCACCCCTCACTCTCCCTTCTCTATCTCTCTTCCGTCTCCCCCCCCCCCTCCCACTCAGTATTCCCATCAGCGAAGTAGATGTGTGTGTTGATATTTTCTAGTGAATAAATAAAAATCCTCAACTCCAGAGGTACACCCTGAAAATGATACGAGTATGCCACATTACCAAACTTGCCCCTCACCTGCTCCTCAATTCGAAATGCTTCCAGTGCAACTGAAGGAGAGATTAGAGAGATGAGAGGATTGAGGACAATGGAGTGTAGACCAAAGTTGGGTTAATTGGGGTAGAAAAGATCACTGGTCAGGATGGGGAATGATTTACTTGATGGTTTGGAAGGAGGAATTATGGGAATGAAATGCCTGAGGAAGAAGACGCATGGGAAGAAAGAGGGGACATTTGACAATCAGCCTGTTAGTGATTTGTTTTTGTTTTGTTTTTGCCATTTTTACTATTTCACCATTGATTCATTATGCAAAGCTCCAGTATTCATTTGTTTTTGATTCATTTGTTCGTGAACACCTGAATGTGCACAAATGTACACTCGGGCGTAGCCAGGCTGAGGCAGACGAGGCAGTTTCCTCGTCGCTCATTTCCTGAAATATGATCTGGCCTGAGCCCTCTGGCCATCTGAGCTCCCTGGGGAGTAAACTATCAAAGCTACTGGCAGTGCTCTGAATACTCTTATCTCCACTCTATCCACAATACTCTTATCTTACTTAATAGATAAGATACTTTAATAATAGGACAATACCCCCCCCCTTCCCCCCCCCGACAGTGACTGAACAACCCTCCTCCCAGTACACTGATCTCAATGAGGCACCAGCTCGTTCACTTGGCTCTGTCTTGCGATTGAATGATGACAGAACATGTGGGGTCGGCGTGGTGAGGGTGTGGGTGGGTTTACAATGGGGGCTAAATTTTTGAACAGCAAACAAATTTACTGTTTGACTGTATGGTATATATATATATATTTCATGATTAATGTGGTTGAAATGAACATTAACATTTTAAAAATTTTGAGCATTGAAATTAGCCAAGAATAGGTTTCTGGCATCAAAAGCATTGGCTTCTGGGGCCGCTCAAGGCCCCAGACCCTCGCCGTAATGGCTTCGTGCCGTTGGCGCTCGCACCCTGCGCTACGCGCACCATCACATCAACCAAGTTCACCTCTTTTCGCCTCATCGCTTTTGGACTCTGGCTACGCCCTTGGTACATATCATATGAATACCAGGCTAACTAGGAACTAAGGAAATTAGATACAGGTGGGAGGCCATTCAGCCCATCATGCCTGCACACATCGACACCACACTAATTTATCAACACAAGATCCAAAGAAGAGAAATGGCAAAATATTTTGCAAATTTTTAAAATAAGTGTTTTTTGTAGTTTTTTGTATTTTGTTTTCCCCAGGGGAGGGGGCATGTGCTTGGGTAAAAAACACACAACCACCCTTGGCAAGACCCCCACCAACAGCACTCCATACACAATGCACACAATCACCATCAATGCTCAAGCTACCTAAAAGTCCTGCCCACATCCCTATACCCCTCTATCCCAATAACTTCCAGGTACCTATCAATTCCAATTTAAACTTATCCACTGTTTCTGCTGCCACTACCTTTCCAATGAGACACATTCCATGTCATTAACTACTCTCTGAGTGAAAGTCCCCTCCTTGCTACCATTCTTAACTCTCCTCTTCTTTACTCTCAGGCTATGGCCCCTGGTCCTATCACTGTCCACTCTGTGAATAATTCATCTGCACTTATTTTATCTTTACCTTTCATTATCTTAAACATCTCTATTATATCTCCTCGTAATCGCCTCCTTTCTAGTGTAATAGCCCTGGTCTCCTTCAGGCTGGAATCAATCTAGTAGCCCTGCGCTGAACCGTCTCAATGGCATCTATGTCCTTCCTGAGTTGTGGTGACCAAAACTGCACACACTATTCTAGATGTGGCCCTCACTAAATTCCTGTATAATGTTAACACCACCTCTTTTTGATTTATAATTGATCCCCCTTCCGAATAACAACCTAAAACCCTATTTGCTCTACCTATACTGCCTGGCGTCGTGTGCCTGCTTACCTCCCGTATCTATTACCCCCCAGATCCTTCTGTGTGACACGCTCCAAAATTACCCCTGACATCCTGTAATCGTCTATTTCATTGTTCTTTTCCATCCCCAACACCTTACACTTGCTCAGGTTAAATTACATCTGCCAATCTTTTGCCAAATCAATACAAGTATCAATACTTTCTAAACCTGATCACCACCCCCTCTGCTATCCACCTTACCTCCAAGTTTGTGTCATCTGCAAATTTGAAAAGCCTACTCTTCACCCCACTATCCAAATAATTGATAAAAATGATGAATAACTAGCGTGGAATTTATGTTGGCCTCAAAGCTAAATGAACGTTTGGTTTTGTAATTAAATGACTCATCTATTCAAGTAATGATGAGACAATTATGGTACTCAGAAAGGAGTCACCTGAACATGTTACCCGTGATATCGTGTATGACACGCAACATGACTTTGGCTTTAGTGCTTGTGAATGTGCTTCAAGGTCAAAAAACAAACTTCTTGTTCTTGTCCTTGAAAAATGAATATTCTGATAAGAAAAGCTCACTTGTCATCACTTCTGGCTCATACAAACTGCATCAGTTGATGCTATATCAGTTTATCAAGGGGTTAAATCGCTAAATAAATATGTTTGGGAATTCAAAGAAAAGTTGCTCAATCAGATGTTTTTGTGAGGCACACCCTCTTGACAACTGAGTTTACCCAGATAAAATATGTGGGTTATGCCCTTATATTTATGAAGTGTGCTTTTCTGATTTTTTCAACGATACTTGGAAACTTCAACATGTAATTAAAAATATTTCAATTAGATGGCCGAATGGGGAAGAGGAAGCAGTTGGTATCTGATGTCAGGGTAGTTAAGGTTGACATGTCTTGTATAAAGAGACCAAACTCTGATAACCACAGCTGGCTTGTCCAGACACCACTACTTCGTCGCTCGTCTGGTTCACAAAACTGCAGTGGGAAATTGGAGTCATGGAGAATCAGGGAGAAGCTCGTCCTCCTTGTCATTGCACTGCTGTGTCTGGTCATCTGGTCCTTGAAGCCATTTTCGTGGTGGGACCATCAGCTGGGAACACATTGGTGGAAACAAGGTTTGACATTTTTTCTGAGTTTTGTTACTGAGTTAAAGTTCCGGTTTACTTTCATGTAAACTGTTGGGCGAATCACTTCCATCTCTCATGGTTATAGTCAACATTCGGAACTAGGAACGGCACCCGGTAGAGCGTGTACTCCGCCAGGCTGTACAGTTTACGTTTTGAACCCACTGATCGTCAGATATGGATCCGAACCTTAACCAAAATCGAATCAACTTATTCTTATCACCTATCCAACTCATCCACCAAGTTTTGTCATAATCCATCCATAACTTATTGAAATATCATGCTATATATCGTTTTTAGCCCTGTCTCAATTATGAAGAATCACTTTAAAAGTTAAAAAAAAATCTCGTATCCAAATCCGGATCTTCACCAAAACGAATTAATTTGTCCTTGTCACACACCCCAACCTGTCCACCAAGTTTCATTTGAAATCCATTTACAACTTTTTGGGATACCGTATGTAGCCCTCTCTTCTCAATGGTGAAGAATCACTTACAAAATTAGCGGATCTTCACCATATATTGGTGGTGGTGTACATATATACATATACATATACATATGCACATACACATATTAATCGAATCAATTAGTCATTGTCACACCCCAACCTGTCAGATTTGCCGAAATTAGTCAACTACTCTTCATGAAGGACACTGTGGGATATTTTATGAACACCAACTAATGCCGGCAGATGAAACACCCAGTTCAATATCCATGCGAGGGCGATACAGACATATGAATCACCTTACCTGTGAAACACCATGATAACAATGTATAGTTGTTTCGAGACTCAAAACCCAGCTGTACACTTTTGAGATAAATAGCGTACTTCTTGAAGCTAGACTGTAGAGCTAACATCACCTTTTGAAATTCATAAAACAGTACCTGTCACATTTGTAACCTTCCTTGCTTCTTATATCTGTAAGCCAAAAGAGAGTGAGCAAAAATCATTTTCGCTTTGCTGCAAATTGCTCCGTGTTAGATTCTTTGGTATTAACCTCCATTTAAAATGAGTGAAATGAAATAATTTGAACTAGAAGGGCACTCAGTGGAGCGCATACCTCTGCCACGTAATGCCTGATGCACGAGAACATAACCGGCCCAATCAAGACATTTTTGAAACAAGAAAAAGAGCAATCAGATTTTGCATACCCTCAGCCAGACTTGTTTGTGGTGGTGTGTTGTGTGGAGTTTGTGTACTCGGTGTGTTACGTAATTAATGAAGACAAAATATGAAACTGCCACTTTATAAATGCTGGCAGTGATGAACGGTTCAGCGATTTCAGAGAAGATTTTTGAAGGTTTTTTATAAAAAAACACATATGACTGCTGAATCATGCGACCGATGACGTCAAAAAAATTTTGCGGAACATATTTCCCTAGATGACCCTCAAAATTTTCATACCGATCAGATGGGAGCGTTCTACATATGAAATTATGACATCACAACGAAGGTACTATGATGTCAATAAAAATCACACTCATTCCCCATGAGGAAGTCCTTGCTACGTGCCAAGTTTCAATTTTATTCCTTGGTGCACTTTTCAAGAGATGGGAAGGTCCAAAGTTCTTCCATTTTTCCAATATGGCTGCCACACCACGTGACATATGACGTCATAATTATCTTCAAAACATTCTACATGAGTAGTCGCACAATGGATCAAATTTCGTTTCAATCCGTCAAGCGATTGCGGAGAAAAACACGAAAGTTCTGTGCGGAGAAACAAACAAACAAGAAGAAAGAAGACGTGGTGCAGAACCGACACTTGCAAAATCCATAAAACAATATGACCTAAAAACATAATTGTTGGTTGAATTCAATGACCAAATATGCAACTCCTCTTTAACTTTCAAAGTAAATCTGATGAAAATTGAGGATTTTAGAAATACAACCGAAATTGTTGACCTTGGCCTATGTTGACCTTTTGACCTCAATAACAATAGGCTTCTTCCTTATGACAAACTCTACCCATATGGTGAAGTTTGTGAAGATCGCGTTTAAAATTGTGACCTGCAGGTGACAAACAGACAGACAGACAGACAGACAGAATAACAAAAATCGGACTAACCAATGTACTTGAAAAATCTTCCATTTTGGCAACTAAAAACAGAAAAGGAGTGAAAACATAACCCCCTTCCACCTTCGTTGATGGAGGTAAAAATTCTGATTGTTCTCACTCACATTTCAATCTCACTGTAATGTTGTTTAAACTCTCTTTATATTACAAGAGATTTGTAATACCTGCTACCACCGAGGAAGAGGGGGTGCTGCGCAAAACACATTTACATATAGAGAATTGGGTCTCCCCCCCCCACCTTGAACCTCCTCCCCCACATATGCTACCCTGAAAGAAACCATCTTTTGGGTACCTTTGGAAACGTGTAAATTTTGTGGATTCAGTTTTTTTTTAGTTTTTGAAGCATATATAAACAAACAAGCAATATACAAATTCTGTTTTAGAGTGTAGACTAGTAGGAGTACCCACCCTGGGTGGGTCGAGTTTGTGTATTACTTGCTGAAAAATGTATAGTCTGTGTTTTTCAAGAAGACTACAGATGTTTTGTGAGGTGTGAGCCTAAAATATTCTCGATGATCTAAAGGGTCTAAACGTTATGGATTCGTTCCAATAGTAGTTCAGGTCGAAAGGGTCTAATCTCAAAAATGGTGAAATGTCTAAGGGGTCAATAAAGGACCAAGTGGTCTTAAAGCTCTAAATGGTCAAGGGTCAAGCTGTCTAACATTCTGAAGAGTGTAAGGATCCAAATGATATGAAGGTCTAAGTGGTTCCTAACGGTTGTAGAAAGGTCTCGATGGTCTGTGGGGTCTCGAGATCCTCGGGTCTACAAGGTATAAAAGGTCTAAAGGATAGGGGTCTAAATGTATCTTAAAGGTCAAGGGGTCTAAGGTCTGGTTTTAAATGTCTTATCAGGGTCTTAGGGTTGTAAAAGAATATAATAAGGGGTTATAAAGGTTGCATAACTTCGGGGTCTTTTAGGTCAGGACAGATCAGATCCTTGTCAGGTCAGTCCAGATCAGATCTGTGACGTGCTACAGGTACTACGTAAACCTGCACTAACCCAGTTTCATGGTCGGGTTGTCGGTGATAAGCATCTCCCCCACCAGGTTTCCTGCTGAAGGAGGTGTTATGGATATGGACACCGAGCAAAGATTAAAAACAAAAACCTGCCATTTGCTCCGGAACAAATCCTGGGTTATGCCGTTCGGTTTGCTTCCTTTGCAATGACGTCACACTTGAGTATCCTTTGTGTTCTCCTGCAGGTGCGTTTTGACTACATGGTCGGATGGCGCAGAAACTGCGGCCCAGGTGGACGTTTGTGATGAACAGGATGTGACATCTCAGAAAATGATTGCAATTGGCAGCCAATGGAGTGTGTGCAAGGCTGCAATTCAGAAGAGGCCCTGAACTACCGATGTATCGGCTTACACAAGCCGAGCAACTGGATGATTGGATCTGAAACCTTTGAAATGAATGTTCAAGGGGTTGGAACCAGTTGTTGTTGAATGAGTGTTGGAAAGTATTTTCCTATCTCTAACATTCTACTTCCCTGACACTGTATTCATGTTTCATTAACTTAGTTAATGATAGTTTTGTTATTATTCAAGAAATCATGATATTTGAAGATAATTTGTCACGACGTAATGTCCTATTGCAAGGGTGGATATGCATTGTTTCAACATTTACCCATATTTATGTGAAAAACCGATTTTGTGTCCACGTGGACAAGGATGTCCATTCTATCCAATCCACACCATGCCATGTACCAATATGTTGCACACATAGTAAAATGGGACACATTCAATTTCTCCACGACAAGTCTGTGCCTTTGGCCAATGGGTAAAGGTACAGTGGGTAGGATCACTGAATAAGAACTTCGAGGGATGGAGAAGTCTCTTGAGTGAGCAAATTAACACCAGCCTGGTGTGGACAACAAAAGATAGACATGACCTCAAAAGACATGGGTGATGCAACAACATGTGGGCCAGTTCGTTGCTCACTTAACATGAATATGAATACACGATTAACTTCGTAATTGGTTCAAAAATCGTGATCATTCGGGTGTAGCTGGGATTGTTCTTTTGGGGATAATCATCAGTGTTGATTATCCCAAAATTCCTGTTTCTGTCATCTCACACAAGGTTTGACAACTGCTGTTACATCACGGCATCCGTGATGGAAGAGAAAATCTACTCGCATCAAAAGAGGCGACTTTCATTGGACATTGCGAACCACCATCAGCATCAACACCCGTCAAGACATCGGAAGCCCAATCCTCTCCAGTCACCAGCTCTAAACCGCTCATCAAGTGAGAAAGGAAAATCTGTTTATGGGTGGTTTCGTAAAAAGGGGGGGGGTGGAGTGTCGATATGGAAGATCGGTGTGTGAAAGGTAGTGGAGAGTGAGTGGATGAGGTCATTTTGTGAATGAGGAATGTAAAAGTCAGGAGCCAAGGTCTTTGTGTGAAGTGGTGTGAGAGTCCATTCTATTGAGGAGGCACATGATAAAATTGGGATTTGGGGGGAAAATAAATTGGAATGAAGAGTTCTATTTTTAAGTTTGGAAATATTTTGGAATTCTCCATGCAGGACTGTGAAGTCTTTATAAGTTAGAGAATACATCAATAATTGATTAACAATTGGAAATTAAACTGCAGTGAAGATTGGTTTTGAAAACAAAAGAACAATCATTTACTCAGCACACATGCCTCGTACATATGAATCATGCTTGTGGTCCAGGAAGTTACATTGATTGGTTCCGCAGAGTGAAGTCTGGATGTCCATTCTCTATCTCCACTAACGTCTCGACCCTGATGGGGACGACCTTCGTTGTCGGCTGGCTGTCGAGAAGGAGTGCGGTAAAGTTTGGGGATTGTCCCCTATGTAGTTTGGACGAGGTGAGTCCAAGTTAACTTCGCAACTTCTGTGATTGAAAAAAAACATGGAGCTTTCTGTATTTAGAAATGGAAAAAAAACAAATAACAATTTCACTTGTACTTTGAATGTTCATTTTATTGTTTTGGGGATTACGATTTTGAAATGTCAATTTGATGGGAAACCTGCAACTTATCAGACAAATAACACCTATTTCCTCTTTCTTCACACTTCTCTTACATCCTTCCACAGACAACATGTATCTTGACCTTCAACCTCCTCGAAAGACGAGTGGCCTTTGGTGCTCGCCCTCACTCTAGAGACTTTACTACAGTGATGGTCAAAGGACTGGACCTTTCTCCTCCATTCCGCTACAGGTTATCCTGAATGTGAGTTTCGCTTTCATTCTTTCCCTTCGTTTTTTACATTTTGTCCTTCCCTGATACGTTGAATTTGTGTCGTTATTCCAAGCCTTACAAAAGGCCCACTTTCATTGTCTATTTCACATGTACCTTCCTAACCAAGGAGTGCGTCAATTGAGTATTCACTCTCTTCGAATATTTTTGACCAGTTCAAATCTTGGGTCTGTCGGGTTTTCAAATAAATACCATAAAATCCTTCATTGGTTTCCTTGTATTTCACCAGGACAGTTCACCTGTGCAGTTCTGTCTGTAAATTCCCACTCTCTTCTGTTTATTGTTTCTCCCTCGATCCTCCGTGAACTATATCTCTACGACCTGTGGGAAACCCCATGACCTCCAATGGTAAAAAATTTGGCCCAAATGACTCATATTTTGTGGACCCTCTGATATACATTCATTGCCAGATATGCTCGATTATCCTCGTCCACTGCTTCTCCTCATTAATTGTGACCCCTTTCCTACAGTCGAAGGGAATGCCAATGTGCATCTCCAAATTCGTAGGACGGTTACACCAAAGAACAACGCCAAATTCAGCATAATGAGCGGACGCATCCT
The DNA here is from genome assembly GCA_035128595.1 of Eptatretus atami. NCBI lineage: Eukaryota > Metazoa > Chordata > Myxini > Myxiniformes > Myxinidae > Eptatretus > Eptatretus atami. The sequence goes on along the minus strand of CM068967.1, from coordinate 6,001,381 downwards.
TCAGCTTTTCAAAAATCGACCGTACAGTCCAGCTCACCGAAGGTAAACAGACCAAGAGAAAGGACTAATCCGCACAAAATGAAGTTATAAGTTTTTTTAAAACATACTAGTTAACATCTGGAAAGCTAACAGGAAGTTATGGTTCAGATATATAAATGTAACCTTCCAAAGTGTACATGAAAGTACCTCCTCTCCCACCTTATTAAGTATGAGTTTGATAACAGGTACTTGGATCCAGAGTTATCTTTTCAAATAGTTTGAACGTCCCCATTAAGAAATGAATATTTTTTCCCTTTGCTAATACGCATAGCTCTTTAGAATTCGGTAAAACTCAGCTTTTTAACAATTCAAATATAGTTTAGGGTCATTTGTTACATACACACTGAGAGTGAGGATTCCACCCTATGTATGCATTCAAGAATTAGTATGAAACTTTGTGTATTGCTTGAGTGTTCTTTGGATGATTTGAAAAACCCAAAGTGAATTTGCTGACAAGTTGATTGCACTTTGACAAATTCGACTGGTTCGGGCCTGTACACCTATCCTCCTCCTCTGTCTTCCTACACGAATGTCCCATTATGTTTCTCTCCAGAGAACGTATTGCTTTCAATCAGCCCAAGTTGCGAAAGTCCCACAGACACAAGAAACCGGTCCGAGAAAACACTTCCTCTTCCCGCATATTCCACACCGGCCTGATCGTGACACCTCCAGCAGAGACCTTCGGGCAACCAGGCAGATCTGCTTCTTGCTATAGAATCTCTGGTTCGTGACTCACATCCTCTCTGTCATTGTCTATTAGCCTTTATATTTCTTCACTTCTTTGTTTTAGGCCTTTCTTTGTTCTGTTTTTATTGTTCAACTTTTCGTGTTTTTTGTTTCTTTCACCCTTTGGCTCATTTTTTTTAGCTCACCTGGAACATAGTTCCAGGAAGCTTAATGGGATGGTACGTCGTCCATCCATCAGTCCGTCTGTTCTGTCCACAAATACTTGCAACTTCTTCTGAACTACCACACACGTTTTGATGAAACTTTGCGACAACAATTCAGCACCGTGTTATGCGCCAAGTTTGTTCAAGCATAAATAAATCAGGCCCTAAGGGGTATCCCGGGGTTGCCTCCCCAAAATAGGTATTGGCTTTCTTCTCAGAAACTACCACATGCAATTCCAATGAAACTTGACTCTAATCTTCATCACTCCTGTGATGTACCAAAGTTTGGTTCATGGCATTAAAAACAAAATCCGGGGTCTGAGGGGGTCTATAGAGGGAGTTTATGGGGGCGGGGGTTGCCCCCCACAAACTCCCCATAAAACTCTCCCAAAAAGAGGTGTTTGCTTTCTTTCTCCGAAGCCACACACACAATTTCATGAAACTACTGACCACAACCTTATCACCCGTTGTTTGTACCAAAGGTTTATTTAAGGCATTAAAAAATTAACATCCATAGGTATAACTTTCTTCTCCATTATATATTTTTGTGGGTCATCCATGCCGACCAGTATTCCTGGTTATCTTTATCCAGCTGCTTACCAAGAGTAGCACCCAGGGGTATGCCCCTATGTTTATACCATTAGCGTTTGTTTTGCCTCTTTGGTCCTCATATTGGACGTTATGAAAAACATCTCTGGGTAAATGATGCTTTGTGTCACATGTTCGTGAAGCTATAACATGTTCATTGTGTGTGTATGCAGACAAGAAAACTGAGCTGCGTTGCATTCATTCTCACAATCCGAAGGTGAGTGCACCAGACCAACTCTACAGATATATTATATATAATATATATACATATATATTATATTACATATATATATTATATATATATATTATATATATATATATTAATAATTAGTGAGGTTCCCATGCAAAGCACGAGTGGAGCCCAAATGCAAACGGACAATGATAAACCATGAGCCAATGAATCCACATTTCTGTGCCCCCTTCAGTCAAACAGAACGTCCGGTTCGTGAATGACCTCGGGCAAAACCACTTCCGGCAGCTGACCCCACAGAAGGTGGTTTTATCTCTTCTTTCTCTTACGCATTGTCAGCTTGGCTGCTGGGATAGCTATTATTTTGTTGGGGTATGACTATGCCCACTGATGCTGCTGCCCGCATACCAACTGCATTGGGCACTCATTTGCAACCTCAGGAAGTATTGAACAGGCATAATCTACCCCACCTGGTATAATTCAGTGGCAAACGGGGCTCAAAACTCAGGACCCATGACCCAAGCCAGCACCCTACCACTAAGCCAACACCAGGCTTTGGTGGATTCCATCTATCCATTGGGACCCATACTCTGTGCAGAGCGTGGTGCGCCGATGCAGTCTCCTTGGCTATGGGCACAATCCTGGATGGGTTCCACTCCGACACAGTGTACCAGCAAAGCTGACCTCATTTTGCCTGACTTCAAAAGGATGAAAGGCAGAGTTCAACCCCACCTTGGTATTAATTCAACGGCAGAGCGGAATTTGAACTGAGGATCCTATTGAGCCCACCCACAAACGACAGTCAGAGGCATTTTACTTAAATTACAGTCAGGTCAGTACCAGCTCCTAATCAGTGAGAGCAATACAGTTACAAATCCTCATTCCATTAATTGATTTCATAATTGCTGTTGGTCTAGCCACTCTTCCAGTCATTCTGCATTATGGTTATG
>CM068967.1:5971991-5990806 GCA_035128595.1 Eptatretus atami | reverse complement strand
AGCATTTAAATTGCAGCTCAAAACACTCCGTCCACACATGTAGCTATCTCGGTAGAACCTTTCCCATCTTTTACCAAATATCACTGTTGTGGGGGACCAGACAGCCAGTCCGCACTTGTCTACGGAGAACTCAGACGAAGAGCCATCAACATAACATTCAAAGACTAATGAAGACAGCACGTCCATCCGAGGGATAATTTATTGATCACTCTCTACCGAAGTGCTGATGGGAGGTTATAAATCCTCATTCATCCCAAGGTACCAAATCATACACAACTACTTTACAAATCACTTAAAGAGAGAGATGGCCTGCATCGCCCTACTCCCCACAAGCGCGGGGATGCCAGACAGGGAGAAACAGGCGGGAAAACCTGCGCGTGCCTCGCAGTTCCTCTCGGAGATTGTAACCGCAACGGAGCTGTTGAATGGCGAGTGGTGAAGATGCAGCAGCGTAGATGGTGGAGCGTGGCGCTGGTTGCAGTGTGGTTGGCGCTGTGGTGGGTGCGTGGTTGTGGTTGACATGCCTGGTGGTCGAAAATAAAGAAAGAACAGAAAAACGACTGACTCAAAGGATCGGAGCCCGAATGAACACATAAATTCCCTTAAAGACAACGGGTTGGGCTAACTATACAGTACTCAAGAAATACCATCACTACCGGGACTGAATGGTGGTTGCGAATTTTCCAACAGCCGTAACAATATTGTTACGAATCTGGAAACCATGCACACCTTCACATTCAGGTCCAAGTTAGTTATGCCGGTAAGTACGTGTTGTAGTCAGGACCCGTCCTTTTGTTTAGCGGGAGATTAAATGTGTGGTTGTGACGCCCTTTAGAATAGGTTATTATATCCCAACGAGCCATCGATAAAAACCATCCATCGCATGATCCATCCCCATCGACGATCCACGACCCACCCACTGTCCTACAACGTCACTCTGACTTGCCAGGGCAGGGTCTTGAACCGTTCCTTGCCGCTCCAACGCTCCTTCCACAAACGTTTTTAACTCTTCGCACCAACGCAACATGGATACTGTAACTTCTCGAGAGCGGAGCACGTGGAGAAGTGGGATCTCCAAACAGGGGGCCACTGCTCCCCTCGTGGTGTGCGGGCCGTGGCCAATGAGGGACAGACAGCGAGATGATTCTCACCAAGGCCCCTTCACCTTGTGGGAGGAGATATAAGTCGAGACCTCGGAGGGTGGTCATTGTCGGCGCTTTGGCGCTGGTGGTGTCTGAGAGCAGGCAGTGCGAGAGCAGGAGAGTGCGAGAGCTGTGTGTGTTTCACGAGGGAGGTGGATAAAGATCCCCGAGCACGCTCTGAGAGAAGTACTGGAGTTTCCCCCCCTTTTTGGGAAAAAAAAAAAAAAAAAAAAAAAGTGGTCACGTTCCATTCACGGTGGCTGTTACGGGGAGAGAGTTCTGTGGACCGACCAATTCACCACCCGAGCTCCGTCACGAACACGAGTCCCCACGTGCGACGGGACCAGACCGACGACCATTGCAGTTGCCACAGCACTGGAGTAACCCCTTTCTCCGACGGCCAGGTACCCATCCCGGACCTCTGACCCGCCACTGTCTCTCTCTCTCTCATCGCTGAAGGGTCCAATAAAGAACTCCGGGTTTATTTTCTTTTTTGGTCTGTGTGTCTGCGTGTGGCCCGTCTATAAGTAGAATTGTTTTAACGTGTTTTATTTCATCATTGTAAAATACTGCATTGCACATTCACGATAAGTCCTGCCCTGTGTCTTATTTTACGGTAATAAATCTTAGAAATGTTTCCCAGCCTTCGTTTCCGTCTTTCTTTATTTGGTTCAGCATGGTCCGGGTCTGAGTTTCAGATGGGGGTTTCAATCCCCGATAATCCGCTTAATCCTAGCCGCACGGCTTTTGGCCAGTTTCCGTCTCGGCTGCCAACCGAACGGAGTGGTAGTCGCTAGTTCTGAACTCTACCCCGCAGTCGGTAGAGTGACGGTTCCGAGAAAGACGTGCCAGGGCGTGAATCCCCGGTAGCCAAGACTGCGTGGTTATTTAGGTATATTGGGGTATAGACAATTACCGACGCCAGCGGTCAAAGATATTGGGCGTTTCACGGTTCGATTAATCGACCCGCGGCTTCGGATTTATCCGAGCAACCGGCTATAAATCCGGGAATCTGGTGGGAGACGGCGTAAACTTCCCCACCTAGCGGTCGTTCTGCACCGACCCCCGGCCACACAATATATATATATACTAATATACTTATATATATATAATATATATATATATATATATACCGATTATAATAATGACAATAATATCATGTGAATTGTTCCATATTACAGTGAAGGAAATAAGATTGTGTTAGATTACATAATTTCTGATCTGACAAATTGCCAGTAGAATTTTGTAAAACACTTACATGCCCAGCATCTAATCATAGATTCAATTGTCATCCATGTCTATGCCGTGGTTCTCGCACAGGTGCCCCACCCAGTATATAATAAAGCAGGAGCGTCTGTCTGTCCGTCCGTCCCTGAACTACTCCTCGTTTTGGGGCTACCCCGAGAAACGTTCTGGCGGAACATTTTTGGGGTCTCAGCAGGAGTCCTAAAGTGAGATTTCCACCAGTAATTCTCAGATGGGTGAGAAGGGTTTTCAATAAAATTTTCTCATGCAGTTATGATTTTGATTTTCCACCCATAACGAAACTGATCCTCTCCACGTGAAACTCATTCATGGGTTAAAGTAATGGTTTGGTAATATCTCCCATACAATTGAGATTTTGCGTTCACCTCGCGTTGACGCCCAATCTTTCTCTCCCCACTGTAAACACCACCGCAAGCTTTCAGCCAATATCCCATTACAAATGAGAGTCTGGGTTTCCACCAACGAGATGCTCCAATGTTTTGCTCACATTTGCAGATTGGCATTGACTGGTGTATAGAACATTATATATCCACCAATGCCTGGTGTTGGCTTAAAATGGTTGTGGGGTGGGCTCAAGGATCCTCAGTTCAAATTCCGCTCTGCCGTGAATTAATACCAAGGTGGGGTTTGAACTCTGCCTTTCATCCTTTTGAAGTCAGCAAAATGAGTGCAGCTTTGCTGGTACATCTGTGTCGGAGTGGCACCCATCCAGGTTGTGCCCAAGCCCAAGGAGACTGCATCGGCAGCACCACGCTCTGACAGAGTATGGGTCCCAATGGATAGATGGATATGCCACCAAGCCTGGTGTTGGCTTAGTGGTAGGGTGCTCGGCTTGGGTCCATGGGTCCTGAGTTTTTGAGCCCCGTTTTGCCACTCCGAATTATACCAGGTGGGGTAGATTTGCCTGTTCATACTTCCTGAGGTTGGCAAAATGAGTGCCAATGCAGTTGGTAATGACAGGGCAGCAGCATCAGTGGGCATAGTCATACCCCAACAAAATAATAGCTACCCAGCAAGCCAAGCTGACAATGCGTAAGAGAAAGAAAGAGATAAAACCACCTTCTGTGGGTCAAGCTGCCGGAAGTGTTTTTGCCCGAGGTCATTCACGAACCCGGACGTTCATGTTTGACTGAAGGGGCACAGGAATGTGGAATTCATTGGCTCATGGTTTATCATTGTCCGTTTGCATTTGGGCTCCACTCGTGCTTTGCATGGGAAACCTCAGCTAATTTTATATATATATAATATATATATTATAATATATATATGTATATATAATATATATGTATATATATATATATATATATCTGTAGAGTTGTCTGGTGCACTCACCTTCGATTGTGAGAAATGAATGCAACGCAGCTCAGTTTTCTTGTCTGATACACAACACAATGAACATGTTATAGCTTCACGAACATGTGACACAAAGCATCATTTACGCCAGAGATGTTTTCATAACGTCCATATATAGAGACAAAGAGGCAACAACAAACGCTAAATGGTTAAACATAGGGGCATACCCCCTGGTGCTCACTCTTGGTAGCCAGCTGGATAAACGATAACCAGGGAATACTGGTCGCATGGAGACCCACAAAAATATATAATGGAGAAGAAAGTTAATACCTATGATTGTTAATTTTTTAATTGCCTTAAATAAACCCTTTTGGTACAACAACGGGTGATAAAAGTTGTGGTCAGAGTTTCATGAAATGTGTGTGTGGCTTCGGGAGAAAAGAAAGCAAACACCTCTTTGGGAGAGTTTTATGGGGAGTTTGTGGGGGGCAACCCCCGCCCCCATAATACTCCTCTATAGACCCCCTCAGACCCGATTTGTTTTTTTAATGCATGAACAAACTTTTGGTACATCACAAGTGATGAAGATTAAGAGTCAGTTTCATTGGAATTGCATGTGGTAGTTTCTGAGAAGAAAGCAAATACCTATCTTTGGGGAGCAACCCCCCGGGATACCCCTTAGGGCCTGATTTATTTATGCCTTGAACAACTTTGGCGCATACAACGGTGCTGAATGTTGTCGCAAAGTTTCATCAAAAACACGTGTGTGGTAGTTTCAAGAAGAAGTTGCAAGTATTTGTGGACAGAACAGACGGACTGAGATGGACGACGTACCATCCCATAAGCTTCCTGGAACTATGTTCCAGGTGAGCTAAAAAAATGAGCAGCAAGGGTGAAAGAAACAAAATAACACGAAAAGTTGAACCAATAAAAACAGAACAAAGAAAGGCCTAAACAAAGAAGTGAAGAAATATAAAGGCTAATAGACAAGACAGAGAGGATGTGAAGTCACGAACCCAGAGATTCTATAGCCAAGAAGCAGATCTGCCTGTGCCCGAAGGTCTCCTGCTGGAGGTGTCAACGATCGGCCGGTGTGGAATATGCGGGAAGAGGAAGTGTTTTCTCGTGACCGTTTCTTGTGTCTGTGGGACTTTCGCAACTTGGCTGATTGAAAGCAATACGTTCTCTGGAGAGAACATAAATGGGACATTCGTGTAGGAAGACAGAGGAGGAGGATAGTGTAGCAGGCCCGAACCAAGTCGAATTTGTCAAAGTGCAATCAACTTGTCAGCAAAATTCACTTTGGTTTTTCAAAATATCCAATGAACAACCCAAGCAATACACAAAGTTTCATACTAATTTTCTTGAATGCATACATAGGGTGGAATCCTCACTCTCAGTGTGTATGTAACATAGACGCCTAAACTATATTTTGAATTTGTTAAGAAAGCTGAGTTTTACCGAATTCTGAAAGAGCTATGCGTATTAGCAAAAGGGAAAAAAAATAATTCATTTCTTAATGGGGTACGTTCAAACTTCAATTTGAAAAGATAACTCTGGATCCCAAGTACCTGTTTATCAACTCATACTTAATAAGGTGGGAGAGGAGGTACTCTTCATGTTACACTTGGTAAGTTTACATTTTATATCGAACCATAACTTCCTGTAGCTTTCCAGATGTTAACTAGTATGTTTTAAAAACAACTTATAACTTCATTTTGTGCGGATTAGTCCTTTCTCTTGGTCTGTACCTTCGGTGAGCTGGACTGTACGGTCGATTTGAAAAGCTGAAGGATCGCCGTCCGCTCATATGCTGATTTGGCGTTGTTCTTTGGTGTAAACCGTCCGAGAATTTGGAGAATGCACATTTGGCTTCCCCTTCGACTGTAGAAAGGGGTCACAATAATGAGGAGAAGCAGTGGCCGAGGATAATCGAGCATATCTGGCAATGAATGTTATATCAAGAGGGTCCCACAAATAATGAGTCATTTGGGCCAAAGTTTTTTTACCATTGGAGGTCATGGGGTTTCCCACTGTCCGTAGAGACTAGTTCCGGAGGATGGCGAGGGAGAAACAATAACAGAAAGAAGAAAGTGGGGAATTTACAGACGACTGCACAGGTAACTGTCCTGGTGAAATACAAGGAAACCAATGGAAGGATTTAATGGTATTATTGAAAACCCGACAGACCCAAGAATTTGAACTGGTCAAAAATATTCGAAGAGAGTGAATACTCATTTGACTGACCTCCTTGTTAGGAAGGTACATGTGAAATAGACAATGAAAGTGGGCCTTTGTGGTAAGGCTGTTGGAAATAAGACGACACAAATTCAACGTATCAGGGAAGGACAAAATGTAAACGAAGGGAAAGAATTGAAAGCGAAACTTCACTTCAAGATAACCTGTAGCGGAATGGAGGAGAAAAAGGTCAGTCCTTTGACCCATTCACTGTAGTAATCTCTAGAGTGAAGGGAGAGCACCCAAAGGCCACTCGTCTTTCGAGAGGGTTGAAGGTCAAGAATACATGTTGTCTGTGGAAGGATGTAAGAGAAGTGTGAAGAGGAAGGAGAATAGGTGTTATTTGTCTGATAAAGTGCAGGTTCCGCATCAAAATTTCGACATTCAAAATCGTAACCCCAAAATGCAATAAAATGAACATTCAAAGTACAAATGAACCATTGATTTTGTTTTTTTCCATTTCTAAATACCAGAAGGCTCCTAGTTTTTTCAATCACAGAAGTTGGCGAAGTTAACTTGGATCACCTCGTCCCAAACACATAGGGGGATCAATCCCGCCAAACTTTACCGCACTCCTTCGCGACAGCCAGCCCGACAACGACACGTCCGTCCCCATCAGGGTCGAGACCGTGAAGTGGAAATAGAAAGATTGGACATCCAGACTTCACTCTGTGGGAACCAATCATGTAGCTTCTGGACCACAAGCAAATGATTCATATGTACGAGGCATGTGTGCTGAGTAAATGATTGTTCTTTGTTTTCAAAACCAATTCTTCACGTGCAGTTTTTAATTTCCAATTGTTAATCAATTATTGATGTATTCTTACTTATAAAGACTTATTCAACAGTCCTGATGGAAATTCCAAAATATTTCCAACTTAAAAAATAGAACTCTTCATTCCAATTATTTTCCCCCCCAAATCCCAGATTTTAGTCATGTGCCTCCTCAATAGAAGGACTCTCAACACACTTCACAAAAGACGCTTGGCTCCTGACATTTACATTCTCACTCACAAAATGAACCTCAATCCACTCACTCTCCACTACCTTTCACACACCGATCTTCCATATCGACACTTCCACCCCCCACCTTTTACGAAACCACCCATAAACAGATTTTTTCCTTTTCACGTTGATGAGCGGTTTAAGAGCTGGTGACTGGAGAGGAATTGGGCTTCCCGATGTCCTTGACGGGTGTTGATGCTGATGTGGTTCGGCAATGTCCCAATGAAAGTCGCCCTTTTTGAGCGAGTAGATTTTCTCTCCATCACGGATGCCGTGAATGTAACAGCAGTTGTCAACCGTGTGAGATGACAGAACAGGAATTTTGGGGGATAATCAACACTGATGATTATCCCAAAAGAAAACAATCCCAAGCTAACACCGAATGATCACGATTTTTGAACAATACGAAGTAATCGTTATTCATATTCCAATGTTAAGTGAGCAACGAACTGGCCACATGTTGTTGCATCACCCATGTTTTTGAGTCATGTCTATCTTTTGTTGTCCACCACAGGCTGGGTTAATTTGCTCACTCAAGAGACTTCTCGCATCCCTCGAGTTCTTTATTCAAGGTGATCTACCACTGTACTTTACCCATTGGCCAAAGGCACAGACTTGTCGTGGAGAATTGAATGTGTCCCATTTTACTAATGTGGCAACATATGGTACATGGCATGGGTGTGGGATTGGATAGAATGGCCATCCTTGTCCCCCTGTGACACAAATCGGTTTTTCACATAAATTGGGGTACTGTTGAACAATGCATATCCACCCTTGTCAATAGGACATTACGTCGTGACAAAATTAAATCTTCAAAATATCATGATTTCTTTGAATAATAAAACAAACTATCATGTAACTAATATGAAACATGAATACAGTGTCAGGAAGTGAAGTTAGAGATAGGAAATACTTTCAAACATCCTTCAACAACAACTGGTTCCAACCCCTGAACATTCATTTCAAAAGTTCCAGAATCCAATCATCCAGTGCTCGGCTTGCTCTGCTAAGCCGATACACTCGGTAGTTCAGGGCCTCTTCTGAACTTGCAGCCTTGCACGACATCTCATTGGCTGCCAAATTGCAAATCATTTTCTGAGAATTCACATCCTGTTTCACACAACGTCCACTCTGGGCCCAGAGTTTCTGCGCCCCGACCATGTAAGGTCAAAACGCACCTGCAGGAGAACACAAAGGATACTCAATGTGGACGTCATTGCAAAGGAAAGCAAACCCGAACCGGAACTAACCCAGGATTTGTCCGGAGCAAATGCAGTTTTGTTTTTAATCTTTGCCTCGGTGTAACATATCCATACACCCTCCTCAGCAGGAAACCTGGTGGGGAGATGCTTAGTCCCGACAACCCGACCATGAAACAGGGTTAGTGCAGGTTTACGTAGTACCTGTAGGCACGTCACAGATCTGATCCTGGACTGACCTGACAAGGATCTGATCTGTCCTGACCTAAAAGACCCCGAAGTTATACAACCTTTATAACGCCTTATTATATTCCTTAACAACCCCTAAGACCCTGACTAAGACATTTAAAACCCCAGACCTTAAACCCCTTTGACCTTTAAGATAACTTAAGAAACCCCTTCACCCTTTAGACCTTTTATACCTTTGAGAACCCGAGGATCTCGAGACCCCACAGAACATCGAGACCTTTACACCGTTAGGAACACTTAGACCTTCATATCATTTGGATCCTTACACTCTTCAGACGTGTTAGACAGCTTGCCCTTGACCATTTAGAGCTTAGACCACTTGGTCCTTTATTAGACCCCTTAGACATTTCCCACCGACCACTTTTTGAGATTAGAACCCTTTCGACTGAACTTACTATGGAACGAATCCAGTTTATAACGTTTGACCCTTTAGATCATCGAGAATATTTAGGTCACCCTCAACAAACACTGTAGTCTCTTGAAAAACACATAGACTAATACATTTTTCAGCAAGTAATACACAAACTCGACCCAACCCAGGGGGTGGCTCTCTTACTAGTCTACACTCTAAACAGAATTTGTATATTGCCTTGTTTGTTTTATATGCTTCAAAAACAAAAAAAACTGAATCCAACCAAATTTTACACGTTTCCAAAGGGTACCCCAAAAGATGGTTTCTTTCAGGGTAGATATGTGGGGGAGAGGTCAAGGTGGGGGGGGGAGACCCCAATTCTCTATATGTAAATGTGTTTTTGCGCAGCACCCCTCTTCCTCGGTGGTAGCAGGTATTACAAATTCTTCTGTAATATAAAGAGAGTTTAAAACATTACAGTGAGGTTGAAATGTGAGTGAGAAACAATCAGATTTTTACTCCATCAACGAAGGTGAAGGGGTTATGTTTTCACTCATCTTTTCTGTTGTTAGTTCAAAATGGAAAGATTTTTCAAGTACATTGGTTAGTCGATTTTTGTTTATTTCTGTCTGTCTGTCCTGTCTGTCTGTTGTCACCTGCAGGTCACAATTTTAAAACGCGATCTTCAGAAACTTCAACCATATGGGTAGAGTTTGTCATAGGAAGAAGCCTATTGTTATTGAGGTCAAAAGGTCAACATAGGCCCCAAGGTCAACAATTTCGTTGTATTCTAAAATCCTCATTTTCATCAGATTTACTTTGAAAGTTAAAGAGGAGTTGCATATTTTGGTCATCTGAATTCAACCAACATTATGTTTTTTAGGTCATATTTGTTTTATGGATTTTGCAAGTGTCGGCTTCTGCAACCACGTCTTTCTTCTTCTTGTTGTTTGTTTCTCGCACAGAACTTTTCGTGTTTTTCTCACGCAATCGCTTGACGGATTGAAACGAAATTTGATCCATTGTGCGACTACTCATGTAAATGTTTTGAAAGTAATTATGAACGTCATTGTCACGTGGTGTGGCAGCCCCATATTGAAAAATGGAAGAACTTTGGACCCTCCATCTCTGAAGTGCACCAAGGAATAAAAATTGAAACTTGGCCAAGTAGCAAGGACTCCTCATGGGGAATGAGTGTGATTTTTTTATGACATCATAGGGTACCTTCGTTGTGATGTCATAATTTCATAATGTAGAACGCTCCATCTGATCGTATGAAAATTTTGAGCGGTCATCTAGGGCCAAATATGTTCCGAAGAAAATTTTTTTGACGTCATCGGTCGCATGATTCAGCAGTCATATTGTGTTTTTTATAAAAACCTTCAAAAATCTTCTTTCTGAAATGGCCTGAATCATCATCACTGCCAGCATTTATAAGGGCAGTTCTAATTTGTCCTTCATTAAATACGGTAACCACAGTACACAAATCCCACACAAGCACACCACACAAAACAGTCCTGCGCGAGGGTAAATGCAAAATTCCTGATTGCTCTTTTCCTTGTTCAAAAATGTCTTGATTGGGCCCGGTTATGTTCTCGTGCATCAGGCTTACGTGGCAGAGGTATGCGCTCCACTGAGTGCCCTTCTAGTTCAAAATGCTTCATTTCCACTCATTTTAAATGGAGTTAATACCAAAGAACTACACGGAAGCACATTTGCAGCAAAGCGAAAATGATTTTTTGCTACACTCCTTTGTGCTACAGATATATAAGAAGCAAGGAGGTTAACAAAGTGGACAGGTACTGTTTATGAATTTCAAAAGGGTGAATGTACTCTATTCAGTCCTAGCTTCAGAAGTACGCATATTCATCTCAAAAGTGTACAGCCTGGGTTTTGAGTCTCGAATCAACTATACATTGTTATATGGTGGTTTCACAGGTAAGGTGATTCATTTATGTCTGTATAGTCATCGCATGATATGAACTGGGTGTCTCATCTGCCGGCATTAGTTGGTGTCTATAAAATATCCACAGTGTCCTTCATGAAGAGTAGTTGACTAATTTCGCCAAAACTGACAGGTTGGGGTGTGACAATGACTTAATTGATTTTCGATTAATATGTGTAATGTGCATATGTAATGGTATATGTATATATGTACACCACCACCATATATATGGTGAAATCCGCTAATTTTTGGTAAAGGATTCTTCCCATTGGAACAGAGAGGGCTACATACGGTATCCCAAAAAGTTTGTAAAAATGATTCAGATGAAACTTGGTGGACAGGTTGGGTGTGTGAAAGGACAAATTAATTCGGATTTTGGTGAAGATCCGGATTTGGATACGAGATTTTTTTTTAACTTTTAAAGTGATTCTTTCATAATTGAGACAGGGCTAAAAACGATATATAGCATGATATTTCAATAAGTTATGGATGGATTATGACAAAACTTCGGTGATGATTGATAGGTGATAAGAATAAGTTGATTCGATTTTTGGTTAAGGTCTCCGGATCCATATCTGTAACGATCAGTGGTTCCACAACGTAAACTGTACAGCCTGGCGGAGTAACGCTCTACCGGGTGCGTTCTAGTTCCGAATGTGACTATAACCGAGAGATGAGTGATCGCCGACAACAAGTTTAACATGAAGTAAACCGGAACTTAACTCAGTAACAAAACTCATGAAAAAATGTCAAACCTTGTTTCCAACCATGTGTTCCCAGCTGATGTCCCACCACGAAAATGGCTTCCAAGGACCAGATGACCAGACACAGCAGTCAATGACAAGGAGGACGAGGTTCTCCCTGATCCTCCATGACTCCAATTCCCACTGCAGTTTTTGTGGAACCAGAACGAGCGACGAGTAGTGGTGTCTGGACAAGCCAGCTGTGGTTATTCAGAGGTTTGGTCTCTTTATACAAGCCATGTCACACCTTAACATAATCGCCTGACATCAGATACCAACTGCTTTCCTCTCCCATTTCGGCATCTAATTTGAAATATTTTTAATTACATGTTGAAAAGTTTCCAAGTATGTTGAAAAAATCAGAAAAAGCACACCTCATAAATATAAGGGCAATAACCCACATATTTTAATCTGGGTTAAACTCTCAGTTGTCAAGAGAGGGTGTGCTACAAAACAATCTGATTGAGCAACTTTTTCTTTGAATCCCAACATATTTATTTACGCGATTAACCGCCCTGATAAACGAATAGCATCAACTGATGCAGTTTGTATAGCAGAAGTGATGACAAGTGAGCTTTTCTTTCAGAATATTCATTTTTCAAGACAAGGAACAAGAAGTTTGTTTTGGACGCTTGAAAAGCACATTCAGCAAGCACTAAACCCAAAGCTCATGTTGCGTGTCATACAGATATCAACGGGGTAACATGTTCAGGTTGACTCCCTTCTGAGTAAACCATAATTGTCTCATCATTACCTTGAATAGATGAGTCATTTAATTTTTAAACAAAACCCAAAAACGTTCCCAAAATTTAAGCTGAGGCCAACATAAATTCCACGCTAGTTATTCATCATTTTTATCAATTATTTGATAGTGGGTGAGAGTAGGCTTTTCAAATTTGCAGATGACACAAAGCTTGGAGGTAGGTGGTAGCAGAGGGGGTGGTGATCAGGTTTAGAAGTATTGATACTTGTTATTGATTGGGCAAAAAGATTGTGCAGATGTAATTTAACCTGAGCAAGTGTACAGGTGTTGGGGATGGAAAAGAACAATGAAAATAGACGATTACCAGAGTCAGGGGTAATTTTGGAGCGTGTCACACAGAAGGATCGGGTGGTAATAGATACGCGGGAGGTAAGCAGGCAGCACGACGCCAGGCAGCTATAGGTAGAACGCAAATAGGATTTTAAGGTTTTATTCGGAAGGGGGATCATATAAATCAAAAGAGTGTGTTAACATTATACTCAGGAATTTAGTGAGGGCCACATCTAGAATAGTGTGTGCAGTTTTGGTTCACCACAACTCAGGAAGGACAATACGATGCCATTGAGAGGGTTCAGCGCAGGGCTACTAGATGATTCCAAGGCTGAAGGAGACCAGGCTTTAACACTAGAAAAGGAAGGCGATTACGAGGAGATATAATAGAGATGTTTAAGATTAATGAAAGGTAAAGATAAAATAAGTGCAGATGAATTCATTCAAACAGAGTGGACAGTGATAGGACCAGGGGCCACAGCCTAAGAGTAAAGAAGAGGAGAAGTAAGAATGGTAGCAAGGGGGACTTTCACTCAGAGAGTAAGTTGAATGCATGGAATGTCTCATTGAAAGGTAGTGGCAGCAGAAAGTGGATAAGTTTAAAATTGGAATTGCATAGGTACCTGGAAGTTATTGGTATAGAGGGGTATAGGGGGGGGGGGAGGGGGAGGGGGGGGGGGGGGGGGATGGGGGATGTTGGCAGGACTTTTAGGTAGCCTTGAGCATTGATGGTGATTGTTGTGCATGTGTATGGAGTCTGTTGGTGGGGGTCTTGGCCAAGGGGTGTTGTTGTTTTTTACCGCAAGCACATGCCCCCTCATCCTGCGGAAAACAAATATCAAAAACTACAAAAAAACACTTATTTTAAAAATTTGCAAAAATATTTGCATTTCTCTTCTTTGGATCTTGTGTGATAAATTAGTGTGGTGTCGATGTGGTGCAGGCCATGATGGGCTGAAATGGCCTCCCCACCTGTCCTTAATTTCTTAGTTCCTAGTTAGCCTGGTATCATATGATATGTAGCCAAGGGCGTAGCAGAGTCCAAAAGCGATGAGGGAAAGAGGTGAAACTTGGTTGATGTGATGGTGCGCGTAGCGCAGGTTGCGAGTGCCAAGGCGTGAAGCCATTACGGCGAGGGTCTGGGGGCCTTGAGCGGGCCCCAGGAAGCCAATGCATTTTTGAATGCCCAGAAACCTATTCTTGGCTAATTTCAATGCTCAAAATTTTTAAAATGTTAATGTTCATTTCAACCACATTAATCATGAAAATATATATATACCATGACAGTCAAACAGTAAATTTTGTTTGCTGTTCAAAACATTTTAGACCCCCATGGTAACCCCCACACCCTCCACCACGCCGACCCCACATTTCCTGTCATCATACAAATCGCAGGACAGAGCCAAGTGCACGAGCTGGTGCCTCATGAGATCAGTGTACTGGGAGGAGGGTTTGACAGTCACTGTCGGGGGGGGGAGGGGGGGGAAGGGGCGGGGGTATTGTCCTATTTTAAAGAATTATCTATTAAGTAAGATAAGCCGTATTGTGGATAGGAGTGGAGACTAAAGAGTATTCAGAGCACTGCCGGGTAGCTTTGATAGTTTACTCCCCAGGGAGCTCAGAATGGCCAGAGGGTCAGGCCCAGATCATATTCAAAGGAAATGAGCGAACGAGGAAACTGCCTCGTCTGCCTCAGCCTGGCTACGCCCGAGTGTACATTTGTGCACATTCAGGTGTTCACGAACAAATGAATCAAAAACAAATGATACTGGAGCTTTGCCAATGAATCAATGGTGAAATAGTAAAAATGGCAAAAACAAAACAAAAACAAATCCCACGACAGGCTGATTGTCAAATGTCTCTTTCTTCCCATGCGTCTTCTTCCTCAGGCATTTCATTCCATAATTCTCCTTCCAAACCATCAAGTAATCATTCCCCATCCTGAACCCAGTGATCTTTTTACCCCAATTAACCCAACTTTGGTCTACAACTCCTTGTCCTCAATCCTCTCATCTCTCTAATCTCTCCTTCAGTTGCACTGGAAGCATTTCGGAATTGAGGAGCAGGTGAGGGCAAGTTGGTTAAGTGGCATACTCGTATCATTTTTCAGGGTGTTACCTCTGAGTTGAGGAATTTTTATTAGTCACTAGAAAATATCAAACTACACATCAACTTCGCTGATGGGAATACTGAGTGGAGGGGGGGGGAGACGGAAGAGAGATAGAGAAGGGAGAGTGAGTGGGTGGAGGGGGAAGGAGGGAAGAGGGGAGCAAAGAGAGAGGGGGAGCGAGGCAGGGTGTGGGAAGTTTTGTTTTAACCGACTCGGTGTAAATCTACTACTCAATCTGTTTTAGAACAATTAATTCACTGCCACAATGAAATACTATTGATCAGAGAACTTTTATTCTTTCATGGTACCTCGGAGTCCAAACACTGAGATGGTAAACATTCACAATGATTTGCCCTAAAGCTAAGATTACATTTCCTGGCACTTTATAATGCTTTTTGTGGGAGTGGGAGGGGGCTGATAAGCATTAGGCAAAGAATCCAACTGCAATACGTGTCCACTAGGTAAAAGAATCATGGCAAAAGTTGCAGTGTTATCAACCAGGTCACTTTGTTCCATACGCAAGACGTTCCTTTTAATCAACATTTAAGGTCAAAAGACTCTGGGCTAAAGAAGCATCACTGACAGCCATTCGACTTATAAGGCATAAAAATTAAATATATAAAGCACAGCAACATTATAATTGAGAGTACATTCAATAATTATTTTATCCCACAATTCCCATTTTTCCTTAATCTTAAAGGAAAATTTGAAATAATTATATTACACATGCTCACCATACCCCGTTCCTGGAGGAAAGAAAAGATATCCGTTAACACCAAGTTCGAATCAACAATGGCAGAGAGTGCTCATATCAGAAGAATGCTGGGATGACGACCATTTCAATAGTGTCCCCAGCCAGTGAGTGAGTGTGTTTTCCATTTCATTCATGGCCCTGTTCATCACGCATGTGTTCACAAATCGAAAAAGACATGCTACCCGAAGTCCAGAAGATAAGCAGGTCAGGGGTAGGAATAGAGCAGCACCCACGGGAAACACAGTCGAGGAACCTTTGAGCTGCAAGAGAAGGTAGATCTTGGGGCAGGTACGAGCTTGGCTCGCACTGGGTGAAGAGACGACAAAAGGACTCGAGAGGTGAACCCAGAGATCCAGCTTCCAGCAGCGTTTGGGGCCTCGTAGCAGCAGTTTTGCGCAATCAGGTTTGATTCACCAAGTGAGCTGTGCACATTGACCCGCAGCCGCAATGGCTGCAATGGCCCCACCCGCAGCCATTGAACACATGTTGCAGATGACTCGCCGTGTGGACCTTCAGGCCTTCGTTGTGCATTGAAGCCAACCACGGCAAGTTCACGATGTATTTGCAACGGTGCGTAAAGACTTTGCCTTGGCTGTGGTTTGACTTGTCCAACCTTCTCTCAGTGGGTTTTTCTTTTTTTTCAACCACATTGCTCAATCTTATTCCTAGAAGGGGGTACGTTTCATGATCACAGTGTTGAATGCCTCACCGCAAATGTGGGTTTCTCCCCATCGTCGCAATCTTTCGGTGGAAGTTCTTCCAAAGCTACATTAGGCGAAAATCGTACATATGCATGGTTCAACTGTTTCTTAACACTGCCGAACAACAAATCAAGGTTAAGCCTCGTTAAACACCAGTCAGTAAACGCCATGGGCTCATGTATTTCAACAAGACTGACAAAAGGTTTCCTTACAGAAGCATTAACTTGCATTATTTGTTATATCAAAATTTTTATCCGCTTTCCTTAATTATTTTTTTGCACACAACGACATCTAAAATATACAGAAAATCTCAGTTGTAGTGCTCAAAACCTTCCATCTCATTTGCTATTTCCAATGTAGAAAGGGGCAAGTCTTTATCAGGGTTTCCAATTTGCATCAGAATTCTTTCACCATCCTTCAAAAAGAAAATCCTTTGAGTCAAGGAAAAAATATTCCATCACTGTACACTAATTCTGAAGTTAGCTACTTTCGTCAGTACGCGAATCAAAGCCGATTCGATTTTGCACAGTTTACCATTTTACATTCCATATCTGCTAAACAATTACAGTTTCAATTCACAAGGCAGTTCCAGAGCAACTGCCATTATTTATTTATTTATTTCCAGCTAACTTAGCACTTCCGTACTCAGGAAAGATGAGTCAAGTCAGTGTTAGAAATAGCTTCACTTACTTAAGTAAACGTCAATAAGTACCACTTAATCAAAATCACGCACCTGTCTAATTAATCAGAAGACAGATAACACAGGTAATATTTAAAATTGGCTTGTAGCTCATCTGCACCTTTTAATAATATAATTCTTATATTTGAACTGATTTAACATTCATTTCACATGGTCACTGCCTTCTGTACTCCGCCATAATTCTTGTTTTATCTTTTGTTTGTCTTTTATACAAATTGTAGAGGCAATTTTACTTAAATTACAGTCAGGTCAGTACCAGCTTCCTAATCAGTGAGAGCAATACAGTTTACAAATCAATCATTCATTAATTGAATTTATCTAATTGTAGTTGGTCTAGCCACTCTTCAGTATTCGCATTATGGTTATGTAAATTCCATGCTGCCTTTCTCCTCATAACTTGATTTTGCCTGGCAGTTAACTTTGATTTCCAATATGTAATGTTGACCAATCTGTCGATCAATTTAATAACGCAAGACCGCTCCTTCAATATTATGTAAGTACTTCAACTTAATTTATCTTGATTCAATTTTCAGTAACTTTTTCCCTTATCCTCAATTAACAATCACAAAAGGTCCATAGGCTACAGTGATTGACAATATATTAATCAATAAAATACAAGTTAAATACACTTACTCGTGATATAACCAATCATTACTCTGTCACTTGAAGACCCCAACATTTAATATAGGATTTCATGAGACTTGTATGATAAAGGATTTCCTCAATTGTAACAAACGTGATAATATACAAAGAATGTGTCTCTAAAAGTTTTTAAATTCTTTTTTTTTAAATGAGCTTAGTCTGAAAGTATTACCCAACATAGTTACTTTCATGTATTATTTGAACAAACGGCGCCGGAAAAAGGTGTGTGAAAATCACTTTCTGATTTATATACAATGCAACATATCACGATTATCACTTGTTTCAATTCACGACAACACCAGAGTCAAAGCACATTGGTGTGCGTTGTGGTTAGGATGTGTGCAAAACAGTGTGCAAAACACAGCCGGTGTGCTGGTATTATAATCACAAAATAGATTCCCAAAATAATTTCAAAGCTAGGTTGCACATTCTTACCATTAATTCACAGGAGTAATTAAACAAGAGTAAGCTTGGCTATTATTTTGTGCACAGGGTGATTTCTTTTGGAAGTCTTTCTCGGGCCTCTCAGCTCGCTACTCCCTGGAGCACCGCCGCATCAGCATCCGTGACATCGAGGTCTGTGCAGACCACACCTTTTGAGGCTGCAGAGCGATCCATTTATTTGGACAAAGACTTGACTATGTACGATTACCAAATTTCTCCAACAGTTTATATCAAAGCTAAGTATCATGTTACATCGATTGTTTCATGTCAATGGCTGAATACCGGAAAAATAATGTTAACAACCTCTCTCTCTTTCACTATTCAGAATTCATCACATTTTAATTTCATCGACACTGTCCACTCTTAGTCCATTTCTCTCTCAACCAAAAACAGCGAACAATGCTGCAATACTAACCAACTCAGCATACATACCATCTAATCACTGCTCTGACCTTTAAATCTAACAATCCATTTCTTAATCAAAAACAAATAATAGTTTAAACCTCTGTTTTTAACAGTGTGTTACAAAAAATTGGTCAAATCATTTGTCAAAGTTGATCACAGGCAATAGCATTTAAATTGCGCTCAAAACCGTCCGTCCACTACATGATTAATGCTATCTCGGTAAGAACCTTTCCCATCTTTTACATATCACTGTGTGGGGGACCAGACAGCCAGTCCGCACTTGTCCTACCGGAGACACTCGACGAAGAGCCATCAACATAACATTCAAAGGACTAATGAAGAAGCACGTCCATCGAGGATAATTTTATTGATCACTCTCTAACCGAAGTGCTGATACGGGAGGTTATAAATCCTCATTCATCCCAAAGGTAACCAAATCATACATCAACTACTTTACAAATCATTTAAAATATTCCAAATCACTTTCCTACATTTTGATCACATTTAAGTACGAATCAAAATCGAATTTTGGAATTCAATTTCTCTCACGTCATTGCCATGGCCATCGCATTTCGACACAGGTACGCCGCAATC
>CM068967.1:5953512-5971568 GCA_035128595.1 Eptatretus atami | reverse complement strand
CCTGCTGGTAAAGCACAAACATTCCAGTTTAAAGGATTGGAATGTCGTTTTGGCCCGTTCAGGGAGATTCGTGACCTTGTTTTTTTCTTCTGATAAGGCCTGCAACCGCTGTGTGTTTCACCAGGCAGCCAGTATGCAATGAATTTTGCCTGCCTGAATCGATCAAAGGGTTACACTGGGTTGTTTGCCATTGCCTTCCCAGCAGTAGTTTTGGCAGGAATTTGTCTTTAACATCCATCAACCAATGTCATTTATTAACTTTAACATTCATGTATGACATCGTACAGTCATCTACAGTTCCTTATCGAGCTCACAATCGCTTCCAATTCAGATTGAATTCACCAAGATTGAATTCACACACACACTCTCAATCCGGTCCCAAAACACTCTCAACGACATCCGCCCCGCACTGTGAATCAGCAGCGCGTGCGGTGTCAGTCATCATCGTTTCCTCTGTAATCAGTACGTGCACTTCACCTTGTCCAGATGCTTCACAGTCTACGGTGACGACCAATCTCTATCTCCATTTTCCGTACTCATGCATTCCCATAAACTTCACAGGTCACAATACACAAGACACGATATTCCAGTGTAAATCTATTGACTCGCACACGTTCCATTTCAACACTCACTTAGTACCACATGCAGATCAATCAAATCAGTGTGCTATACAAACGTCCGAGAGTAACTCCTTACGAATCCGTAACACCTCCACACAATACAATGCAACACGCCTCACAGCAGCATACTCAGTGAGTACAATGAACAAACAGAATCCAAACAGGTAACTCAACAAATATTCATACACATATCCATTTCCCACTTGCCCATTCTCCTTGCTCTTGTTACCTTGCCCGTTACCTGGTGAACTCGTTTAGCCCCGTCTCAGCATGACGCTGTTCGATATATGCTTGCCACGCCTCTCTGCCCCGTATCTCACAATGGAATGTACTAACAGTGCCTCTCATTTCCTCCTTCGCAGCCTCCAACGTGGCCTTTCTGGATCGGTCTCAACTCCGACCCTGTCACCAAAGGAGCCCTCTCTTGCGTTGGTCTGCACTCCCTTCTTCATGCTTTCCTTATCTCCTCTTAAGTACCTCTGCGTCCTCGTTGATCCTCTTCATTTCCCTCCAGAAACTTCCTCAGGTGATTCAAACAATCCCGATCAAACTACCTTCTCAGGAAAGCAATTTATCTGTTCATAGTCCAAACGCAACAATTGCAACGTCTTCATAGATCAGTCCCGTATCTTATCAACATATATCTCGCCATGTCCCTCTGCCATGCCTCGGGCAGTGCTTCGTATACACAATCTCAATCACTCTTTCCACAGCATTTCCCATCTTTCAAACCCCACGTCACAAATACCAAAGAGTATGCACTTCAATATAGTGATAATACAACAAATGCTGGTCAGCACTGTAATAAAGCAGCTATATAGTACTGTTAGTTCGAACCACATAACCTCAATCCACACAATCACATAACAATCACACTTTATCACACAACGAGCTGGGACTCGAACCCCTCTCTTTGCGGAGGTGGGACTCCAACCTCCCTCCCTTTGCTGTACCCAGTACAGCACAGTGAGCCGAGTACCGAATTCGCTCAAGGTATGGCGAAGACTCGAACTCCCCAAACAGAGATCCCTGATCTCTATTCAGCCCGCAGGCTTAAAGCGGTCTCGAACCGCAGCGAACTAAAACCGCAGGATCCCCTCAGGCCTATCAATAAAAATTCTATGACATGTACTTTCCTTTGTCGATGTACGTTACCCGCTAAGAACAGGCCCGCCACCAGGGAAAGGGCGAACGCTCTCCGCTTACCATGCTCAAACGTTCGCCGTCCCGGACCATGGACTGCCTCCAGGGATTTAGTACATCCGGGTTCACGGCACCAAAGTGTTGGGGAATTTTGTTTTAACCGACTCGGTGTAAATCCTACTACTCAATCTGTTTAGAACAATTAATTCACTGTCCACAACGAAAAGTACTATTGATCAGAGAACCTTTATTTTGACATGGTACCACGGAGTCAAAAACACTGAGATGGTAAACATCCACAATGATTTGCACTAAGCTAAGATTACATTTCCTGTTATTTATATGCTTTTGTGGGAGTGGAGGGGGCTGATAAGCATTAGCCAGATAAAAGAACTCCAACTGCAATACGTGTCCACTAGGTGAAAGAATCATGGCAAAAGTTGCAGTCTTATCAACCAGGTCACTTTGTTCCATAGCAAGACATTCCTTTTATCAACATTTAGGTCAAAAGACTTGGGTAAAAGGAAACATAACTGACAGCCAATTCGACTTATAGCATAAAAATTAAATTTATAAAGCACCAGCAACAATTATAATTGAGAGTACATTAATATAATTATTTTCTCCCACAAGGGAGAGAGAGAGTGGGGAGGAGTCGGGGGAGGAAAGGCAGTGAGAGATGAGAGGAAGGGAAGGCAGACGTGCACTGGAGCATTAACTACAATTTATACCATCGAGCATCAAAATGATTCTGCAAAGAATAACAGTGAAGATGGAAACAAAGTAATGTCTGAAATCCATTTTCTACTGGTCATACGATAAATACCGCCCAGACACAAACACTGCCCGGACGCATCTGGAGCCAAGTCATCCGGAGACAAACACCGCCCAGACACATCTGGAGCCAAGCCGTCCGGAGCCAAACACCACCCAGACACATCTGGAGCCAAGCCGTCTGGAGACAAACACCGCCCAGAGACAAACACTGCACAGATGCATCCGGAACCAAGCCATCTTGAGAAAAACACTGCCCTGATCCAAACACCGCCTGAACACGTACAGAGACAAACTCCTGTCCGGACAAAACACCTTCCCGGCACGTTCGGAGACAAACACCACCCAGATGCATCCGAAGCCAAGCTGTCCGGAGACAAACACCATTCAGACACATCCGGAGACAAACTCCCATTTGGACATGTCTGTAGACAAACCCCCATTCGGACAAGTCCAGAGACAAACTCCTGTCCAGACATAAACACCACCTGGACACGTTCGAAGACAAACACCTCCCGAACGCGTCCATAGACAAACACCGCCCAGATGCGTCCGCAGACAAACACTGCCCAGACGCGTCCGCAGACAAACACTGCCCAGATACGTCCAGAGACAAACACCCATCTGGACATAAACACTGCCCGGACATGTCTGGAGACAAACTCCTGTCCAGACACATCCGGAGACAACCATCGTCCGGACATAACCACCATCCAGACATGGAAGGAGATAACCCCTATCCAGACATAACCACCATCTGGATATGTCCAGAGACAGAGACAGAGAGAGGAGGAAGGGAGAGTGAGAGAGGTGTGGGAGGAGGGTGCTGCACTGTATTTGGGAGGGGGTAGAGCAAGGATGGGACAAAAAGAGAGGCGGGTGGGGGAGGGAGTTGACAGAGAGAATATGTTATGCTTTATGAATAAAACACACACACATGCGCGCGCACACACACACACACACACACACACACACAACACACACACACGCTTTGCGATATCAGCAATTTTTCGGTCATCGGCAGATTTGAGTCAGTGTGATTACCGACTACAGTACGTACTGTATACAACCAAAAACCTTGAGTAGCTTTTGTGATGAAGACAGACCAATCCTGGCCAAGAATTGAGGGGAGTCAACTGAGGATTCGCGAATATACGGTTTATTGAAGTTGCATAGCACACTTGCAAGCGGAGGTGGCACAGGGACCAACCACAGCAGTCAGAACCTGTACCACCTAAAGGTTACACTCAATAAGTTCATATATTAAAAACTATTCCTAGGCGGAGAAAAGCAAGCAAAGAAAAAAACAAAGATGCAAGTGGGCTTTTTCCCCCCTCCCTCCGGCCCTCGGGAGAATTAGCAGTAAACAGCTCCTTTCTCACGCTTCAGACAGCGAGAAAGCGCCGGCACATATCATAAACAGGAGCAAATCCTTTGTAGTTCTCCAAGACTTGTTGACACTCCACTGGAATTCATAACAGCCTGCAAAAGCCTGCTCTCTGGCAAGGCCAGGCTGGCTTGTAACCCAAATTGTAAAATGAAGACAAACGTTTGGAGCGACACAATTTGAAGCAGCCAGGACAAAGTTTGAATCCAGACACCTGATTAATGCAATTGATGAATGTTTAAATAAGTCAAATGTACAAATTGGGCCAATGGGCCATCACCTAATATATCATAACAGTATTCCCTCCTTTGGCCACATTGTGGCCATATTTGGACATCAAATGACATAATTTAATATTCTTGAGCAAGGGAAAAAACATCACTAACAACCAATTCGATTTATAGCCAAAAATTAAATTTATAAAACCCCAAATGATTATTCACCGTGATCACCATACCCTGTTCCTAGAGGAGATAGAATGCATACACCAGTCCAATTAACAATGGCAGTGAACGCTCAGAAAATACAGTCGAGGCACACCCCGTTGACCTGAGGGGAAGTAGATTTTTGCAGGCAAGAACTTGGGCTCGTGGCTGGGTTGAAGGTGATGAGAAAAGATCAGAGAGGTGACCCAGAGTCCCAGCCGAGTTCGGCCCCTTGTAGCAGCAGTTCAAAAGAGCTATGCATGTTGGATACAGTCACGGTGGCTGCACAAGCCCCAGCCGCACCACTGAACACATGTTGCAGGGGACTCGCCGAGTGCCGTCAGGGCCTTCGTTGTGCATTGAGGTAGCCACAGCAAGTGCACGATGTATTTGCAGAGCAGCACTCCGTGTTTCCACGCTTGCCTGGCCGGTCTGGCCTCACAAAAACGGCGTTGTCTGTTCTTGCCCAAGCTTCTCCTCAGGGGGGGGTTTTTTTTTTTTCCACATCGTTCATCTAATCTCCTCAGGAAGGGGGCAGTTTAATGATCATGTGTTGAATGCCCAATCACCCAAATCTGGTTCTCTCCATCGTCCAACTTTTGGTTAAATTCTTTCAAAGCTCCACTTGACGAAATCGTACAGTGCATCAAAGACTGCTTTCAACACTCCGAAACAAATAAAGCATCAATTAAACACCAATCAACAAACTTCGTGGGTTTATGTATTTCCACAAGACTGCAAAGGTTCTTACAAAATGCATTCAACTTGCATTGTTTGTCATATCAATTTTATCCCTTTCCTTATTTTTTCCCAAAACATGCTAAAATATACAGAAATCTCACTTGTACGTATACTCAAACATTCATCTCATTTGCTATTTCCATGTAAAAGCAAACAGTTTTTATCAGGGTTCCAATTTGTAATCAATAATTCTTTTCACCAAAAAATATTCCATTTTCTATACAAAAATATTAAAGTTAGCTACTTCTTTCAAGTACTGAATCCAACGCGATTCATTTTTCACAGTTACCATTTTAACATTTGCAATCATTATCTGCTAAACAATCCAGTTTCATTCACAAGCAGTTCCAGAGCAACTGCCATTATTTATTATTTTCCCATTAACTTGGCACTTTTGTGCTGATGAAAGATGGTCAAGTCAGTGTTAGAAATACTTCAACTTACTTATGTAAACGTACAAGAAGTACAACTTAATAAAAATCATGCACTGTCCAATTAATCAGAAGACAGTAACATAGGTAATATTTAAATTGGCTTGTAGCATCATTGCACTCTTTTCAATAATATAATTTTATTTTGATCGATTTAACATTTATTTCCATATCACATGGTCATGCCTTCTGTACTCCGCATAATTCTTGTTTGTCCTTTTTGTTTGTCTTTCCACAAATTGTAGAGTCATTTTATTTAAATTACAGTCAGGTCAGTATCATCTCCTAATCAGTGAGAGCAATACATGGTATAATTCCTAATTCCATTTAATTGATTTCATGATTGCTGTTGGTCTCGCCATTCTTTATCATTCTGCATTATGGTTATGTAAATACCATGTTTTTCTTATAACTTGATTCTAATATGTAGTGTTGACCAATCTGTCGATCAATTTAATAACAGAGACCCTTTTCCAATATTATGTAAGTACCTTAACTTAATATATTATTATTATCTTAATTCAATTCTCAGTAAATTTTTCCTATCCTCAATTAACAGATTATAATCAAAGTCCTTAGGTAAAGGATTCTCAATTTGCAATCTCAAAACAAAAGTTTATATCAATTATGACCAAAAGAAAACTCATGGTTCGTTCCCAATGAGTTCTTTCCCCCAATTTTCCTATTTTTATGAGCTTAGTCTGAAAGTAACTAACACGGTTTCCATACACTATCTCCATTTTTTATGTATTTGACAACCAATCCGGTAAAAGGTGTGTAAAAATCATTTTCTGATTAATATCACATACAAACATTATCATGAGTATCACTTGTTGGTCCCATTGATCCTAAGATTATCCCCATCACCACCATTACAGGTCAAAACACACTGGTGTACCTGTCTAGGTGTTCGCAAAACATTGTGCAGAACACACCTGTGTGTTCGGTTATCATAATTCACAAAATAGATTCCAAAATAATTCAAAGATAAGTTATTCACAGGAGTAATTAAACATGAGTAATTCACAGCAATATCATTGTCGTCACAAAGCGATTCTTTGGAAGTCTTTCTCGGGCTCTGCAAACCCCCATGATGAGAGTTCCACGCCGTTGTTGTCGCATGGCGTCATTCGAGTTGCCGAGTTGTAGATCACACTTTGGCTGCACGGGGTCCATTTTAAAAACAAGAACTTTGACAATATTGTCACAAAATTTCTCCAAACAGTTAAACAACACCAAAGGGTAACATTGTTTCATTACTTGATCAGCATCCATTTCTTTGTTAGCCAATCTCTATTATCATTCCTACCATTTGACAATAAATAGAATTATCCGCTTAAATCTAATGAATTTTCCTGACAGGTAGAGGCTCATATAAAACCAAAAGACATGTTTTTTCTGTCCGTTTCCTGCACAGAAAGCTATGCAATGAATCTCAACGTATGAGGAGGCAATTAGGCCCATCAAGCCTGTGTAATCATGGCGTGTGGTGCAAGTCCTCTATGCTTCATTAGTTCGCGCTCTCTGGCGGTTTGTTTCACCTCCACCGCCGCTCCTTCCTTCCAGATCGATGTCGTTGCTAAGCAACCATTCCTCTACATCCCATAATCCTCCACACCTCGGTCTCGCGTCGCTCACCATCCAAACTGTTGTCCAATGCGGTAAAATTGTACAGTACACAAAGAGCACGAATCTTCGCAGATACGGTGGCCGTGAAGATATAAAAAAACGCGTTTTAAAATACCAACTCCGTGCGCCTTTCAACACAATAGCTACCAAGCCATTAAACCTTGCTGGTGAGCAACCAGAAGATTACCTTCACAATGCCTGCAATAGCTCGCCTCCCTCAAATGGACTTCACTTTCATCTCATCCCCTAGCTGAGCTGAGATTCAAACACATTGTGGAGAGGGTTGGCCAATCACATCACACCATTATCGTCACCACTGATGCATATGCTCACCTGCACTCACCACTCGCTCACCTTTTCTTTCGCACACCTCTCTCTAATTAACTATAAACCATGGAGGTTCAAATGTACTAACATGAACACAAAACCTCCCAACGCATCCCACACCAGGAGCTTCACAATCATATGCTCCTCCCGTTCGCCAACCAGTATGGCCACCGAAGCAAAACCACTCCACATTCAACCGTGTGATTTTAAAACACCTTCCATAAAACTCCCTACTGTGCATCCCTCCTTCAGTCAGGTATAGATCTTTCTATTCCGGCGCCAACCGGCACACGAAGCACCCACCAAACACAGGCTGGCAAGTTATCGCCGGCATTCACCTCGCATTAATATCAGAATAGCCTTTGTATAGATCCCGAGAAGCTCGCCGTTGGCCACGCCGGAAGTGACGTATATATATATATATATATTTTTTCCCTCTTCCGGTCACGAAGCTCAACAACAACAAATAACATTTATTACCGCCTAAAGGATTGTCGTTCTCTATGTCCGAGAATGCGTGCACTCATTTCCGAACGATAAAAATCGAGCAATCCTTGGTTTTAACATTTTCAACATATATTTTTATAATCAATCTCGTATCCTGAATGTAATTCGATTCGGCCGCGTGATGACGTCATCACGCACTCACACGAACCCGTAACGTCGATCAGCCTTATGAAACAGCAAGGTGGAAACAGAACTGAATTTGAATTTAAAATCAAAATGATGCTCCGAAGAAACCATCCATTTATCACGTACGCAACGCGCAGTGTTCAAAGCCAAAACAGCATACAAGTTTATCGAACAATGACAAAATCCGGAGCCTTGATCCATTTGACTCCCACAGCTAAACCACAGCACGATACTGTAGGGAATTCTCACACATAATCTCCAAACTGTCCGCCGAAGTGGTTAATTCCCTATAGAGTACACACACACACACACACACACACACACACACACACCGTAAAAACACTCTCAATGACATTCGCCCATCACTATGAATTAGCAGCTTATCTCTATACAAACATACAAGTTGTTCCACATATACAAGTCCAGGTTGGACACTCAACTTACATCTAACACAAACTCAACCTTCCCACTCACATTGTATTCGCCTCCTCGCTCGTTTACCTTGTGTTTTCCTGTCTCAGCTTGTGACTCCGTTAACCAAGCTGATAACGCCCTCCAGGGTGTTTCATTCTGTCTCGAGCATCCCACTCTGCCCTCCATCAACACAGAGCTGACGGTTGTAATATCTTTGGATCTAAGGACCCGGTCAGCGAGAAGGATCCTGTCTTCCCGCTGTCCAAGTCACCCAATCTTGTACTCTTTTTACCTTATCAATTCATATTTATCCCCGACAACTTTCAGCATTGTCCCTCTTGGTAACTCTGTGTTCCTTGAAGAGTTATTCCCCATTGTATGTTCTTCACGTGTCACCAGCCTTATAGCCTTTAACGTATCTCCTTTTATTGGACCGAAGTCCCCTTGTCTTCTCTGCACCTGAAAGCTCTCTTTTCTCCTTTTATTTTGCAGGCTCAGAGACCCGCTCTTCTCGATTGCCTTATAGCTTTCTTCCTCTGAGGGACTCTAACCCTCCCAACAATTACCCCAGGACTCTAACCTGTGGTCACAGGACTTGAACCTGACTTACAGGCCTCTAACCTGTATCCCCTGTTTCACTCGGGCTTTCCTTGCCCTCTGACCCAAACCCGGTCTTCCTAACAGGCCTGACAGCCCCTATGCTCCTCCAACAAACCGCATTCGACTTTCCTCATTTACCGTTACCAGTTCGGAACCGCGCAGACCCCGAGGCTGCGCTCAACGGAGATCCCTCCGGATCGCGGCGTCAGCTGCGCTCGACGGAGATCCCTCCGGATCGCGGCGTTCAGGACCCGACAGCGTCCCTCTGGGGTGCCAGATGTGATGAAGACTCAGACCAATCCTGGCCAAGAATTGAGGGAGTCAACTGAGGATTCTCGAATATACGGTTTATTGAAGTTGCATAGCACACTTGCAAGCGGAGGTGGCACAGGACCAACCACAGCAGTCAGAACCTGTACCACACTAAAGGTTACACTCAATAAGTTTCATATATAAAAACTATTCCTAGGCGGAGAAAAGCAAGCAAAGAAAGAAACAAAGATGCAAGTGGCTTTTTCCCCCCTCCCTCCGGCCCTCGGGGAGAATTAGCAGTAAACAGCTCCTTTCTCACGCTTCAGACAGCGAGAAAGCGCCGGCACATATTCATAAACAGGAGCAAATCCTTTGTAGTTCTCCAAGACTTGTTGACACTCCACTGGAATTCATAACAGCCTGCAAAAAGCTGCTCTCTGGCAAGGCCAGGCTGGCTTGTAACCAAATTGTAAAATGAAGACAAACGTTTGGAGCGACACAATTTGAAGCAGCCAGGCCAAAGGTTTGAATCCAGACACCTGATTAATGCAATTGAGAAATGTTTAAATAAGTCAAATGTACAAATTTGGGCCAATGGGGCCATCACCTAATATATCATAACAGCTTTCACCGAAAAACAATGTTACATTTATATCGACGTTTCAGGGAGATGTTCACAACCATTAATCTTTATAAACAGCTGCGTGTCATGGGTGGAAAAGAAATTGGCTCGGTAATTTATAAAACATGTTAATGCGGCAAACAGCTCAGCAATCGGGCGTTATGAAATATATTTTGCTTTGAAAGTCACAAAGAGAAACATATAACCTTTGTAAAGCAAATCTGACAACCAAATGCTTTAGAAACAGGCGTGAAGACAAAGGAAACCCTGATAAAGCCTCCATAAGATACGGGATGAAACTTTGCCACCATGGTGCCCATAACAAGCATGGCATGTCCACACACCCGTGTAGAGTCCGTACAGATCCAAATCTACCCATATGTACCACGTCCGTGTGAGCCGTATACGTACCTCTACGTTGTAGTAAATGTCGACTGTATCCTGATTAGGACATGAACTGCATTGCTGTCGACCGGAGGGCACTCATTAAGTGACTTAAGCACTGAAGCAAGCACTCCAATGGAACGCTTGGCTTGGCAAGCGATTACCAATTGCCATCGATAAACCATGCACCCGGAAATCCCCAAGCAATATCCGAATTGGACAAATGAACACTTTCTTAGTGTCAATACTGCTGCTAAGTTCAAACCTGGAGCTTAAATTTTGTAATTCTTCTTAGTTTGAGATTCTCGAGGTTATAGTATGTGTGGAAATGAAATAAAGTCATTAATGCTGGCTTCTCCGGGCGTTTGTAAGCATTGAAATGAACCCAGCGATTCGTAGCTATGACGAACTGGCATTCCATAATATGAGTGAGGAAAGTGAAAAAAAAACTTTATCGTGAAGAAATTGTTGTGGACTGTTCTAAGTCAAGGCATGGTTGAGTATGCCAAAACACATGGCAGCTTCAGACCCTGTTAAGGTTTCCCAGGATACGCCTGAAGACTGCAGAGAGCGAGGTGGCCAAGGATGCACCTGATGAAGGATATAATTTAATAAGGCCGTTAATTATCTTCAAAAGGGGTGTTTCAATGTACCCAAACATCCAATTTTCACTTATGCACTCCCTTGGAGTTCTCTTCATATGCATGCAAAGGTTGGGGCCACTAAGTTTCATGGTTTTTGAGTTATGGACACACACACACACACACACACACACACATTAGTGTAGATATGCAGCCTGTGGATGCTTGGCTGCATCATTTTTGGGGACACAGCTGTGCTGCTGATGCAACCAACACGTTACCAACACCAACACGCTGGTACTCATTATGCCCATGTTAGAAGGATGACAGGCTGAGTCAACCCCACCTGTGGTTGATTCAATGGCCCAACAGGGGCTTGAACTCAAGACTCGAAGATCTTAAACCAAGCACCTTAATCATCAAGCCAACATCAAGCGATTCAGGGATGTAATTCCAAGCTGATATTTGGGGTGGAAAATATTTTGTGGATACACCAACATGTGGTGTTAAACAACTTGGCGGAAATTTTGAACATTTATTAAAATTATATGGCAAAATATGAGTATCAGCTTGCTGGGGTGATTGAGCCATTTGAATGTCTTGTGGCAGAGTGGTGACCTGTCCAGGATTGTTCCCAATATCCTGGGAGACTGCTTCGGCAGTACTGATGCTCTGTATAGAGTATGGTCCCAATGGATGGAATATTGTAAAATATAATTCATTTTTATTTCTTCAATAGAACAAGATTTTCCTACTACTTTTTTATTTATCAAAAGATGAGAATGTGATAATGAAAATGTTTATTTTCACGTGGCCCAAGAATTTTGCACAGGACTGTGTATGTATAATGATATTGTCACATCAGACAAACCTTTAACATGACCGACTGCCGATGACGAAACGATGTTGAATGTTACTATGTTAAATTGTTAACTAAGATGATTCCCCAAGGTTTGCCCAAACGAAGCTGAACCTGGCGGTGAAATGTGTGTGAGGCAAGAAAATGGGAAGAGACTTCTTATAAATATAATGGTTCATCAACAAACTAATATCAGGGAAAAGGGTAAACAAGACACGATGAGACGGAACAAACCAATCAGTCGACAGACACAAATCAGGATGATGGGATACACAATCCTATACACAGAATAACTAAATTTAACCCCACAATAGTGCAAACATACCGGACTCAGACGCGAACAACAAAGGGGCAGGTGATGACTTGTGCAAGCATGAGTCAGTGGCGTGCAGGTCGTTGGCGAGCAGGGTTGGCAGAAAGATGAGAAGAGGCGTCCATGTCTCTCGGGAATCGTCCTTCACGCTTGGATGACGAAGCAGACAGTGCATACATGTGAATCTTTTCATTATATTTTTCCAGGGACCGACCATGGCTCATCCCACTTGGCCTCAGGATGAATGCACAGCTTCACATCGTGTTCAGACTGCCCACAGCTGGTCCCAATTGGTCACACCACTGGGGATGGGGTGGCTCTTTTCACAGCATCAGGAGCTAGAGGGGGTGGCTGAGGATGAAAGCTCGAAGATGAAACCGGACGGGTGGCTGAGGGGGGGGAGGGGTGTGGAACATTGGGATTCTAATGTATATGCTACTTGTGAATTTCTGCAGCTGCAGAGGAATCAGGATAGGGTTTGAAACAGCAAAGGGCTTACCTTGTGTAGCTTTTCTTGGTTGCTTTATGCAGCTTTCTTTGGCTGGAAGAGCATGTGGGTTCATGTATTGAAATCCAAGCCACCTAAGGTAATTAATTCAGTGAGAGCTGTGGTGTCTTGATATATATGTATTATGGATACAAACAAACACGACATAAGTGACCGAAGCTTTTCGTGCTGCACTCTTCAGGGTAAAAATCGCAGCAAGTGAAGAAGGAAGTGAAGGCGTGTGCTTTATCCACAGGTCTCAATAAGGTAGACGCTGATTGGCTCAACCATAATGACGTCACGGTTAATCCGAACACTCGGCTCATCATCTTCACCTCGGGTTAAGAGATTCCAGAGCTTTCGTATGTGTGGAAATTAACTAAATGCATGAACACTGGCGCAGCTTTTTCGACGATCGAAGGAAAACGCCCTTCCTTCCCTAACACTTCCCTCGCGATTACCTTATCCCAAAGCCTCTCCTTCCCCTACGGACATCTCTGGGCAGTGTCCGGGCATTGTTTAGTATGACCCGTTTGAGCATGCTGTTTAATGTACCCAATTTTGTTCAATCCTGTACTAATGCCGGCATAAGGGGACCATTCCACCCGCTTCCCCGCCTCCCCGCCTTCCTCCAAGGCCCCATCAAATGTTTGTCCAGAACACTCCCTTCCCCTCCCCACTACCTCCTCTCTCCCCCATCCTCCTCACTCCCCCCTCCTAAAGTGTATAACAATGGGTGGTGAGGCCTCGCTCTCCGCCCCCCCCCTTTCCTCGCTCTCCTTCCTCCCCCACACAACCCCCTACCCCGTCTCAATATTCCCATCAGTGAAGCAACGGGTTGTATTTGCTTGTCTATACTACAAGAGAGCCGTTTGTCTGTGTGTCTGTGTGTCGCCATTTTTCTCAGAAATTGCTGAACGGATCTTTGTCAAACTTTCAGAGGTTCATCAGTGAGTGCCAGGGAGTGTTTTAGGCAAAACTAGAAGGGCTCTCTTCGATGTCACGACGTCGCCAGATATGCCTCCACCCACATTATTACATCATTAGACATACTTGTACCAAGTTTGATTTAAATACCTCAACCCAGATTCAAAATATTAAATAATTCTGGCTGCCAGACCATGCGTCTGATCACGTTGAAATTTAAAACATATCTTCCCCATGATGACGAGATCGTAACTGACATTTCATGTCAATTGATGAAGCAGTTCATGAGAAATATATTTTTAAATATTTTTATTCAAACCAATAAGGCTGCCAGACCATGTGACCTATTAATTATTCGTGAGCACCCTGGTATCCCCAAGGCTAGGGGAACATGTGGGTGAAGTTTCCCCTCAATCTGTCAAGCTGTTCTGGAGAGGATTTTCAATGGTTTATTCTTCAAAAAATCATAGCTGCCAAATCAAGTGACCCATGACGTCATAGGTGGAGACTTTTTGTTCCTCATGGATCGGCGATCATACCTGCAAAGTTTTTCCTCAATCTGTTCAGCCATTTCGGAGAAGTTTTGAAGGTTTTTATGTAAAAAAAAAAAAATAAATGGCTGCTGAAACACATGACAGATGACGTCATCAATTGACACCCCTCCCCCCCCCAACCCAATACAATTTCGCTATAGATGACCCTCAAAATCTTTCATACTGATCAGATAAAGCATTCGACGTATGCAACTATGACATCATAAAGAAGCCACCTATGATGTCATCAAAAACTTACACTTGTACCCCATGAGGAGTACTTGATAAGTGCCACCTTTCAATTTTTTCCATGTAGTGGTTTCAGAGATACAGAGATCCAAAGTATTTTCCTTTTTTTCCAACATAGCTGGCACACCACGAAACCTATGACGTCATGATTATCATTGTAACATTTTACAAGAATGGTCGCACTAGTGATGAAAATTTTGTGTCAATCGGATAAGCGGTTGCAGAGTAAACAGCGAAAACTAGAAGAGCACTTGGTGGAGCGCATACCTGCCTCCAGCAATGCCTCATCCAGTAGAACATATCAGGCCCAATAATTTTTTTAAATATGCAATATCGTTTTTGACCCCATCTCTCAATGGTGAAGAATCACCTTAAAATTAAAAAATCTCATAGCTGGATCTGTATTCGGATCTTCACCAAAATCGAACCAATTCATCATTGTCGCACTCAAATCCTGTCCACCAATTTTCGTCCAAATCCGTCCACAACTTTATGAGATACCGTGCTATACATATGTCATTTCTGGCCCTATCTTTCAATGGTGAAGAATCACTTAAAATTGAGTGGCCGGATCTGGATCTTCATCAAAATCTCATCAGTTCGTCCTCGTCAAACCTCCAACCTGCCCACCAAATTTTATCCGAATCTGTCCACAACTTTTTGAGATATCCTGCACACAAACAAACACACAGACAAACAGACAAACAAGAAAAAGACGTCGTGCAGAGACTTGCAAAATCCACCCTCTCTCCAAAGGTTGCCATGGATACATCAAATTGTCCATTTCATTAATATTAAAGTTAACAATCCTCATCAAAGCTCAAGTCAATCGGATGAAAAATTATTATTTTTCAGATTGAAATTGATGATTTTAGAAGTTTGTCCTTTGACCTCAAAAATAGTTGGTTTCCCAATTCATTGATGTACGATGCAATTGCTGCTTCATTTCCAAGTCAATCGGATCAAAATTGAGGATTTTCCAGAAAAAAATTGATAATTCGAGAAGTTTGACCTTTGAGCTGTTGATCTCAAAAATAGTTGGTTTCCCAATTCAGTGCTGCAATATGCAAATCCTGTTCAAATTTCATGTCAATCGGATGAAAAATGACGATTTTAGAAATTAGACCTTTGAACTCAAAATCAATGGGCTTCTCAGTTGAGACAACCTCTCCAATTGGTGGTTTTGTAAAGATCAATTTTAAATTGTGACGTGTAGGCAATTGACAGATAAACAAACAGACAGAAGAATAACAAAGTCGA
This sequence comes from Eptatretus atami, assembly GCA_035128595.1. Lineage (NCBI taxonomy): Eukaryota > Metazoa > Chordata > Myxini > Myxiniformes > Myxinidae > Eptatretus > Eptatretus atami. The sequence goes on along the minus strand of CM068967.1, from coordinate 5,955,977 downwards.
CTGACCAATATAGGTTTGAAAAATCTTAGATTTTGATAAGTAACAAACAAACAAGCCGGTGGCGACGAGAGATCCGCTAGGATCGAAGCGCTGGATACGATGCTTTTCATTCTGACCGATCCCACGACGAAGATTCATTGCCAAGACGTATTGGTTCCACTACAATTGTTCCTCTGCCTGGCAAGATTTTTCCTATTGCGTATTTTGCCAACTGGCACTCCTCACAGGACTACCATTTGAAAAATAAAACCTAAATCAAAAATCTGCTCGAGTAAAATTTTCTAAATATCTCGAAGTGTTTAATTCCGAAGTCTCGTTTCTCCACATTCAAAACTGTAGAACAAGTATTGAAAATAGTGAACGTGAGTCGAGAAAAAGTATTTTTTCGAATTTTGCGTATTCAGCCCCGACACCCTTGGTGATCGAATCTGGAAAAATGCTGCGGTTCAATTTTGTGTTAGTTATTAAACTCTATCCATACACCGAATTTGAACGTTCCGCCGTCGACGGTTTCCGAGGTCAAGGTCACTTAACATATTCCCTGGTTCACCACCTTTCCGCATTCGAGGGCTGCCATTCGGAAACTATGAGAGATAGAGGAACGTTATGCTGTCGCGATAACTAGATGGGGATGCAAGGAATAGGCAGGAGTTGGTCCGGTCGCTCTACCTATCATAGAAGCCGCGCTACGTCAGTTACCGTTTGGGTTCTTAAAACGCGGTTTTTCGGCCGCTGCACAGCAACGGGTGGTTGCTTAGCAACGAAACTCAAACGCGCACACTCCCAGCCCATACGGCACCTGCTCGCCAAGTTTCATCGAAATCGGTTTCCTGGTTTGTGCATCACGTGACGTAGCAAATCACCGACGAGCACGTTTGGGTTCTAGTGGAGGCATATTTGTCATGAAAAAAAGGATTCGTGTATTTTTTTTGTTAAAAGCAAAACTCACTTGATTTTGTTCGATGATACTATAAACATGAAAAAAAAATTAGGGTGCCATTTTTTTCTGAGCATTTTAACGGCCTGAAACCAAGATGGCCGCCAAGTAGCAAAACGTCCTAAATTTGACACTAAAATTAACTTAATGTGGTTTAAATATATAATATTTTTAGCATGAACTGCTTGGAACCACTCTCAACAAGACCCGAACCATTTTGTTTTGCTATCACCGCAAAATCTTCCGGGAAAACTGTCTCGCTGTATAATAGGATAATGCATAGAGGATTTTCCGGAAAGGCTTGGATGTGGTGGAGCTTAATTAATTAATCGTTCGATCATGCCATAATCACTGTGAATGAGTTGGCTTGAACTTGTATATAGAGGTGACTATAATAACAATAACTTTCACTGACTACTATTCTTTTATTTTGCACAATTTGAGACAGAGGCTGCCTTTTTATTTCAACATGGCGGCCGGAAAATTGACGTTCGGATCCAGTCATCGGCAGCAGTTTGTTCGCTTTATGTTAAGGTTCCACTTGTCCATTTTATGGTGTACTAACATATTATTTCTTCTTTTGCAGGCTGCACGTACCCACAGCAACCATAACCCATGATAACATAGCTTAGAGACCTTGGATTAACCAAGTGGCAGAGTCTCATCTAAACAACTTCAGACATCAAATCCTTCCTCTTCTCCAATGGCTTGATTTCTGATCATCCATTGGTTTCAGACCAGGTCACTCTACCTGGATATGCTGTCTCTGCTCTCCCAACAATGGATGAGGCTCTCAATGCCAGACAGGAAATCCGAGCCGTATCCCTGGATATATCACGTGCTTTTGACACAGTCTGGCACCCGCTGCCCTGCTCACCAACTCTCTTCCCATGGTATCCAAGGCCATCTCCACTCCATGGCTCGTAGACTTCCTCTCCTCGTCGCAGTCAATGTGTGGCCCTAAATGGAGTTCTTTCATCCCCCTTCCTGTCCAGGCTGGAGTTCCTCCAGGCAGCGTTTCTGGGCTCTCTTCTTTTTCTGGTTTTCATCAATGATCTCTCCGACTCTGGAAAATCCTCTATATCTCTTTGCTGATGACTCCACCCTCTGCCGTACCATCGGTCATCCCTCAGACGCAAGCAGCAGCTTCTTCGCTCACTGCTGATCTGGATAAATCACAAACTAGTCCAACACGTGGAACATGTCTTTCAATCGCGACAAATCTCACACTCTCACTATGTCTCTTCGAAAGGACCGTTTAGAAACCTCCCCCCCCCATCCACTTTCTCAACAATCCTCTGGAAGAAGTCCTTTCTTTCAAGCTTCTGGGTCTCACTATCTGCCATGACCTTTCCTGGAAAGCACATTTCAAACCTCGCCTCCAAAGCCAGTCGCCGACTGGGAATCCTCCGTCGTGCAAGGTCCTTCCTCGCCACCTGAGCTCCTGACCACTTACAAAGCTTTTGTCCACAGCCTGATGGAGTCTGCTCTCCCCTCTGGGCTGGGTGCTTCCTGCCTCCCACCTTCT
>CM068967.1:5901152-5911823 GCA_035128595.1 Eptatretus atami | reverse complement strand
TCATCGCGGGAAACATTACACAACAAAACATTCACGACAATGTTTAATATCTATTAAAACCCCGTTCTTAACTAGGGAAACTACCGGATTACAGGTTTCGAGAGGGTCCCTACCGAGATATACCTTAAGCAACATGCAAACAAGACAGACAGCATGCAGACAAGACAGAGTACTTGGTGATGTTTCAATGGACGGAGAGAAAGTGTCAAAACATGAATGTCGCTCGTAACAAGCCGATGTCCACGGATTCGAGCCCCAAGCTCGAACACGCCACGTGGCGAAATGGAGGCGTCATACTCTTGCTCACGGAAGCGCCCGCGCATGCAGCCTCGGTGCATTCAAACCCCAGCGAGGTCGACTGCACCAGACCATCAGATCGACGATGGGTTCAGCTGATTTCTCTCAAGTCCAGCATACAAGTCCAGGCCTGGCCTGTTCACCAGACAAGGCCAAATCGGGTGCCGGGCTCCGCAGGCTGGGTCCATGGATTCCAAAACGTCGTCGAGCCGTGAGGTGAGTCGGACAGTCAGAGGCTCCGTCGTTAGAAGCAGGTTGAACCTGCCGATCACCTCCTCTCGAAGCCGACTCCAGACTCACACAGCAGTCAGGTCCTCTCCCTGCCGATCGCACCACTCGCTTTTCTTCTTCTGCCCCCTCGAAGCCCGCGCATGCTCAAAACTGACTGCAGTTTTTGTACTTCTCTCGTTCACTTCCTCTTTTCGGTGCTCGTGGCCTCAAAGCCGACTGCAGTCTTTGTCCTTCTCTTCAGAATCACCACTGTCTTTTCTTCTTCTGCTCGCCTCCAAGCCACTGCTCCTCCCCTTGAGTTTTCACTTCACTTCTTTTGGCCACTCCCTCTCAGCCGACTGGGCGGGCCTCGTCCGGAGATGGGAAGGAGAAGAAGAAGCCCTCGGCACACCACCACTGCACAAACAAATAACAGCCTGTGACACCTCCCGACACACATGTAACGTCCATTTTACCGAAACAGCCTAGCTAAACATGCATTTAATGGGGATCTGGGCTAATCCTATATTTAAGTAGCCTACTAAGGGCCATTTCCGCACAAATATATATATAAATTTATATTAATACACTACTGGTCGAAAGTTTTAGAAACACCCCATTTTTCCAGTTTTTACTGAAATTTAAGCAGTTTAATGTTTCAATGTACTCTGAAATTAAAGCATAGAACAAATAAACAATTGCAGATAAAAAAGAAATCATGAATCGTTTTGTTGAACAAAATTAATCTAAATTTTTGACTCATCAAAGTAACACTTTCTGCAGATAAACAGCTGAACATACTCGTGGCATTCATTTCTACAATGGAAATCAAATATTGTTCAGAAAGTTCTTCCCAACACTGTTGCAAGAAGTTCACACACTACATTCCCAATGGTGGAGCAGAAGTGCTGGTAGACATGATAGAGCACTCCATCCACTTGTAAAATGCATCAATGACCACAAGAACATTTTCCTAAGAACGGACCTGCAAAGTCAACGTGAATCCTGGACCAAGGTTTGGAAGGCCACGACCAAAGACTCAGCGGTGATTCCGCTGGTGACTTGCTGAGCTGCATCCACGTGTCACAACAATGAACACAAGATTCCAGTTCAGAATCAATACCAGGCCACCAAACATGAGACCTTGCGATCGCTTTCATCGTAACAATACCAGGGTGGGTTATAGTAGTTCAGAAACCAACTTCTCTCTTCCCTGCTTTGGCATGATGACACATCGGCCCCAAAGTAAGCATTCTGACTGGACAGACAACTCATCTCATGACGAAACATGGTTTGTACTCCTCTGAGTCTGGTATACGGGACCAATCGCCATCATAACACAACGCTTAACTACAGACAACACAGGATCTTTGGTAGTCCACAATCTCACTTGAGCAGCAGTGACTGGAGAATTGTCACTCTCAAACACATTCATAGCTAATACAAAGGTTAGCAGGTTGAGAGGTATTGTTACAATCAGTGATAGTACCGGCAGTCACTCAATGCATCAGCACAATTCCCAGTGCCGGCCTGTAACGAATAGTATAATTGTAACCAGACAGCGTCAAGGCTCACCACTGAACACGTGATGACGCATTGGTGTTGATTCCCTTGTTCTCTGAAAACAAGTGTCAAGCTAAAATTTACGACCAAACAAATACGATGCATCTTGGTTACCCCAAACACACAGCCTAATACTAATTTATTAACCATACCAGAGGCTCTTTCAGCTTTCATCAAAGCTTCTGGAAGCATACACAACAGGTTGTAACTTGCCGCGACTCATTAGCTTGTTGTAACACACAGCCTACCCCACAGCACTGGTATCACATGACAATACAAGATGATTGCATGGATCATAATTGACAAGTAACTTGTTAGAACACAACAGACCTTTGGTTTCCTTGAAGGCAATCACCTAGGCCTTTGCCCCAAACCCAAGTTTTCCCTTTCCAAAGTAATATGATGGGGTTCAGCACTGTGCTCACCCGTGGCAAGAAACTGCCAAAATGGTTGAGAAACCCAAAATGAACGCAATTGTGACACATTTTCTGGTTTGGGGTGTTCTTGATTGCTTCAACTTTGCAATCACACGCATGATCCCAGCAGCAGTGGACTATTCTGCCTAGGAGTACAACTTCGGCCATCATAAACCCCATTTCTCATGTTTCAGTCTGAGTCCTACTTTGGCCAAACGACACAGGACTTCCTCCAGGTTACTCAGGTGTTCTGCAGTGTTGCAATCCGTGATCAGGATGTCATCCTGAAACACGACAGTCTTTGGCACAGATTTCAATAGACTCCCCATGTTTCTCTGAAAGATGGCAGCTGCTGAAAATATTCCAAAAGGACAACGATTATAGATGAAAACAGCCCCTTGTGAGTGTTGATTCACGTGAGTTTCCTTGACTCTCATCCAGCTCTTGTGTCATGTAGCAGATGTCAGATCCAACTTGGTGAATGATTTCCACCAGCTAATGTCGAAAACAGGTCATCCGCTTTGGGCAGTGGATACTGATCCTGCATGGAGTGGCTGATATTATGGTCACTTTGAAGTGCCCGCAGATCCTCACTGCTCCATCACTTTTTCAGGACCAGAACAGTTGGACTAGCCTCATTCATTGAACTCAACAGGAGAGGATGACCCCCTGACTCTGGAGTCTCTCAGAGTTCACACTTGATATTTTTCCTCATCAAGTAGGGAACAGACCGAGCTTTACAGTAGATTGGCTTTGCTTCCGAGTCCAAGAATCTTAACTTCATCCCCATGAAGGAAACCAATCCTGGCTCAAACAGAGATGGAAACTTATTCAGCACTTGAGCACAGAGGGAAGCCTCGCACTGAAGACATCCTTATTGTCGTCATGACCAGTGGGTCAGCTTTAGGCTCCAAGACAGTCCAGAACCGAGTAAGTGGGCATTGCTTGGTAACAGAGGGAGTGAGCCCACATAGGGCAGTTCAGATAAGCACACCGATAAGACACACTGACATCTGTGCTGCCAATCACCGGAACATTTCCTTTGTGTACGTAGAAAGCTTGCCTCACAGTCCCACAGTTTGTTAAGTCCTCCTGCTTGCCTCTGTCAAGCTTGCCTCTGACTCACCCCTGTGGTCCACTTCCATTGGACCTGCTTGCCATTCAGTTGATATCAACAGTTATGCGGTGCGGTGCTGCCATATATTGTATACATCTCACACTCCTCACCATGCAGTGAACAACTCATCAGCTCCAGCAACATTGCTCACCATCATCCACATGATGGTGGTGCCAATACTATATCACACTGCTGGATTGGGAACACCTCTTTGAAGATGCCCGATCTTGCCACATCCGTTACGTGTGTACCGCTGGAAACGGCACTGGGAGCCATATGATTTGTATAACGCCAACACAAAGTTCTTGGGCCTCTTGCTACCGATGAAGCAGGTTTCAAACACATAACTGGCTTAGGTCTAGCCTCATACAAAGATTGAGCAATCTTATTTACAGTATCTGCACTTGAAGAGTTCTGGCTTTTCGACGAGATCTCCTCCAGGTTTTCAGTAGTTGTCATACACACCTGTGCAATCTTCAACTGCTTTCCTAAGTCAAGGGTTGTCTTTTGAGCAAGGAGTTTTCTATAAGATGACATCAGATTATATCCAAAATCACCAAAAGAAAGTCTCGGACATCTCCTCAAGCACAGCGCCAAATTTTGACAAGGTTCTGCTAAAACGGCGAGACAGTCAGCGACAACATGGGAAATGTCCTTGATTTTCCTGGCGAGTGTGTGTATAAAAACTGTAACCCGATATGATTGGACCAGCTTCGGCTGAAATGTCGCTTGAACGAGCTTCACAGAGTTCTTCATTGACTTTTCGGTGTCGCCGTGTGACAGCAGTGTTTTGATGAGTTCGCCACATTTCTGCCCGCAAGACAGTCACCAACACAGCACTACAACAGACAGGCATCACCAGCAGCCCGCCATGTGTTGGCCACGAATACTGTCAAGCCTCTCAGACAAATATCCGCCCAATCCTCCCCATCGAGTATCATGGAGAATGCTCGGACGAGTCGCCATGCGAGGACACGGATAGTTCTTTTACTGTCGTCGCCACTTGTAAATGTCGTGACTGTAACAAACAAATCCGACGACCACAGGCTTCAAACTTCACGAAAAGTTATTGACAACATCAGCTCCATTACTTTCCGTGCTTATGCGCAAGGCATCACGTCAAACCCAACAGCAATCATCACAATTTGGTTTCAGATGGAATACAACTTGATAATCTATGGAAAAAATGATGTAACTAAACAACAAATAGAGTAAGCCGCTGAAGCTAGCCTCCATGGGACTACCATCCTCAGAGTTTGTAATGCTGTCGGTTAACGCAGAATATCCTGACTGTGGAGTGGCCATCTGAGTTTACATAATTGGAACACTTATGCAACAAGAGGTGAAAATAGGATTCAATTGCAAAACTTGTCCTCATTGCCACAAACAATTAATTACTTGTTCAGTAAGGCTAGATTTTACAATTAAAATAAACAAAATAATATTACATGTAAACCTCAAAACATTACGTATTGACTATAGAAATGTACGGTGCATATTGGGAACAATGCAGATGTGTAGAATACAGACGGAGCGCATGAGAAACACAGAAAACACTGGTTGTCCACTTTTGTATGTAATGCTTGTATGTAAGGCTGATCCAAAGCAGATGGACGATGACCCATGGTAAATGACAGGGTGAAAAGGGCAGCAGAGAGAGAGAGAGGAAGAGAGAGAGAGAGAGAGAGAGAGAGAGAGAGAGAGATATAATATGATAATAGAATATAATAAATTGAAAGTATCATTCTGAGATTGAGCAGATGTGTTTTCGGCTCCCGGAGGGTAGACCAACACTGTTTGCGGAATAATCTGAGGTTGCCTGTTGTCGGATTTTAACTCTTCCAGGAGGAGAACGCCAATTGTTTTTTGAAGTCAACTGCTCCTCACCACAGGATCCAGAAGTACCAAGAGCAGGAGGGTGGAAGTAATTGTACAGTAGATTGAGTGCTGATGAATCTGTCCATAGAGAGATAGTCTGTGGAAGAATCCAGGGAATGTAATATCGGTGGTGTGGGATATAGGAGACCAGTCCTGAAGTTGAGATGTGCTTGGTATGCTTATCTTCCAGAAGATACTCATTTTCCCATATCAACCATTATTCATGATGTTCAACCACGAGTGATTTTCCACACTCCCCCATGCTTCCATCAGTTTCCCTAAAAGGATGTTTCTGCCAACGCCTCGTCATATAATAAGATTACTTACGAATTTTCAAGTCCAGTTTGATGCTGGCACGTGGCCGCACATCTTGGATTGAGGATTCGCAATTAGACCAAACACTTCCCTTATGGGATTCTAACGGTCAGTTCATACCGAACAAGACACCAACTGGTCTGTAGAAGAATACACACAGTAACGACATTATTCCCTGATTCCCTTTGCCGTCTGGCAATTGGTTACATTTAACTGAAAATCTCATGTGCACGCAACATCGTATCTGCGTTTAAATTCACATTATAAAGGACATGCAGCTGCACTCCTTCGTCGTAAGGCAGCCATAACTTCACTAGCAGAGTAATCAATCCCATTCATCGGACAAGATTTGTCCGAACTTTATATCTTATTGGAATATGACTGGCTTGACTATGTGACAACTGGTACCACATTAACGTTGAGTCATTACATAGGAAAACCACACCCCTCCCCCAAACTATCCCACAGGGCTAATTAGCATTCATGTCATGGGAATGGTTCATCTTCCAACCTACTTCTATTAATGATGATTCATCCACCTACTCATTATGTCATGGATGGTTATTCCAACCCCATTATTATGAGGATCATTCCCACAGACTCCTTATTCATGATGATTCATTTCCAATCCATCATTAATTCATAGATGGATCATTTCCACACCTTTATTATCATAATGGTCATTTCCACCTACTTCTATATGAGATTCATTCCTCTCTTCGTGGATCCCCACACTCCATGTGATCTACCACTCCTATCAGTGGTCCCACACCCTATCATGATGGTTCATTTCCACCTACCTCCTTATGTCATGATGATTCATTTCCACGCTACTCATTATTCATGATCGGTTCATTCACCTACTGCATATTCATTGATGGTATATTTCCACTTCCTCATATTCATGATGGGTTCATTTTCCACCTACCATTAATTCCATTGGTGGCATAATTGGTCCACCAATTCAGGTATCCCATCCTTTCTTTCTCATCTACCAATCAACGTTGAGACATTACATTGTAACTTTATAAATGAGTTAGTGCTTCAACTCATTCTTGCTTGCGCTTTTTTATCCTAGAATGAGTGCAAGTCAAAAAGCTTGATGTTCTATTTTAATTGAAATGCATCGTTTTAAATTTTGTTGTCCTAAATCGTAATGGTTGTTAATATTTGACAATCTATACTGCCTCTAACGCTGAAGCAGTTCTACAAGATGTATTGCATCTTTCATCTTGTTATCCTCTTGATAAATATCACACAAAAGAAATATCAAATACTTTCAAACTTACCAAAGACAGATGCTTTGTCTAACTTCTTGTTAGCTGTTGTCAGTCGCTTAATATTTCAATTCTTCCCTATACCCTCTTACAAAACCACAAAAGTGTGGGTTCTTGTACTTCTCCAAAGGTCATATGACATTTGCAAGCAGTCATCAAAGTTTGTTTTCAACAAATTGACAGTATCAATAGAACAGAAAAAAATGTTTCATGATGTGTGTTTGGTTGTGGAGGTGTGGCATAGTTTCGCTTTTATGTTATTTATGCTTGACTTACCAAAAGGACTGCAAGACAAGCTCTCCAATCAGAAGCAAGACAAGACAACCATTTATCTCAAATTTAAAAACCAGAACAAGAATCAGTTTGTGCGGGTGAGAAAGTACGAAGGCTTTTAGGGGAATTCCAGTAGTATATGAGTGGCCATGTCGGTGAGCGCACACCTTCGCCAGGCGATACACTTTAGGTTTTGTACCTCACTGATAGCTGATTCGTGAATCTGGACCTGAAGCCAGAATGTAATCATTTGTTTTTGTAACGAAACCAACTCCCCACACTTGTTTTGCCATAACTAATATCGACATTAGTGCAATGTGTCGCCTTGCCGTAGTCTTTTAATTCCCGTGAAAATCACTTAAATAAAAAAAAGATTTTTAATTTCTAAACACCAATTTTTTTTGAGATATCTGCTTCACAGACAGACACATGTATCCAGACCAGACAAACCGGGTAATAACATAGCTTGATCCGTCGCAACGTTCAGGGTGTACCTTTCGGTTGGAGAAGGTCAGTGACAAGTAGGAAGTCTGAGGCAGATTGAATAATGCAATCCACATTACAAAAAGACGTATTGAGAGATGTTGCAGGTTCATGAAGCGTGTACGTACCGATATCTAACCACAGTCGTTTGAGTCAGATGACAAGCATCCTCAGAATTGGAGTAGTAGCCAATATAACATCTTTAATTTAATTATAGATCTAAAGAGAATTGTGGATATATATAACCTGCAAGTGTCAAAACTTCAGATTGTAGATGTAGGGAAGAATTCGATGCTGTTCTGATTTTAATGATTGAATAAGTCAATAAAAATCTATACCGAATAAGTTCAGTTGTGTGTGTGTGTTGTGTGTGTGTGTGTGAGTTTGTCAATTGTGTTGTTTCCCGCTCCTAACTCCAAAAACATAAACTACTGCAGCCCTGAATATCTTTGCATTGTACACTAAGAAAAACTCAAAGGAAGGCATAGAGTGAAGAATGGCGTGCTTAGTTAATAAGAACCAACCCCTTTTGAAGAATAATCGTAATTGCTTAATTTAATTATATCATTTATCCAGTGCACCTCAGTTCACTCACTCCCTATGGTGTCTTACGAAGGCGTATCCTCGTAACCTCGCTGGGGTCGAAAACCACCATGCTTTTTGGCCTCTCAACCACCGCCTTGACGTTGGAACAGTCGCCAGAAGTACAGATTTCTATGATAAAGTTTTTTTTTTTTCTCACTCCTCACTCGTATTGAAACTCCGTGTTCATCAATAGCTGATGAGATTGATGTGTACATCACTTTGTAGGTACTAAATAGTTTTGCAATTAGGAGCTTGGAGAGGATTTATTCTATTGCATTGTAATGAATACGATTTCCAATGATCTAAATTCCTCTCCGGAGTATTAAAGGTGCATCATACGAAAATATTATTTCGTTTTGAGAATCGGAACGCGGACTATATGTTGATCTTGTTGTGAATGATAATTAAAGAAATAAACGGTCTTATACTAAAGTCGAGACACCTATTAAACTTTAAGCAAGTAAAGCTATGTCCCCTCGCTCTGCCATAAAACACAATAAAATGTGAAATTCCAAAGCAATAAAAACTTACCCTTTTCACTGTTTTGGAGTATGAATGCGTGAACAAAATTTTTTATGAACGTTCCAAAAAATTGACTAGCTCATTGAGTATATATGATGAAGTATTCACTGCTAACCTCATGCCCTGTCCCCAGAAGGACTGCCTATCATACGTCTGCAGAACTGTGTCCTGTTTCAGAGGTTGAGGTGCTCTGACAGGGAATCAAGGCAATGCCGGTACCATGCCTGCATCATCTGAGCGAATTGTTACTCACGTTGTGCTGACCTTTGCCAGGGCGCCAACGCACATTCACTGCGAGGTTTCGTAGCTCTGCACTCTGAACGGTTTTGCTTGTGTTATGTTCCCCGATGTTCCCCAATAAATCTGGCTGATCCGTATGAAGTTGCCGCTTTGAGTTAATTCGTGTCACGTCGAGGAACAATCCATTCGATTGGTATATAAAACCACAATGGTTACAGACTGGCAGAAAACGCTCGGCATCTGACAAAACCAGTCTGTAACCGGGGTCTATTTCCCCAACTGGTAAGGTCCAGGATTATGTTGGTATCGCGATTGAAGACGCGTGACCCGAGGCCTGTGCCGAGCCAGCCGGCGTTATAACCCGGACAGCGGTGGTGAGGGTGGCGCCGAATCGGTACGTTTAGCGCCAAGACTCGGGTGAGAATCCCGCCACCCCGGATCTGCAACAATTATATATATATATACATATATATTATATATATACATATATATATCGTATATAAAGGAAACATAAATATACGAAGAAGGGCACTTGGTGGAGCGCACACCTCTGCCACATAATACTTGATCCACGAGAACATATCAGGCCCAATCAATACTGTTGCGGTTCTGCAAAATCACATGCCTCTAAGGCAATGGCACCCAATATACAGTGATCCCTAGGCAGTTATTTCATTCGTATTCGTGTAGTTAGTCCTCCACTCGTGTCTAATGGGTAAACAAGATGAATTGCATTGTGTGGGACTCGAAGTTAGGTCTCATAAATATCTCTGATCCGTACTCTGACCTCTACTCTAACCTTTTCCTTTTAGGCATAGTACACACCAAGCATGCAACCACACACACACACACACACACACACACACACACACACACCATTCAACAGACAATTGCTTAATAGGCACACCGTGATGCCTCCCGTGGCTCGGATCATCCCTGTGGCACACAAATCAACCTTCCCCAGGAATTTGCGTGCCAATTCCCAACCGGCACCTCACCTTACTCCGCACCTCACTCACCAAATCTCACCACTTTGACCACAAATGCCTCCTGCACATGCGAAAAATACTCCCGCACCCCCTCGTACCCCTGCATTGCGACAATTCGCCACTCTATTTGGAGCACCGCACGGCGTCGGTAATTGTCCTTGGTGCCGCGTGATGCTCGTCCACACTACAGACGCTATATAGCTCCACCACATCTCACTGGGAACGTCCCGGGTGAGCGTCCAGAATGATTACAGCCCTCATCCAATCATCAGACCACAGCAAGGCCTTAAGCAACGAGGAGGGGTCGCGGGAAGGGCGATCCATGGATTTGCTTCGGGTCCCGGGTGTGCATTTTAGCTCGTGAAAGAGCCCGTGGGTGGCAGAGAAAGTTCCCTACCATCCAACATACAGGCTTCACTCGGTGCACCTTCAGGGCTGGGGTGCCAGATCGAGTTGCGTGTTCGCCATGTTAAGTCGGGAGCTCCAAGCCGTGCCAAAGCTGGTGG
>CM068967.1:5886152-5896152 GCA_035128595.1 Eptatretus atami | reverse complement strand
GCTCCTGCCTCTCACCTTCACGCTGTGGAAACCAAGGCATTTAGGATCATTGGTATCTCCCACGATGAGGCTGAGTCTTTGGGTCTCTTACTTTCTCACTGCAGGCAGGTCGGTGATCTTATTGTCTTCTCCCGTCTCCTCTCCGGCCTCACCTTCCTTGCTCTGTCTGCGATCTGTCCTTCCCATATTTCCGCAGGGCACTCAAGATCCGCCCACACCCCCTTCTGGTAAAACTACCAAAATCAAGAATCACTGCTCACCTTCACTCTTTCATTCCTCTTTTCCTGCCTTTGAAACAAACTCCCACACACTCTTCAATCCCACTCTTCCCCCCAGGTCTTCAAAACAGCTGTTCACCACCATATATTATCTTCCCCCATCCAAAACCACAATCTTTTCTTCCCCCGTTAATCCCCCTCAAACCCACCTCCTTCCATTCCTGGCTTTCCTTCCTGAAAGTCCCTGTAGTGTCCATCTTGTATACCCTCTGTACCCCACCCACCCTCTCCTCATGTCTCTGTTCCCAACTGATTTTCCTTCCCTCTCCCACCCCTCTTGTCTCCTGCTCCCTTTGTTGTACGTTTCTGTGCATTAGTCTTCTAGGATCCTCGACGGTGGAAACAAACAAACAAACAAAAAATCAGAAATACTCTTTATAACCAAATCACTTGTTTACTGTTGTGTCCAAATATCAGCTTCATTGCTCAAAAAGATGCCTGAGGTATTGCCCAGATGATAAAGAAAATAAGTAATTAATAAATACATAAGAGCAATTAATTAATTGATTGATTAATCAAAAAAATTAAAAACAGTCCTTTTGCCAAAGCACATCTTCACTATTGTGCCCAAATTTCAGCTCCGAGCTCAAAGGATTGCTGAGATATCGCCCGGACAAACAAACAAGAAAAGAAGGCAAACAGAGTGAAAACTGAGTACGACCTTTTGGCGCGCATCATCCCCGGGGGCGTCTGAGGCCTTCGGCGCCTGGTGATGACATCGTGCAGCACCTGGAGATGGAATATGGATGGAGCGGTGTACAATCGCAGAAATAAGAAGAGACATTGTCAAAGCTTCTCGTCTTGCAGCTCGTCAGGACACACGCAGGAATCTCAGACATGCAGACGTCAAAGAAAGATATTGGGGCAATGAAAACAGACCCTCTTTAGACACTTTGTACTCCTTAAACTCCTTTGACTCTTTCGACCTGGACGTACTGCTGGAACATACCCTTGGGACCCCTTTGATCTTTGAGACCCCTTCGACCATTTTAGACCTTTTAGAACCTACAGACCCTGTTGGAATATTGAGACGCCGAAGAGCATTTCGACCCAGGTAGACGATTTGGAACCCAAAGACCCTTTAGAAGCCTAAACCCTATAGACCCTGCTAGAATGCTTCCACCCACCAAGATACCCTGCACCCTCTAGACCCCTGAGACCATATAGACCCCATTAGAGCCTTTATAACCCTAAGATCCAATTAGACCCTTTAGAACCCAAAGACCTCATATAACCCTAAAACCCTATAGACCCTGTTAAACCCTTTTGAACTATATAACCCTTAAAATCTCGAAAACCCTTTTAGTGGATCGCCGTAGAAAACCCATTGTGCATTTTGTGATGAAAGCTCAAAATTTGGCACAGACATAGATTAATACATATATCGATCAGATCTGGATAGTTGGGCATTGCAGATTTGGCCCCTGATCGCCGTGGCAGCCATCTTACAAAACGGCTGCCAAGCGATTATGGTATCTTTGAGGAACTGCTTCATTCAGAAGAAGTCGATGGTTTCAGTGGGGGGTAATTATACAATGATAGGTCCAAGGACATTATTATTAATCATTGCTAATCAGCCATTGCACTAAATGGGGTTTTAAAATGGATATTTTAGAGAGACAACGGTGCAGAAATTAACCCATGTCTGTGATGAAATAACCTTGTTTCATTAATAACACACTGAGATCACCAAGCCAGTCAGCTGATCTGTCCTGATTACCATGGAGAACATAATTAAATTAGGTGGTACATTTTTATTTACACGTGTCTAAGTGTAGGCCTAAATCATGAACGGAAACACTAAATCTAGGTGGAGCGATCCATCATGTTCATCTATCAGAAAATATAATGACCGTGTCATGGTTGGCACAGTATAAAAGTACAAAGTTCTTAAAATCATTCGATAGATAAGTCAAACAATGTCACTATGGTGTTGAATATCGAGTACAGTCCTCATCAGACATCGCAGTTAATTCTGTTCAGAACCTCAGGCCTTACCATTGTCACAGTCATGGTTCGAATCATGTATCACTGGAGGCCGGGGTGTCAATTCTGCGAACACTCACCTTCCCACAAACACAGGCCTGTGCATTCAATTGCAGCCTTTCTGCACTTGCAGCCCTTCACATAACCCTCGCATTTGCAGGACACAAGCCTGTGGCAGGTCTGAGTCGCATTGGATAGTATGGTCCAGTGTGGCTCGAACAGATAGTCACTGGTCTTGGTCCACCCCAAGATGGTCTGTGAAGTCATTGCAGCCACTTGCGGCCATTTTATAAGATGGCTGCCACGGCCGTCAGAGGCCAAATCTGCGATGCCCCAACATCCATATTTGTTCATAATACATTAGTCTATCTCTGTTACAAATTTGGTGCTTTTATCACAAAAAGCACAATGGGTTTGCAATGGGGCCCCACTAAAAGGGTTTTAGAGATTTTAAGGGTTATATGGTTCAAAAGGGTTTAACGGGGTCTATAGGGTCTTAGGGTTAAAACCCACGCTATCTACCTGGCAAAGGCCTGCCTGCATGATCGCATGCTAGCACATGCAGCGACTTTTGCACCCCTCCGGTCAGCTCACTAAAATAGATTCGTATATGCCACACTCTGAGGAAGCAGTATTAAATTCAAAACTAAACCATCAATCCTTAACAGTCGAACTTTAACAGAGAGGGATGGGTGGGGGAGAGAGGAGAGGGGTGGAGAGAGAGAAGGGGGTGGGAGAGAGAGGAAGAGGGGTGGGAGAGAGGGAAGAGGGGTGGGAAATGTCGGGGTGAAGGAGAGGGGTGGGAGAGTGAGGAGAGGGGTGGGAGAGAGGAGGAAGAGGGGTGGAGAGAGAGGAAGAGGGGTGGGGGAGAGAGGGGGGAGAGGGGAAAAGTCGGGGTGAAGGAGAGGGTGGGAGAGTGAGGGAGAGGGGTGGGAGAGTGAGGGAGGGTGGTGGGGAGTGAGGGAGGGGGTGGAGGGAGTGAGGGAGGGGGTGGGAGAGTGAGGGAGGGGGGTGGGAGAGTGAGGAGAGGGGTGGGAGAGTGAGAGGAAGAGAGAAGAGAGAAGCGGAAGAGAAAGTGATGGGGTAGGAGAGGGGGGAGAGAAGGAGAAGAGAGAGAGAGAGAGAGAGAGAGTGATAGGAGAGGGGAGAGGAGAGGGGTTGATTACGGCAGATGTGATGCCCAGTTTAACATCCATCCAAAAGATGGCACCACACAAATTGATGCCTGTGAAACATCGGGATGACAGTTTATGGCTGGGTTGGGATTCGAACCGAGGCATTTACAGCTTAGAGCGAGCATGCATACCTCCATTAATATATTTACATTATTAGTCTTTTACAAAGAAAGCAGATTGCACAAGAAGGTGAAAAAAACCAAACCATGTTCGTAACTTTCGAAAATAGAACCCCTGTGGACTGTATCGCCATGACTTACAAAAGCAGCTTCGATCCTGCTGGTTATTTGCGTTGCGCTCTACGAAGTTCCATTTTCTGCACATTCCTTCATCTTTTCTTCACAAAATATTCTCATCCAAACAGTAGAAAAAGGTAAGTTAAATGCTATGCTTAAATAAATACACATAGTTATAAAAATCACTGATTTGTTAAAATTTTCAGATTTCACTCCGGATTGACACTTATTTAGTCCATGACATCCGATTCTCAAATTAGATATAACATTTCGATCGTATACTTTCATCAGTCCGTGAGAGTGCGTCATGTTTCCAAGGCAAGGCATGTTTGAATAGGCCGAATCAATATGGCGACGAAGATTCACGTGAGATGAACTTGGGCTGACCAAGGATAAGCCATTCATGGAGGTAAGCTGTTAATTATCTCCAAAAGAGGTGTTTTAATGAAGCCAAACACCATTTTTTTTTACTCATGCACTCCCTTGGATTCAGTGAACAAATGGAAAATGACCTTGCTAAACGCATCAAATAACATGCTGATCAATTCCATGGATTATCACCAAGGAAACGGAAATGCTGGGATTTAGTTGCAAAGAAAGAGAAAAGGGGAAAATGGCTCAACGTATGAACGTGGCTGTATTTACTTGACACCTGTGATCATCTTACCACATCGAGCAGGAAAGTTAAGCCATTTGACGTCCTCTTTTTAGTGGGCAACCATCCCAAACCCAAAAATGTCTCAGCGAAAGTTTTATTACAAAAGCTTGTGCAAGGATAGTTGCACATTCATTTGCATCCCTTCACTTTGTTTTCACACCCTTTCTTTACAATCTGAAGACCGGGATTGTAAACATTATCTCACTCTCCTCGAAAGCTGATAAAGTAGACACAGAGACAGAACCTCATTGGAATTTTAAAAATCACACTGGAGAGTATTTCAACACACCAACTACAACCGGACGTTTCTGAGGTTCACAAAAAATCCTTAAAATAGTCCTCAGAATTAAGGAATGAGAACAGGACGATCTGCATTGCCAAAACATCATAACTTGGCCCTGAGAATGCGATCCGAACAAAACAGGGGATAAGTTAGCCTCTGGGAAGGCCACGTTCCACCTGCTGAACAGGTGTTAAAAGAGATTCTAACCAACAAGTAAACTGCAAGAATCATGAACTCGGCCAATAGTGGAAGAATGAAAAACTACAACAAAGTAAACCTGAAGAGGTATAAACTCGGTCATATGACGAAGGCAACTTGGAAGTGTGGTTTGCCCAAGAAAGATCATGGCTGATAGTGAGACCCAGGAGTTTGAATGACAACTTCCTCAAGAGGGTTGTTTAAGAAAGAAGAGGGGTTTACCAGACGGTCCTTTTGGAGAGAGAGAGAGAGAGAGGAAGAGAGAAGAGAGAGAGAGAGAGAGAGAGAAAAGAAGAGAGAGAGGAAGAGAGAGAGAAGAGAGAGAAGAGAGAGAGAGAGAGACAGAGAGAGACACAGAGAGATTTAAAAAAAAGGAGGGGAAGGAGAATCGTCAGCAGGCAATTTTCACCTTTACACGTGGTGTCGTGCAAATGGTTTAAAAACCACCAACCGCAGCCACAGGAAGAGGTTATTGACACTCGATTTCGCTCCGAGAGGGAGCAGGTATTACGAGCCTTTTAAATAACAATTTGTAGATGTTTAATCTTTTATAAGTACTCTCATTTCCAAATGTCATTCTCACATGCTCCTTCCTCTTCTTCCCTTCCTTTGTTTCATCCCTCGATGACAAACCCGCACCAAATAGTCTCCCATTGCACTCAGACAGCGCTGTCTTTAATCATCCTTCCAACCCCGATGTCAATCTTCATCTTACTGACCTTGGGATTGCAAAAACATACTCGTTTTGAAGTGAGTGCGGAATCTGATTGTTTAACCCCTTCACACCACTTCCTGCATACCCATAGCCACCCCACCCCATCTCCGTGTCCCCAACCGAGAGGCATCGTGCCGAGTCTGTCCTTAGCAAATGTGACCTAACAACAAAGAAAGGGCTTCATCCACAACCTGATGGAGAACTGCTTTCCACTTTGGCCTGACTCCTGTGCCAAACAGCATTTACACGTTGACGCTGTGGAGTCCAAACGAATCGAAATTATTGGAAAGTTCCACGATTTTCACCTGTACACGTGGTGTTGTGCTAATGGCCAAGACGACGGGCCTGTACCATTTCCATTTCAGAAACAGATCGGCAGCCTCTGTCTTCCATCTTTTGCCCTCTAATATTGCACCCTCTGTTGTCCTCTTCCCCCATTCCTCCAAGGTGCACATGTTCCACACACACTAACCCACTTGTGCTGAAATTCCCAAAATCTAGGTTCACTGCTCACCTGCACTCATTCATCTCACTCACTCACTCACACTCCACACACACACACACACACACACGTGGAACTACCTTCTTCAGTCTCTCCCTTCACCATCCTTTTAAGTTTTTTTTTAAAATTTTCTTCTGTTGCAGTTTGATCCTGTGATTCCAATCCCTTCTTGCTGTGTTTGAGCTTGTCTCCAACCACTGTGTCTTCCCAGTCCACCTTCTCTCATTATTCCTGTCCCCCATTCTTCCTCCAAATGTCTCTCTCTCTCCCCTGCCGTTGGTGTGTTTTCCCACTTTCCATTGTTTAGCTGCTCTCTTCTGTGCTCTATTATTCGAGATGAACATTGAGTAAAAAGTCAGTCATCCCACAAGTTATTGGAGCCCATTTGGCATGTTCATTCCGATGAAACATCAATCAAGACCCGAGATGTAGGTGGAACCGCATAGTGGAAAGAATGCTCAAGCAGAGAACGCCATTGGATCGAAGAGTCAATCAAAGCATTGCTGGCATACTGCCAGCACTACACCCTCTGCAGGTAAACCACAGGTGTGCCCACAGAAAGGAAAATGCAAGGGTTATTTACGGCTATGGAATGGCTGAATCGTCATAAAATCACCACCACCCACGGGAGAAAAGTCCTCTCTCCATCGTGGACCTGCACAAACTTGCGTTCATTCGTGCACCATGCTCAATATACAGAGCGTTGATTCTGACGAATCAGTTTCTTGGCTCGGGTTACAATCCTGAATGGGTCGCCACTCCGACACATGAAGTCAGGGCAAGAATATAGACTTGGTTTGGGGTGCCGGTGATGGCTCGTCCACTCTTCGCGAAGGACGCCGTGGGATCTTTAACGTCCACCAACTAATGCCGGTAGACGGGATACCCAATTTAACATCCAGCTGAGGGACGATACACAGATTGATGAATCACCCTGCCAGTGAAACACCAAGATGGCGGTTTATACTGTAGCTGGGTTGGGATTCAAACCCAGAATCGATAGCTCAGAGGCAAGCATGCGTACCTCTACTCTCGGGCCTAGGCCATCCAGTGAGCAATACTCGACAACTGGTTGGGGGGGAAAAAAGAATGGGAACATCACCGGAGAACAGTTCCTTTGCAAACAAAGATAGATTATTTCCCTAAAAAGAAATTGAACCAAACCACGTTCTTTCAAATACAGAGCATGCGCAGAGACAGCTTTAGACACATTAACAGTCATTGAAAGTCATGCAGACGGTGCACTAAGAAACCATAGCAGTCCCAGTGGGCCTGGGTGCACTCTGCAAAGGTAGTGTAACTGTTCCCACCACCATGTTCCAAAAAACAATTTAAATCTCACAATAAAGGTTAAAAAAAAACAACGCTTGCAGTAACAAATGGAACAATACATTCAATATGTACACACTTTTGTCTTGGTTATACGTGGCGCAGAAACAAACATGGCCAGTTACGAGTCGTGTTTTGGGTTTGTGAGGTCACGCAGCCAGTTAAAGACCCATCACTCTTCAACCTGTAATCCTCTCTTTCAGAGATTTCATTAAACCATGGCTTCAGGTAAGCACCACAGGTGAAGGATTATAGCAGGTAACACACCTGGTAAGCCTCCTCGCTTTATCAGCGTAACCTAAATGTGCACAAAAATAGATGGCAAAGAGCAAAAAGAAAATAAAAAGGCAAATCATTGAGTTTAATTGGCAAAATCAACCCCTGACTACCTGTAGGGAAGAGATGTTGCGACGACCTTGATTACGGATAATGAAGGAAGGACATGGACGAGGTAGAAAAGGGTTGGAAGATTTAGCATTTGAGAGATGCTCATCGATGAGTAGATCGAAGAGAAGGAATTGAGGAGGAGTCAATCAAAGGCCGAACAGCTCGAGTTGGATCAAATTCTAGTGTAATTGGGAAAGCCAATTAGAATGTGCAAAACTGAGCACCGAAGGTTTTCATCTCGAGCTGATGAACGTGATGGTAACCCCGCACATTGTCGGCACGATGAAATCAGATTTGTGAAGAAATGAACAATGATGTGAAGAGGAATGAAAAAATGAACACGTTTGCGTCTTACGGACGGTTTAAAGGCAATGAAGTTGAAAGGCTTTGCGTGAATCTGGAGAGATAAGCAAGTTATTTTGAAAGCGAATCTTACATGGTTGTGTCAAGCTGGCTATTAAAAGATTATGTTCGTTTATGAAGTCGGTTGCAGGGTTTGAAGGAGTTCCAAGAACGAGCGACAAATCTAAACGATGGCAAGAACCCCTTACTCCGGAGGTTTTTAAAACATCAGTTTCACAAAAGTCACCTACAAGGAGAACCTGCAGGTAGAACATACAGGTAGAAGGCAGAACCTGCAAATGGGATTTTGTGAAGTTCAGGGAAGGTTCATGGAAAGCTTGCAGGATTATTGTGGAATGATTCCACAGCGGTTCCAAAAAATATTCTCGAAAGAACGCGGAACGCTTCGATACAGGTCCTTGCAAGGGAATTCCCTGGATGGTGAAGATGTTGTGAAGTTTGGGGTTAAAGTTGGAATTAAAAGATGAGGGTTTGACATTTGGATTTTTTTTCTTTCTTTCTTTCTTTCTTTATGTACACCAAGTACAAGCTTCCTGCTTTTGATTGTAAGCTTGTACAAATCACACGTTTTCCCTCGTGGGGTCCTCGATGTCGAATCTCTCGGTTTCAGTAGCCGTCACTTCCTTGGAGTCATTGAGCCTGGAAGAGAAGGTGTGAATGTGTAAGTGGGCCTTACATTATCAAATAGTGGGATATTTATTTGGAAAAGGAACCAACATGAAGCACTCTCTTTACGTGGAGGGTCTTTGTTACAACCACTCCTTGGACTCACTTGAACTCAGCTTTTTGTGCGAAGCACAACTGTTTGTTCTTGAATGCCCAATACAAGGCGCTGCAGACCAGGGCAATGAGAAGAACTGCCGTGATGATACCAGCAAGAACTCCACCATTTCCTGCAAACAACGAGACAACCACAAATGGCACCTCACTCCCATAATGATTCCTATCGTAGGAATCTTGTGTTATTAAAAGGAGCAGCGTCCGTCCGCGTGTCTGTCGTGCTTTATTCTAAAGAGTTCCTGATGTTGTAGAATAATATATTTGGCTTCAATGTAGAGGTTCCAATGGTACGACAACAGGAACCCTTTAGACTAAAGTGTGAATGAAGTCCACGGACGATGGACCAGGAAGCCCTCCCGCTTGGAGGACGGGGTTAGCCGCTGGTATATACAATAGTACATAGAAGGAGCACACAAACAACAATAACCATCACCATGGTGACAGCAGCAACAACAACAACTATGTATTATAAAAGATCTTTTTTTGGCCCATTCCACTTAATTTTACATCCTCATTCTGGCAATATGTTTGTGAAGTACAACACGCTACCCTTCAGTGAAGCTGTTAGCGAACTTGAGAAACGACCACTCATGGTGCAACTACAAGATGTCGCAATATGGAATTGTAGTTTACACTGCATGTTATTAGTAATGAGGTGAAATCACTTGAAGCAAATCAAAATGGCAAACATTGAAAATCAAAATCTCAAAGGTACTCAGACCCATTAATTCCACAAATAGTAGTAGAAGGTAGAGGGATCACCCCCAAAGTACCTGGTGTGTCCTTTTTCTCTGCAGGGATGAGGAGAGAGATCGAAGAAAGATTTGTAAATGGCACATACATGTTTGTCATAACGTGTGTCGTTTAACATTAGCCAAGGGATATTGCAGACAAGCAAGCCAAGAAAACAAAACAAACATAACATGATCACATGATATACTTTCTACAATAAAAATAACTCCAAACAAATTCAACAAACTTTTCTAAAGGTAAGAACGTCTCGGCCAGGAAGCCATTTGCTTACACCTACGATGCGCATGCCATAACTTCAAGGTATAATTGAGCAGGTGAGAGGTAAACTGGACTATCCTACATCCTTCACGACAATCG
>CM068967.1:5874913-5886098 GCA_035128595.1 Eptatretus atami | reverse complement strand
GAGAGATCAACAGGTTCAAACACTCCGTTGATAATTTCCATTAATACTGACCTTGAAAGATTATGTTAGCACACATAAATCAATTTCGACCTGCATGTGGGATAGCCCACTTTACCTCTTCGGGGCTCAAGTGATAACCCATGGCAAGAACTTTGTTCTCACAGTCAATTCCATGACATCGACCTTTATACAAAGAAGATGCAAAAAGGTTTGAGTCAGACAATGTTGTAAACGTATGCCAGTAGGGGTGTTGGAAAATAACTAAATTTAATAGAGCGAAATTAAATAATTACATTTGCACACAGGCTTTAACTAATAATAATTATTATTATTAAAATAAACAACTATTTTGTCTTTAAATTGACGATTATGAAAGTCGCACAAAAGCTCGTACACCATAATCATCATCATCGTTGGTAGGAAAATGAAAACCTCGAGTGTCGTGTGTGTGCGTGCGTGCGTGCGTGCGTGCGTGCGTATGTGTGTGTGTGCGTGTGTACATATATACGTTTATCTTCTGTAAAATTATAATCGTTCAATATGTCCATATGAGCATTTTGTTTTCACATTCTGTGACCCCAGGTGCGAACCCCTTATGACCCCACCTCACGCACGTAGCACAAAGCAGGGTTAAGCAATTGGTTCAGTCTGTCTGTAAGGCCTGGTGTCAGCTGAGAGGTTAGGGTGGCTAGCTTATGGTTCCTAGGGTCCTGAGTTCAAGCCCCATTAGCTGCTGAATCAACACCAAGTGGGGTTGACTCAGCTTGTCATCCTGAGGTCAGTGAAATGAGTATCAGTGTATTGGTAGAGGGACACAACATCAGCAGCACAGCTGTGATTCCAAGAAATGATAGCTACCCTGGCAGCCAAGCTTCCATACACAAGAACACAACAAAGTCTGTCTGTTGATCTATGATCAAGGTAGAACTTACTTTCAATTGAATATTATATTTTGAACACCCGTGGAACACGAATCAGAAAACACACCTGTAGTTTTGTCGTAGTTTGGCTCTGAATTTGGCAAATTGTGCGGAATCTCGTCCTGATTGCGCATGCGCACAGAGGAGTAAGGTAAATATTTTAGTCTGTCTGCCTGTCTGGCAGGAAGACAAAATTGAAAACAATTCCAAACAGGAAACTTACTTATTAAGGACACAAACAACTGGCACGAATAACTAATGCAATTGATTAAATAAGGTGGTGTAAAAGATGGTGCATCAACGTCGGTAAGCTTCCGATTCAATGGGTTTTTTGTTTTTTTTTTACAACCTTTAAAACCTTCATTTTATTTCAATTTAATTATATAGTTGAACACTGTACGACACAAATCATCCTGTTTGCACATCCAGAAGCCCTCAGTTCAGTAGTAATTGGACAAAACTTTATGCCGTTTCAACCAATCAAATTTGCCGCTCGCTCTGAGCATGAAGTTGGCAGAAGGTTCAATTCTGGAATGTTCCGTTTGACCCACCGGCTTCGTTTGGTCACCATCATACCTGTTATTCAAAGTTCACGAACGAAGCTAACATCGATCGTGCTCGGAAACGCAAAGCAAGAGTTGAAAAGACCCTTCACATGTCCTTTTTTTTTCTCAAGTCTGAGCGGCGTAAGGTGTTTCATGATCTGTCTAGTTTTATATCGATTTGTCCATCATGTCCTCATCGCCAATTTTGTTGTTCATAACCTAACTTCCCGATTATTGGTTCACGAGCGCCAGCCAGAGTGACCACTATATTCGTTATGTCTGTCTGTGTGTCTGTCTGTCCAGCGCATAACTCCGTGGACCTTGATCCGATCTTGATGAAACTTGGTTATGTGTTCGATATCAATGTCTAGTGTGTTTTCCTGGATGAGGCGTGCTACGCCCATTGTGGGCGGAGCCACGCCCAAAAAATAGCCATTTTTAGGGGTAGTCGGATTAAAATCTATCTTCTCCAGGAATTGACTGAATGGAATGGGTTCTTCGGTATTGATAGCAAAATGAATTATCTAAAACTTGTCGTTGTCCGATTTTTCATTTTCGTCCCAAGGTCAAGGTCACAAGGTCAAAAACTTAGAAAATTGCGAATTTTGACATAAAAATCATACGACCGCCCAAACTTTGAGAGCTAGGATGACAATATTTTTATGCATAATCTTGAGGTCATTCCCCACCTAAAGTCTGAAATCATTTTGCTCTATCTTGAACACCTTGCCCGTGGCGCCCCCTTCAAGTTTGTTTTTACGCTGATTTCATCAAAGTATGGATATAATCCGAGGAGTGCGAAATGCCATGTAGCCTATATGACGTTATATTGTTCCTGGAATGTTCCAGAGGAAGTTTTGCACCAAAGGTCATAATCCTTGACCTTTGACCTTTAAAGGCCACAAAGGTCAAATTTTCAAAGTTGTGGGAATCGAACCGGGTTTTCAACCTTCTTCGACGAACTAACTCCATTAAGCTATAGTACGTATCCTGTTTCCTTATTTTAATGTCCACAACATTGTTTGTGACCTTTAAAGGTTATGCAAGTCAAATTTTGAAAGTTGTGAACGAAACCGGGTTTTCGACATTTTGCAGCTAATAACCTGTCACTCGTACCACATCATGTTGATCATTTTTATAACTTTGTCAAACATGATCACATTGTCTCATCCTTGACTTCTGAAACAATCTACATCGTCAAATACCGCTCGTGAACCATCGTCGTCTTCAGACTTGTATTAGTTACATTTAAATGTTCTCCCTTCTCTGTGAGCTTTAGACATGAATAACAATGTGTATGATATACAAGGGAATGAAGCAACAATGTCAGACAGACGGCAGTGTTACGTACTCAGACGGAAGTTCGTCTTGCTCTGACCCAGTCTGTTCGAGGCCGTGCAGTTCACCAGCTGTTCTTCAGATACAATAACCACGGAGATCACACTCGTGTATGTGCAGTTTTTTGCGTACCATTTAATATCCTGGAGGACACAAACAACTCATGAAACAAAACTTCCCGAGTGATTTTAGTTTCGCTGTCACATTGTCTTCACTCAATGTCTGTCTCCACCTGATTCGATCCATCGACTCCTTCCCACTTGCTGCTTGGTTTCGGACAACCGAAGGATCTGCAATGTAGTTCAACTGTGCTATCTTCATCTCCAGTTATACTCTGACTTTTTACCATCTCCGGTTTGCCTGGTGGAAAAGACAGAGGAATGCAACTGTAATGGTGGAGAACAAAGATGGCTTAATCTTAATGGACCCCTCCCTTCTATCCACATACACCAAATGTGCCCCCCCCCCTACATCAAAGATAATACGATGGACGTACCAGTACAATCGACATTTCACACAGCTTCATCGTGACGTACGAGATGTCAACAGCGAAGGTGACCTCCATCGACTCGTCCTGACACTTATGCTTGGTTCCAGTCACAAAGGTCTTACAAGGTCCGAATAACTTGGATGGATTGGCCCATTACATCACACTAAGTGTGCTCATCTGTCGAAGTGAGCTTGGATCATCAGTTCACTTCTACCACAGACCAAACTTCAATCACTTTTTGAAGAATCCCAATGAGTGAGCCGAGTTACTCAATGCGTGATGTCACAAATGCCTCCTGTTGCCTCCAAGATGCAGTTGCAAGTCAGCCACATATTGCTGTGCACGGCCTTTAAGTGAGTGTAACCACAAAATTACACGGTTTGGGTTCAGATTCGGTTTTGCTCATTGTCAAAAGGTCTTTACGTTGTTTGTTGTTATACCTTTCGCTAAATGCAGATGTCAGTGTGACTATCAACATCGCTATGAGCTTAACGATGAAGACCCACAGCTTACCAACGTTTACTCACTTAAAACTTCAAGCTGGAAGGATTTGCTTTCATTGGCCTGTGGAAGCCCAGACAGACTGGCCGTGCAAGTGTACACACCGCTGTCCTTCGGAGCGACACTCTCAAAGCTCAGCACCTGTGATTTGATGATGATGAAGTCACCATTCTGAAGAATGGCAAGGCAAAGATTAGATACGAGGAGACTTTGTAGAGAGATGTGGGATGTTTTCATGAAAAACATTTCATCATCATCATTCATTCATTCATTCGGTCAAACATCATGCAATTCAAAATTTTTGAGAAGATGACCACTTTGTACTTATTGAGGACCTAAAACAAATTACGTGTACCTGCTCGCCATTTTTGAAACACGTGCTTGGAAAGGATAGCTGATAAGGTCAGAGCAAATAAAATGAGGTTTAGGTTTGAATTTGAGGGGATAGAATTGAGCTTGAACTCGTTAAAATGTCTTTGTGTCATGAGGTCGAGGGTACATGGTGGTTGTGAGTTGGTCAGGCCTTCGTCGGTGGATTTGAAACATCAAGGTTAGATGTTGACTGGGAATGTGTCGAGCCAAGGCTAGAAACGTGGTGGCTATGAATACTGCAGTGGGAAGATAGTGGTTGAAGTGAGAACAGGTTAAATGAATGCAATTACAGTACTTATGTTACGGACAACATCACCTCAAACACACCTCATCCCTGGGGTCTGAGAGGTGAAGCAGACTGGGTTGTGCAGTGGGACAGCGGGGGGGGGGGGGAGCGGCACCTGTGCACCTGTGCATCCTGATTCAAACATTACACCAGCTTTCCCAGCAATTGCTATGATGACAAGTAGTGTAGTTGACATATCTCACCAAGACAAACTTTAAAGGAAGTTAAACTCAAAAAAGATTGTGTTATGAGGGCACGAGGTGGATCATGGGGATGGGGGGGAGGTTGAGGTTGCAAGTGGTGGATGTGGAGAGTGGTGAGCCATGAAGTGAATTTTAATGGAGTGTTGGGAAGGGGGGGAAGGGGAGTGGGGCCATGACGTGGATATCAATGGAATGTTAGCCATCCGTGCAGAATATTCTCGTTACTTTTTGCCAAGAATAAGATGGCGGCATAGACGAGTTGGTGGAGCAGCTGATGTTGAAAGGATCTGAGACATTTACAGTCTCGACAGGTTTTCCAGAGAGAACAGGCTCCACTATATCTGTTCAAAAACAGGAATTAAAATGAAACATTTCAATCAATATTTTCAATTTTCTTTCAAATTTCAATCATTTCTATGAAAACCATTAAATATGGCACAATCATGGTCGTGTCACCAAAATAATAATTGTAGATATTTTAACTTTTCCTCCATAAAAATGACAGTTGTACAATTACCAACTTTTCCTCTCCCTCAACACTCATCCAACGTGCTACGCGTGCGTATAAAGGGGCCGAGGAAACGCGTGTCTCCCGTTCGGTTCCACAACTGCTCATTCCACCCAAACCGAGCAAAGGTTTCCAAACCGGATCCGTCATGTTTTTCTGTTGTATTTTAGTCCTTGTGTTGCTGTTTGTGTTTACGTTCAATTTTCCGATGTTGAATTGTATCTTGATGTGTTATATCGTGAAATTCGTTTTTGAGCGGCCCAGGCCTATTCTTCGAATAGCTGGGAGCAAAAATTGTCTCAGTTTTGAGGTTGTTTCTCATTTCATATCTTTTTTCCCCCCTCTGAAACAACTTGACTTCTCTTCCTGAAAAGCAATCCCGACTGAAGGCAATCTTAGATCATTCCGCAAAGCCCGCAACAAGTGTGTGTCCACTCTCGGGAGAGCCGGAAAACAACATCCGTCCAACATCAAGAAGGAACTAAACTTGTCTCAATCCTCTAAAACCTGCTGGCCCATTGTTAAGTCTGTCTCTGGAGTATGCTCCCCTTCCACTCCTCCTATCTACTCAAATGGCACCACAGCCGACTCCGCTCATGAGAAGGCCGAATGCTTTAATTCTATGTTTGCTTCCAAATTTTGTGTCCCCGACCGCTCGCTCTCTGTACCCTATCTACCCATTCATACACAACTGCTCCTGGACTCTGTGTCTTTTGCACCTGAGAAGGTAGAGAAGGTTCTTTCAACCTTCGACTCTGACACTGCAACTGGACCGGGCGGCATCAACTCACGTGTCCTAAAAACCTGCTCTGATGCTCTTTTACATCCTCTCTCTGCTCTTTTCACCCTATAATTTGTCCTAGGTCATCTTCCTTATGGTTTGAAATCCACCATCACTGCATTGAATTAACAATGAACCTTTTAACTAAAGACCTAACAGCCTACTTTCAATCATCAGCAAGGCAGCTGAAATGAAATTCTTCCTTTTCTCCAACAGCCTCATCTCAGATCAACAATTTAGATTCACACCAGGTCACCCCACCTTGGACGAGCTGCTTATACTCATTCAACAATGGATGGAGGCCCTTAATGTCAAACGTGAGATCAGGGTCGTCTCTCTGGACATATCTCCTGCTTTTGATACAGCCTCCGACTTTATGCAAAAATCCCCTTTATCTATTTGCTGATGAATCCACCCTCTGCCGTGACATCATTCATCCTTCTGAAAGGAGGGCTGCAGCCTCTTCACTCTGTTCAAAACTTGACAAAATCACAAGATAGTCAAACACTTGGAATATGTCTTTCAATCCTGACAAATCCCACACTCTCACTACCTCTCTCTCTCCTCTCCCCTCCCCCCCCCAAGCCCACCTTCTTCCAAACTTGCAGTTTTTCTTTCTTGAAAGCTTGCTCTATATCCATGTTGTCCATGCCACGCATCCCACTCTACCCCTTTTTCCTCCCCATTTCCCTTATTTGTCCAAGACTCCCTCTATTTTATCCTTCAACCCTGCTGTTAGTGTTTCCCCCACTCTTTCTACTGTTCGTTTTGTTGTGTGGCATCCTGATTCATTCAGTGTTCTAGCTCTTCCATGAGCCTTGACTTTGTGTACAAAAAAAGATTTTCACTTCATGACTGACCCATCAATCCCTGAGTCTTGCCAGTGTGCCCATCCGACACCATGTCTGCCTGCCAGCACATCAGTCCATCGCCGTATCTGTCTGTGAGAGTCACAGTCTACTGGACACATCTGTTCATTGGCTTGTCTGTCTACTCGCATGCTGATCCACCGGCACACGTGTCTGTTTGAGCATCTGTCTGCATGCCTGGCATTGTGTTGGCGCACCGATTTGCCAGTGCGTCCGTCTGCAACCTTGCCAGTCTACAGGCTCACCTGTCCACTGGCGTGTCTGCCTGCGAGCATGGTAGTATACTCGTAGTGCACCTGTGCATCAGTGTATCAGCCAGCACCTCATCTAGTGGTACAACTGTTCTCCAAATCACTTGGCATGCCGGTACATTGACACACTTATTCACTGCTGCACGAGCCCATTGGTCTTTCGGCAATGCGAGCCAAAGGTCAGTCAGTAAGTCAGGCAGAGTTAGCCGCAAATGTTTCTCATCCTGCCTTGAACTGTCAATGCAAATATTTCAGTTCTATGTTTGCAAATTGCGAACACCTCATCTCGTGGCACAACTCTCTTCCGATGGTATCCAAGGCAAACCCCACTCATGGCTTACAGACTTCCTCTCCTGTCGCAGTCAACGTGTGCCCTAAATGGAGTTCTCTCATCCCCTCTTGCTGTCCAGGCTGGAGTTCCTCAAGGCAGCGTTCTGGGTCCTGTTCTTTTTTCTGGTTTTCATCAATGATCTCTCCACTCTCTGGAAATCCTCTTTATCTCTTTGCTGATGACTCCACCTCTGCCGTACCATCTGTCATCCCTCAGATCGGCAAGCAGCAGCTTCTTCGCTCACTGCAGATCTGGATAAAATCACAAACTGGTCCAACCAGTGTGACCACTCCTTGGCCTTTTTTCACTAAGATCTTGGCTATTCGTTGTTCACCTTGGTGTCTTGGTTTTCTATCGGTTTTCTTGGCGTATAGGTTTTCTATTGTCAATGCTTTTCTGAAACCTTGTGAATTCTTGGCTTTTTTCATTGGCTCACCTTGGCATTTATGAAAATGAGGAGTGGTCACACTGGGTCCAACATGTGGAACATGTCTTTCAATCCTGACAAATCTTCTGGAACTTCTGGAACCCCCACCCCCATCTACCTTCTCAACAATCTTCTTGAAGAAATCCTTTCATTTTACCATTATCTTTCCTGGAATATTTCCAAGATGGCTTCCAAAGCCAGTTGCTGACTGGGCATCCTCCGTCGTGCGAAGTCCTTCCTTGGCACATCTAAGCTCCTGACCACATTCAAAGCTTTCATCCGAAGCCTGATGGAGTACTGCTCTCTCCTCTGGGCTGGTGCTCCCACCTCTCACCTTTCTCGGCTTCACGCTGTGGAAACCAAGGCATTTAGGATCATTGGCATCTCCCGCGAGGAAACTGAGTCTTTGGGTCTCTCACTCTCTCACCGCAGGCAGGTTGCTGGTCTTTCTGTCTTCTCACTTCTCCTCTCCGGCCTTGCCCCCCCCTCCCCCCAACACTGTCATCTGTCCCTTCCCATATTTCCGCGATGTGCTCAAGGTCCACCAGCAACCCCCTTCTGGTGAAACTGCCAAAATCAAGAATTACTGCTCACTTTCACTCTTCATTCCTCTTTTTCCCCACCTCTGGAACAAACTCCCACACTCTCTTCAATCCCACTTCTCCCTCCAGGTCTTCAAAACAGCTGGTCACCACCATCTCTTGTCTTCCCCCATCCAAAACCATGATTTTTTCCACCCCTGTTTATCCACCCCACACAAACCTCCTTCAAATTCCCTGTTTTCCTTCCTGAAAGTCCCTGTAGTATCCATGTTGTTTACCCCACCCCATCCCTTCCCCTTCCACAGATGTCCTATTGTCTTTGTTCCCCACTGTTTTGTGCTTCCTCCTCTCACCCCTATTGTCTCCAGCTCCCCTTGTTACATGTTCTGCGTGTTCGCTCTTACATGAGCCTTGACATTACAAAGAAACAAAAAAAAAGACTTTTGTCATTGAAAATGACCGATAAGGAATCCAAAAATTATTTTTTGTTTTTCAATCCTGGAGCTCACATGAATTTTGAATTAAAGCTAAATGAACGCTGACTTAAAATATTGATGAAGATATATTTTAAAAGGAACATGGTGGAATCCTGATAATTATTAAATTATGCTCCGGACATGTTAGACAGTATTGAGTACCATCCAAGTGGTGAGCCAGGAGAAAGGAGCGAACAAAGACGGTACTTACAGTGCACAGTGAGCTCGTGATGCACGGTCAAGAAGGTGTTCCATACGCTCTGATTTGCTTGGCACGAGTAATTCCCAGAGTTCTTCAAAGTGACAGATGTGAGGGAGAGAGGAGAATCCGGAACCTCATCTTTAAGCAGTTGATTGTTCTATGGTGAGTGGAAGGGAGATGGTTGGGAGGGGAGGCAGTGGGGATACACATGTAGAATGCATCCTCATTTGTTGTTTGTCATTTTTGTACCTAAAATTCTAGGCTCATTGAGGAGCTAATGACAATGTACAACAAGTTCACAGGCTAAGGGAGGATCAGAAGGGAATATGAAGACAGTCTTTGCACATGCTTGGGACTTGCAGGATGGCCTAGACTAGAGGGATGCACACTCATCTCTGAGCTGTCCAGGTATTCATTAATTCCGACCAAACTATAAACTGTCATCCTGGTGTTTCGGGTGAAGGGCGAGGCATCAATACTTGTGCCGTCCTTCGGATGGACATTGAACGAGGCTTCCCGTCTCCTGACATTCGTCGGTGGATGTTGAAGAGCCCACGGTGACCTTCGTGAGGAATGAACGAACTATCGCCAGCACCCTGAACAACTTACTAATTGCTGCCATAACCTGCAGGGGGAACTGCACCAGCGGCACAGCTGCACTCCCAGCAAATGGTGCTACCCACAGCATTGTGCAGCAGTGAAAGAAGAAGAAAAAGTGCATGAGTGGCAGAAAGGAAATGGGGTGGGTGGGAGAGGGGAGGGGTCACTGACACTAGAAGAGAGTAGGACTGGGTACAGGGAGCAAACACGAGGTAACAATGGGCAACACTGTTGAAAGACTGGAAGGAGGGGGTACGACATGACAGTCATTTCTGGATGTTCAAGAAAAAGAAATGAAATGAAAGTCTGATCGAAGCAAAACAAAGTTTGTACAGTTCCTCTCAGGCTACAAATGTCATGTCATGTAAATGGAGTTTGCTATTAACGAGTACGAGCGGGTATGTCTTGTAAAGTTACACCACGTACAAGGGAAATTAAAGGAAAATTCACACGCATGAACAAGGCAATGATGAAGCATCAGGTTGGGAACAACCATCGATGCCAATAGGGACCGTCACTTGGTCATTAACTTTTATACACCAAACGAGGCACATACGGAAGGGTTCAATAAAAACCTGAAAATACGTAGAGGCGTCACATCATCCATTTTATCACATTATAAAGAGAGGAGAATAAAAACAATTGGTCGTGCAGCACAATAGGACAATGACATGACACAACATCCCTGTCCAGCCCAATCCCATGTTGTCCTGAATGCAGACAAGAGCTCTCTCTCTGAAATAAAGAAGTACTTACCAGGTACCAAGTGTAATTGGCAGGAGGTTTGCCGTTGGTCTCACACAGCATGGTGACATTCTTCCCTTCTAGGACCGGTTTCTTTGTCGGCACTTTGATTACGACCTGTGTCATGGGGTCTTGGGAATGATGGGTGGAAGGGAATTGAACGATGGTTAATTTTACTCCTCCCTCGTCCGACAACCACAGCGCGTGCACGCGCACGCACGCATGCACACGCACACACCATCAATTATACAGTCTCGGCTCTTCCTAAAATATAATATAATTTAACATCCTATATTCAACTTCATATAAATTGTAGATCTGAAAACATAGTTCCCTTACTTAAAGTAAGAATCCCTGAAAGCAATTGACTGCTTTCCCGAATGCACGAATCATAAGCTGGGCACCGGGTATGGGTCAGGTCAGGTATGGGAGCATGTACCAAAACAGCGCGTCGCTGCATCCACTTTCCCCGGTACTCCAGGGGCCTCCGTCTGGCCATCCCCAGACAGATGCCTGGTCCATCCCCATCTCCTTGAGATGCCGATCAACCTGCTGCAACCACGAGGCACGTGGTCGGCCCATTGGCCTCCTGCACTCACGAGGCTCCCTCACTGAGAGAATCTGAGTGAGCAGGATCAGCGTCAGGAAAATGAGCCACATGTCCATACAGCTGCAACTGACACTCACGGATGATGCCGGTAACAAATCTCATTTGAGTCCATCTCAGCAACCGCTCGTTGGACACAAAGTCCGACCAGTGATAGTCAAGAATTCTCCGAAGAGACCTGGTACCAAAGGA
>CM068967.1:5844934-5872587 GCA_035128595.1 Eptatretus atami | reverse complement strand
AGTGGACACAGCTACAGCAACTCCTTGGGCAGGGTAACCATCAGAGCGAACAGACTAATACTAGGTGTAACCACCCACCATGATTTCGTGGAAATCCGGTCTCCAAACCTTAGAGAGTGCTGTTTTTCCGCTGTCCAAACGCTTGAGCTCAGATGATAACAGAGACAGGTGATCATCTTCTCTTAGGGATAGGACACTCCAGGCACCCACCCTAAGGGACTGCATCAGGTTAACCAAAGGAGACCGTCGTCTGGTGGACGACACCTCAGCACCACCTCGACACACACTACCGCAATCTGACACGGGAAGGTTACCCTGTGGTTTCCCTCCTATCATCAAAGAGTGGGGGTCCCGAAGGATTTGCCACAATCCCTCATACGGTGAGCTGCGCTGCGGTGGGCAGCTGCACAGGAGGTACTCCCATGGAGTGGGTTTTCAGATATATTTTTGCTTTTAGTACATTGTGCGGAATGAATGGTTTTCCGGTGGCAAGAGTGCAAATTCTGCCACCAACCTCCTAATAAGAAGTAACACAACTGCAGGAGGACGTCCGCAGACACAGTTGGGCACTACATATGGATGGCTGTTGGCTCACAAGGAGCTCCTCCGCCCTTTAACAGGTTTTGTTTTTAATCCTGCTGGGTGTCCATATCCATGCACCCGCATCACCAAGAAACTTGGTGGGGGAGACGGTTTAGTCGCTGACAACCCGACCATGAAACAGGTTAGTACAGGTTTACATGGTACCTGTTGCAAGTCACAGAGCCGATCTGGCCTGATCTGACAATGTCAGCCCAGAACCTCTCCAAACGGCAGATCCACAACCCCAGTCATGGATCCACATCAGGAAATTACCTACATCAAGAGATGCACAACCTCAGTTGCGTCCAAGCAGTCAGTCAACCCATCAACGCAATATCACCAAACAGACTTTACTCACTAGAGGATCTAATGTACTGTTATGTTTGTGGGGTAGACAGAGGAATTTCAGAGGAAAGATAGGATTGTATAGAGTTGCTTGGTCTGTGGACGTGAAGGAGACAATGTAAATTAAGGAGGGAAACTGTGAGTTTAAGTGTTACGTGTCACCACCAAGGGGCGGGGGGGGGGGGGGGGGGGGGGTGGTGCTGTGTTAATTAGGTATGGATTAAGGATAATTTCCCCCAGTATGTAATTGCCCCCTGTGACCTTTTCCTATGTTTTTGTATTTCAAGATCGGTGATAAAGGGTATCACGTCCTTTCAACAACAACAACAACAATAACTACCGAGCTATACGTCCAAGCAGGCAGAAAGCCCGCATCCAGGGATGACGGCTGACAAACCACACCCCTGGAGTGGATGATTAATGGGCGTGATGTTCGTAAAAGGAAGAAGAGCACGTCTCTGAAAAGAGAACGGGGGGAGCTGCGTGTTGCAGGAGAGGAAAGGTCGCACTGCTTTGTGGCGAGCAGACCTAGTTTGGGATGGAATAGGTGGTTGGAACACGGCTAGAAAGAAGAGACGGAAGCCAGTGAGGCAAAAAGTTCGGCGGAGGATTGAGATAGAAAAAAGACGGAGGATTGAGATAGAATCGGTGTTCCGAAGGGGAGGATAGTGGTCGAAGAGCAGAGAGTTGTGGGAGGACGCGATCGAGTGAGGTCGTCTCGCTGGCTGGCTACGTCTGGACACGACGAAATATAGGGACAATTCTCGTGTCGTGCTGTGAATTCGCCCGCGTGACGGACCAAGACGCTAGCCATTGACTTTTGGCTGAATCGTGTGGGACAAGCGCCAAAGCCTCATGTCGAGCCATCGGGGGAAAGAGACGGCGCAATTCTGCAAAGCAGCGACGTCGGCGAGGACGATCGACGCAAGAAGCTGCAGGGTGGTCTATGAGCCTTGATGTTGAATATCGCTGTTTGAACTACCTCCCGTACGTTTGCCTGCACAGAGAGCGGCTGCTGTCATTTTTGACCTTCAAGCTACTGAAACTCACTCCTGGACTCAAAAGTAAGTGCCAAAATAAAGGAGAGATTTCTCTTTATTTTATTCTGTCCCCTTGTTTGTATTGAAGTCCGTGTGGATGCGTCTCGAAATGAGATTTTGGTTACCTGACGTCTTGATTTATTTCCATTGTAACTGTTGATCTTCTGTTTATTAAATCATTATTTATTTAATTTGCTGGTGTCCTTGTATCTGTTGTGGGTTCAAGTACAACCCGTGTGCCTCCATCCTTTGCCCCCTTTTCCTTCCCACGCATGCAATAATCCCTGAGAATCTCGGCTGTAAGCCTACAAGAGAACTGTCTGGCATTCCGTCCAGATAGGGGCAGACCCACTGGACACCACAATATTATCACATAGTTACAACTCCCATCAAACATTCCATTATATGATAATATATTAAATCATGCACATCTTACCTTAAACATAACATGTCCACCAACCAGCACTATGACCCCACTCACCTCTGGATCAAACTGTTAATCAAATATTCAAACGGTTATTTATAAACGGTTTTTTACATGCTTCCTTCTCTCCTAGCAACCACTGAAATGGGAATAAAATATGTATGGATATATATATATATATATATATATATATTTTACTTCCACCACCAAAGGTAGAAGGAGGTGATGTTTTCATCCCTTTCTGTCTGTTTGTTACTTGCAAAATCGAAGATTTTTCAAGTATATTGGTTAGTCGATTTTGTTATTCTGTCTGTCTGTGTGTCTGTCTTTTTGTCGCCTACAGGTCACAATTCCAAACCGATCGTCATGAAACTTTACCAAGTTGTAGAGGTAGTCTCAACTGAGAAGCATATTGATTTTGAGGTCAAAGGTCAACTTGAGGTCAAATTTCTAAAATTGTCATGTTTTTCATCCGATTGATGTGAAAGTTGAAAAGGATTTTCATATTAGCTTCCTGAAGTCACCAAATATTTTTGTGGTCAACCTCGGCCAAAAGGTCAACAATTTGGGTGAGATTTCTGAAAATCCTCAATTTTCATTCATCCATCCATCCATCCCTTGGGACCATACTCTATGCAGAGCATTGGTGCTGCCTTTGCAGTCTCCTTGGCTATTGGGCACAATCCTGGACTGGTCACCACTCCAACACAGGATACCAGCATGCTGGCATTCATTTTGCCAATCTCAGAAGGATGACAGGCAGAGTCAACCCCACCTGGTATTAATTCAACAGCCAAGTGGGATTTGAACTCAGCATCCTAGGATCACAAGCCCACCACCCGAACCATTAAGCTCACACCAGGCATAATTGTCATCCAATTGACTTGAAATTTGAAGAGGATTTATATTTCAGGTCACTGAATTCAACCAGACAATTATTTTTGAGGTCAACAGAAACTAAAAGGTCAACGTAGGCTAAAGGTCAACAACTAAGCTGGAATTTCTAAAATTCCCAATTTTCATCAATTTGACTTGAAATTTGAAAAGGATTTGTGTATTTTGTCAATTAATTCAACCACCAATTATTTTTTCGGTCAAATTTGTTTTATGCATTTCGCAAGGATCGTGCCATGCATGACATCTTTCTTGTTTGTTTGTGTGCAGGATATCTCAACAAGTTGTGGATGGATTCGGATGAAACTTGTTGGACACGTTGGTTGTGTGACAAGGATGAATCAATTCAACTTTGATGAAGATCCGGATCTGGATCGGATAATTTTTTTAAGTGATTCTTCACCATTGAGAGATAGGGCTAAAGCGATATATAGCACGATATCTCAAAAAGTTGTGGAAGGATTCGGACGAACATTGGTGTGCGTGACAAGGATGAATTGATTCGATTTTGGTGAAGTTCTGAATCCAGATCCGGATGCATAAATTTTTAAAGTGATTCTTCACCATTGAGAGATGGGGCCAAAAACACGATCTTTAGCATGATATTTTAAAAATGTATTGGTCATGTTATGTTCTCCTGGATCAGGCATTGCGTAGCGGAGGTATGCACTCTACCGAGAGCCCTCCGAGTTTAATAATGTATTTATATAAATATCTCGTTAATATTTTTACTATTCGTATTGTATTTCACTAATTATATTTGGTGTTATTTTATGATCTGAAATAAAACTTGTTTTAATCTGCTAACTGTAGCTCCCTGTGTTAGTAAACGTCTGACTAGTTTTAATCTATTGACAATTTCAGTGCTGTGTGTGGTTGGTCTCACAGTGCTAATTATTTCACATGTAACTGTACCATAGAATAACTTCTTGGGAACATTGCCGTCTAAGAAAAGCATTCGTACAATGTGGAATGTACAAGCATCTCGTTTATTAAATAATTTTGTGTGAAATTTATTATTATTAATATAGATTTGTAATTCCAACAAAGAAACTGAAGTGTGAGTTTGGTTTTCCTTTTTCAGAGTTATTTTGGATACACATCATCATGAAGCTGATTAAATACAAATCCATCATTAATTGCTCGTTAGAAACATCTTAACCAAATAATCGAGGAATATAAAATTGTTTCCACACCTTCTCACAGTTGTTAGTTTGTTCCTGCACATGTTGTGGACCCAATCAGACTTGTACATGTGCAGGAACAAAGAATGGGGCGGGATCTGAACCCATGAGTATCCCCACTGTTTGCTGGAGTATCTTGTTACCAAATGTAAAGAAACTGTTGTTTCGGAGAAATCGAATACTTTCTTTCAGTCTATTTTTTGAAAAACTACGTGAATGCCTATTTTCCTTGATGGACCAGTTTGCTCTTTTTTTGGTAGAATTTAATGTCTACTTTATTACCTCCTGCAAATGTTTTATCCACCGATCTGTCCAATGCGGTTATGAGCTTGTCATGTGGGATGTTTGTGTATAATGTGGAAAAAAGCACAAGTTGATAAACATTTAGCCGAGCTGTTAGTTATTAATGTTTACTCTTGTTATTAATGTTGTTGATGCTGTCGATGACAGACTTGGAATCATCAATGATCCAGAATTTTTTTATCCTCCCATTTAATTTAAAAAAAACATTGTGTGTGTGTGTGTGTGTGTGTGTGTGTGTGTGTGTGTGTGTGTGTGTGTGTGTGTGTGTTTGATGTCTGTCCCCCTTCAAAAGGCCAATCTTTTAACATGACTGTGTGTTCACGACGATGTATTTTTTTTTTTCAGGATAAAAAAACTCGAAAAACATTTTCCATTAAAGAGTAATTATGTCTCTTCTTTTGGAAATGCAGATGGTGACTTGAAACCGGGCCTCAATGGTGGTGTACAGAAGCTTTTTAAAAAAAAAAAACCCAAAAAAACAATAAACACAAGGCACAGGGAGGTGAAATTCATTGCACGTGATGTGTAACGCGTGCAGAGTAAAACGAGTGTTCATTTACATATGTGTGATGTCAAATAAATAGAGATTATAAGCACACCTGATGCTAGGCCGAGGCTTCAGGCTTTGGCGCGTTCATGAGGCTGTACCTTCAATATGAAAGGTCCCAGATGATAATGAAAATACGGTAACATTTGAACACGTAGTAGTTTAAAATAAT
The DNA here is from genome assembly GCA_035128595.1 of Eptatretus atami. NCBI lineage: Eukaryota > Metazoa > Chordata > Myxini > Myxiniformes > Myxinidae > Eptatretus > Eptatretus atami. Next base: position 5,867,096 of record CM068967.1, on the reverse strand, counting down.
GCTTTTTCTTGCTGCAAAACATCATATCTTCCAGTCTGAATATTTTGAATAGAATAAATCCAACCCGTCATTTTTGATGGGCTTTATACTAGTACTACAATAAAACCCCACCTTTTCATGATCGTTTATCAAGCATTGATAAATTCGTTTCGTTGGCCCTGTAATACGACCTGACAATGGTTTCAAACTGCATTCTCTACTCGCAATGATGAACCTCAAGCCTGGTGTTGACTTTGCGGTTAGGGTGGTGGGTTGGGATCCTAGGGTCCTGGGATCGATCCCTGTTGGCCACCGAATTAACACCAAGGGGTTGACTCAGCCTGTCATCCTTCCGAGGTTGGCAAAAATGAGCACCAGTACACTGGTAATAGGGCCACTGCATCAGTGCTGTGCCCCGAACCAATGATGCAACCCGTAGCCAAAAAGGCAGCACACGATGGGAATAATGAACCTTATCTTCATGGGTGTTTGTGCATTTTTGGGATCCAGTAAATGAATGGTAATTTATGCTGTTCATCTGGAACAGTCTTCTTGATTTTGAGCGATTTAATGAATCGTGGGGGCGTTTTTATCTTTACCCAGTGGTCTTTGGGGGAGGAGAGGGACACAAATTCTCCATGTAAACGTGTATCGTGTAGTGCCACCTCCAGGTGTGGGAGGGTATTACAAGTCACCACCATTTACAGTGTCATCCTGTCCCCATGTTGTCCAGTGCAGTGAGGTATTTTGAATTATAAGCAGTAGGTGTGTCTTTGCTTCATGCACGCAACCCAGGTTATATATTTTTGCCTATATAGAGCTGTCAGTTACCAATACACCGCCCAAATAAGGGTATGCGTCAGAAGAACGTGTTGCATGCTTGGAACAAGATCGCCCATCGGGCGGGTACTGTGTGTGTGTGTGTGTGTGTGTGTGTGTGTGTGTGTGTGTGTGTGTGTGTGTGTGTGTGTGTGTGTGTGTGTGTGTGTGTGTGTTAACAATCATTACTTACACGAGCACACACACACACACTTTTGTTAAAAACAATGACGTTTGTAAATAATACAAATATCTACAAATACAAATCAAGTCTCCCAGAGAACAAACTCACAGAGAACTGAAATACTGATCAGCTTGGACTCGTTGGTGAGGATCTTCTGATTGAACCAGTCGTACTGCATGGAGCATTTGATCTTGGCACCATCGTCAGGAATCGATGCAATTATACGAAGAGATGAGGTGGTTGTGATCAAACCATCGCCGTCCACCGACAGTTCAGTGGAAATGTTTACATCTGCGGAACAGACGCACGGCCTTTTACCATCTCATGGTCTCTATAATGGAGTGTGATCTGGGCTACCAAGCTCCACTAACGACAAATGTCTCCAAGAGGCATGGCATGCCGACTGCAGACACCGAGGACTGACCACACAGACTCGTCATTGCCTTAATATGCACGGACTGCTGGTGTCACAAATAGGGACAGGTGGTTACATTGTCAAGCAGACAGGTGAACTACCCAGTTAAGTACCACCGTGCACATGATCTGATAAGCAGAACAAAGCATTGGCAAGTAAGGAAATGAGGAAGAGGGACAAAGTACGTACAGATGATTAGTGTGACCAGGATGATGTGCAAGACGATAATTCCCAACATTGAACGTGACAAATTGCCATCTGCTTATGCACTGCTCTAGTTAGGCGATTACTATTACTATTGTTATCAGATTATGGCAAATACAGGTGCGATTGTTAAATGGAACAACAAAACTAATAATGGAATATCTGATCTGTCACACGACACCACCAGCATGATCACATGGTTATTAGATGAGGGTGAGGAAAAGCCATTTCCATGTAAATTAATATACGAGTTCCCTTATAAGGAAGGAACTTGAACTGAGGAGGCGGCCTGAACAATGGATGCCAACATACGGTTGTTTATCCGTGCTCTATCCTTTTTAAGTGCTGAATATCAAGGAAGGAAGCAGCACATACCATTGGTTAACTTTTTAGAACGACTCAACCTGGGTTCAAACAACCGACCTTTCAGAGTCAGAGCGGACGCTTTAACCATGACACCACCGAGTCTGGCTAAAAACAATTGGCCAAAAGGTCAACCGGGCCAAATGGTTCATCTGGACTAGCGATTTCTTCAAATAATAACATATTCAACATATTAGGGAAAATTTCCATTGTTCTAACATCGTCCGACAAGCTCGAGAACAACTAAGACGGTACCCAGTAGAGTGCATACCTCCACCAAGCTGAACAGTTTACGTTTTGTATCCCACTGATATGCCGGATCTGGATCCGGACCTGAATCAAAATCGAATCAATTCGTCCTTGACATACACCCAACGTGTCCACCAAGTTTTGTCCGAATCCGTCCATAACATTTTGAGATACCGTGCTCAGAAACAGACAAACAGTGGTGAAAGTGAAAACAACCTCCGTCCACTTTCAGTGGTGGAGGTAATAAAGCCATCCTTTCTCTTAGTTGCAACACCCTCATATAACATCCCCTTCCCCCTCTCACTCTCAACACCCCCCCCCTCATAACAACCAAAATACCACACTTAGTCATTTAACTCAAAGTATATTGAAACAATCAGCTATTCCTTTACAACTGCTCGGGGAATGTCAGATAGAAGCATAACATTATCCTCAGATTAATCTACATATATATATATATATATATATATTATATATATGTACATATATCTTGTATATTATATTACTAAAACTCTCATCTTGTATATATGTATGTATGTATGTATGTTCCCGAAATACAGCCAAAACGGTACACGATAGCGCAAAAAATTTAGGGCCACCTTACTCACCATTCACCTGCGGTGTGCAGTATCAAGTTTCGTTCAAATCGGGCAGAAAAAATTATAAAAAATCAATCCCGATTCAGTCAAGTACTCTTCGGGAGTATTTGATCAATGTAAACAATCTCAGCGGCATAGTTCGCTGGAGCTATTTTTTTATGTTTTTTTTTTGAAATTATTTTTTTATCAACCGCTGTCACAACGGGAACCCAACGGGTTCACGGGTCGTCTAGTATCATATATGTATATATAGTGTAGTAGATAGTAGAAAAACCGTGCAAATTATGATACAAGCATCAAATTTGGCATTTCTGTTCTGCAGGCTTTCTGATCAAATCTTGCCCGATTGGCCATTTGAAAATCCAAATTTTGAAAAATAAAAAAAAAAAAAACTTCAAAAAATTTGAAGTCACAGCTGGCTGAAATTCTTGAAGCGCAAGTGAACATCCCAGACAGAGAACCAAGGGGAGATGCAGTCATCATTGATGGCTCAGCACATATCAATGCCCTACCTCCACGCACTTCAAAAAGATATTTGATGACTATGCTAAAGAAGACACATCCCAAAGGTGGAATCCTATGGTGCCAGGTACGAGGGTGGACGTAGTGTTTGATGTGTACAAGAAGTCAAGTCTGAAGTCCGAGGCAAGGTCGAAAAGGGGCAAGGAATCAGAAGAAGAGTGACAGGAACCAGTAAGACCCAAGTAACTGGAGAAGCTTTCTTCGAGATGACAGCAACAAGACAGCTGTTTCACTTCCTTGCGGAAAAGATGTGTGAAGCACAGACGACAAGCACAGTCATTGTCACAAAAGGAGAAGATGCCATTAGCAACACAAGGAAGTCACTGGATGCTTGTCTCCATGTTGTCATGAAGAAGCTGACACTCGAATATTTGTACACGCCAGGGATGCAACGACGGATGGTAGCAAGTCCATTATCATTAAGGCTAATGACACGGACGTACTAGTCATAGCAATATCTGTACTGCCATCCTTACAAAACTAGGTCTTGAGAACATGTGGATTGCCTTTGGCCAAGAGCCAAGCGATGGATTCCAGTCCATGAGGTAGTTTCTGCAATAGGGCCTGAGAAAGCTAGAGGGATCCCATACTTCATGCGTTCACTGGATGTGACGTCGTGTCTGCCTTCCGCGGTAAAGGGAAGAAAACGCATGGCAGACTTGGAACATCTTTGATGATGTTTCTGAAACATTCACCAATCTCAGCCAGCATCCAACATTGATTCGTGATCTTGACTTTTTTGAAGTTTTTTTTTTTTTTTAATTTTTCAAAATTTGGATTTTAAATGGCCAATCAGGCAGATTTGATTAGAATCCCCTGGAGAACAAATGTGCCAAATTTGATGCTTGTATCATCATTTGCACGATTCCTCTCAAAAATTGCTGTTATCTGCCCCACTAATATATATACATATATATATATATAATATATTATTATATATACAGTATATATATGTAGTATATAATTATAAATATATAATATATAATATATAATAATATATACATACATATACATACATATACACTATTATATATATACACATATTCATATACACATCACATATACATATATATATAATATACATAACATACACACAACACACTATATATAATATATATATATTATATACACATATACATATAATATATATATATAGCTCGTTTCGGCAAACGTCCGTCCTTCCTTCCATCCCTCCGTCCGTCCAGCCGTGTGACTGACTATATGTCTATTATTTACGTAGTATTGGAATGTACCTTTCGACCCTTTAGACTGCTAAGACCCCTTAGACCTTTGAAGACCCTCGAAGATGCAAAAGACTCCTAAGACCCTTAAATACTCAGAAGACACAAAAGACCCTGAGGACTCTGAAGACCCAAAAGTCACCAAAAACCCCAAAAGACCTCTGAAGACCCAAAAGTCACCGATGACCCAAAAAGACCTTGAAGACCCTAATGACCTAAAGGTCTCAAAAATCCCTGAAGACCCAAAAGACCCTGAATACCCAAAAGTCACTGAAGACCCAAAAAGACCGTGAAGACCCAAAAGTCACCGAAGACCTAAAAGACACAGAGGACCCAAAAGTCCCACAAGACCCCGAAGACCCAAAAGACACCCAGGGACCAAAAGACACCAAAGATCCTTCAGACCCCTTAAAGACACCAAAGTAACACCATTTAGACCCCTTATACCCTTCAGACAGATTAGATAGCTTCGACCCTTGACCATTTATACCACTTATATCACAAAATATATATCAAATAAATATAATATCACCAATATTACGAACAAATTTGTCGAAAAGAAATGTTTGTATTATGATTGGTGTAAATCATGCCAACATAGCAAATGTGTGACGTCAATCTCTGCAACAACGTGTGGAGATGCGAGTGCAGTGAGCCGATCCACGCGAGTAACTTGTAATTGTTAAACATCTCAACCATTGTGACCTGATTCATAAATCTTAACTATTCACCTGGTGATTAAACACATCTTAACCATTCACCTGGTGATTAAACAAACACATCTTAACCATTCACCTAGTAATTAAACAAACACATCTTAACCATTATCCTGGTGGTTAAACTCATCTTAAACATTCACCTGGTGATTGATCAAACACATATTAACCATTCACCTGGTGATTAACAAACACATCTTAACCATTCACCTAGCAATTAAACAAACACATCTTAACCATTCTCCTGGTGATTAAACACATCTTAACCATTCACCTGGTGATTAATCAAACACATTTTAACCATTCACCTGGTGATTGTTGGACCACATTTGTTCCATTGTACCATGTTATTCTTGGCATCGGAAAGCCTTTTCTTGCAACACACCTCCCCACCTGGAAAATGCACAGATTGAGATTTTAATAATGTTGATTATTATTACGCATTATTAATTATTATTATTATTATCTCAACACCGATTTGTGGGAAGCATTATTAACAGGACAAAGCATTTAATAATGCCGAGCCTCACCAGGACGGTTGTCTGATATGATATGGATTCCTGATATGGATTAAAAACATTTTTTTATAATCTCGGTATTTTAAATATGAATTTGAAATGTAAAGTTAATAACTCCATTTTGTTACGTGTGTGTGGCAACTGCGTGCATGTGATGTATTTAAATGGATTCAAATGAATGACATACATCGATTACAATCGAACTAGGTGTACACACACATACACAAACACACATACACACACACATACCCTTTTGATGGAGGCTCATTAAGATATGGCAGTAAAACATTGAGGGGAAAAAAATGAAAACGCCGAGGCAACATCATCTCCAAACACTCACCATCAATTCCTCCCCAACTTTTATCGGCGAGTCATCCAAATCAGACTCGAATGTTGGAGCCTCTGTGTGCAACAAGCATGGAGTGAGGAGAACATATCATGATGAATAAACATGGTGGGTACATGTACAGAGTGGCCACAAAGTCCCTGTGCACACAGTTAGAATTTAGTTAGAATCTTTCTGAATGCTTCCCTCCATTCTCCGCACAAATTTGAATTTTACTCCATGCTCTTCTGGACATCTTCTTCCATGTTGATGGTTGGAGGTCATAAAAGCAGCCCCTGGCAGCTGTTTTGAGGTCTTCAACTGTCAAGAATCAGGTATCTTCAGCTACCCTGTTAAGAATCAGGTATCTTCAGCTATCCTGCTAAGAATTAGATATCTTCAGCTATCCTGCTAAGAATTAGATATCTTTCAGCTATCCTGCGAAGAATCAGCGTCCTTCCTGCTAAGAATTAGAATTCTTCAGCTATCCTGCTAAGAATTTAATATCTCAATCAGCTATCACCTATATGAATCAGCTATCTTGCTAAGATTAAGAATTAGAGTATCTTCAGCTATCTGCTCCATAGAAGAATTATGATATCTTCAGCTATCCTGCTAAGAATGAATTAGATATTAGAATCACTATCCTGATAAGAAACAGCTATCCTGCTAAGAATTAGATATCTTCAGCTATCCTGTAAGAATTAGATATTCTTCAGCTATCCTGCTCATATGATCTTCAGCTATCTTGCTTTAAAATTAGATATCTTCAGCTATCCTTGCGAAGAATTCAGTTATCTAGGCTATCCTGATAAGAAACAGCTATCCTGCTAAGAATCAACTATCTTCACCTATCCTGATAAGAATCAGCTATATTCAGCTATCCTGCGAAGGAAATTAGTTATCTTCCGCTATCCTGCAAAGAATGAACTATCTTCACCTATTCTGCAAAGAGTCAGCTATCTTCAGCAATCCTGCTAAAAATCAGATATCTTCAGCGATCCTGCTAAGAGTCAGCTATCTTCAGCGATCTGCTATATTCAGCGATCCTGCTAAGAATCAACTATCTTCACCTATCCTGATAAGAATCAGCTATATTCAGCTCTCCTTTCTTCAGCTATCCTCCAACAAGATGGTGTACCAGCACATTATGCTCTCGCAGTTAGAGAATATCTCAACGACGAATTCAGTGGACAATGGATTGGACGTGGATCTGAGATTGTGTGGCCTCCTCGAAGACCGGACTTAACAACATGTGACAAATCGCTTTGGGGCATTGTGAAAGAGGAAATTTGTCATCTCCACCTAACAACAGTTGAAGACCTCAAAACAGCTGTCAGGAACTGCTTTTATGACCTCCAACCCTCAACAAGGAAGATGTCCAGAAGAACATGGAGAAAAATTCAAATTTGTGAGGACAATGGAGGGAAGCATTACAGATAAATTCTGTGTGCATAAGGACTTTGTGACCATTCTGTACATGCAAACACCTTGGTCGTTGATTTGACTTGATTGTATTTTTCCCATTAAAATATCGAGGCTCATGGAAGAACGACGTGACAGAGGAAGAACGAGGTGACAGAGGGCAACAAGTTGAGTGTGGGTCGTGGAGTGAAAGATGGATGCAATAAGTGAGACAATGAACAGGAAGGGATGAGAGAGAGAGAGAGAGAGAGAGAGAGAGAGAGAGAGAGAGAGAGAGAGAGAGAGAGGAAGGAAAGTAGAATCGAGATGGTGCAAGGATTTTAATGTTTCTTTATTTAATTATATTCATCACAGAGTGGTCATTCTTCTTCTTCGTTCATATGCATCATTGGCTGAAGGCAAGGCTGTGCTGCTGATGCAACACCCTCTGCTGGTGAGGGAAGGAATTTGTAATTTGCCCACGGTGCCGGTGATAGCTCGCCTACTCTTCGCGAACGACACCATGGGAGCTTTAACGTCCACCAACGAATGCTGCCAGGCGGGACGCAGAGTGGTCGTTAAGGGGAAGAGATTGCCAGGCCGAGTAGTGAGAACAAGGACAACTGTCCATTTTGAATGGGAATTAAATAAATATCAGGAGGAAATGCGAACAGGTACAGGTGGTCTGTGGTTTGTAGGTGGGAAACATTCTCCAGGGGGCTGAGATTTCTGTTTGTGTGTACCCACGCACGGGGGTGAATCAATAAATAGAGTGAATTTAGTTTTTTGGGGGTCTCTAATCGAGAGTTTGTGCAACACAATTATTGTATTAAATGCATTGTTGAAGAGGCAAGTGCGAGACATTTGTTGACCACTTAGTACCAGACTTGTTTGTGTGCGATGTTCGTGATCATGTTGTAAAGGTGGCTGTGCCATTACAACAGTGCGTCGTTTTGGAACAACATGGAGTGATCGGGCTTTGGCTTCGCGAAGGAGTGCGACATGAGGTGTTCACGATGGCCCCTTACGAAGTGACCCACGTCAACTGGTTGAAAGGAGCCGCGAAAGCAATTGGCGACCAAGGTAGCACGGAAAAGCGCGCCGGACAATCAATTGTGACGTAACAAAAAACCACATCTGTGGCGCTGCGTGACATCCGTCGCTACCAAAAGTCCACGGAGCTGCTCATTCGGAAACTGGACACTAATTTGTGCGTGATTCACCCCCAAGAGTGTCACCATCATGCCCAAGGACATCCGGCAAGCGAGCTTGAACCGCTCGTCCGAGGCCGTGCACACAGCTACCGCAGCACTACTCACCACTACTAACGGCGGTGTGACATTGTCAGGAAAACTGTCACACAGAAAAATGTCCACCAACGGTTTGGAAAAAGACGGACGAGCGTGTGCAACGAATGATGGATGGGCGACCAACATCTGCTGCCACCGAGGACAAGGTGGCCGGGAATGACGGACTGTTAACGTGAAGACGTAGGTGTATCAATCGATGACATACCTGCCATCGTAGATCTGTATCACGGTACGTTACATGCCATAATCCACAAAAATGTGAGTTTCCACAAGGTATGTGCTTGGTGGGTGCCAAGAATGCTCAATGATGATCACAAACAGACGTGGCTACACATACGCCAGAATGTGCTGTGGCAACACGAAACAGGAGGCGATGCAATTCTGTCGTATATCGTCACCACAGACGAAATATCCGTTCAGCATTCCGATCTCAGAGCAAACTGGCATCCGTGCAATGGATACACGCGTCGTCACAAACACCGAAACAGTTCAACTCACGTCCAAGTGTCAAGAAAGCTACGACGAGTGTTGTGGGACCAGATGGCATGTTCTTGCCACCCGCATTGCTCAGAACTTCTTCAAACAAAACTGAAGCCGGCAATACGCACCAGGCGTCATGGGGCTCTCACCACCGGCGTCTTTCTCGGACACGACAACGCGTGTCCACACACGGCGACGGCTACAGTGTCATGTATTGAGGAGCTTGGATTTGATCCATCACCTGGACGACCTTACAGCTTGGATTTGATCCATCACCTGCCTACTTTCAGCTGATTTGATCATCAGCTGGCCGACCTTACAGCTTGATTTGATCCATCACCTGGCCGACCTTATAGCTTGGATTTAATCCTCACCTGCCGACCTTACAGCTTGGATTTGATCCATCACCTGGCCGACCTATAGCTTGATTTAATCCATCACCTGGCCGACCTTACAGCTTGGATTTGATCCGTCACCTGGCCTACTTACAGCTTGGATTTGATTCATCACCTGGCCTACCTTGCAGCTAGGATTTGATCCATCACCTGGTCTACCTTGCAGCTTGGATTGATTAACACCTGGCCTACCTTACAGATTGGATTTGATTCATCACCTGGTCGACCTTACAGCTTGGATTTGATCCTCACCTGGCCTACCTAACAGCTTGATTGATTAATCACCAGGCCTACCTTGCAGCTTGGATTTGATCCATCACCTGTCTACCTTGCAGCTTGGATTCATAATCACCTGGCCTACCTTACAGTTGGATTTGATCCATCACTGGACGACCTACATCTTGGATTTATCCATACCTGCCTACCCTACAGCTTGGATTTACCATCACCTGCCTACCTTACAGCTTGGATTGATTCATCACCTGGCCGACCTTACAGCTTGGATTTGATCCATCACCTGGCCGACCTTATAGCTTGGATTAATCCTCACCTGCCACCTTACAGCTGATTGATCCATCACCTGGCCTACCTACAGCTTGGATTTGATTCATCACCTGGCCTACCTTACAATTGGATTTGATTCATCACCTGGTCGACCTTACAGCTTGGATTTGATCCATCACCTGGCCTACCTACAGCTTGGATTTGATTAATCACCGCCTACCTACAGCTGGATTTGATCCATCACCTGGCTACCTTACAGCTTGGATTTGATCCATCACCTGCCACCTTACAGCTTGGATTTGATCCATCACCTGGCCTACCTTACAGCTTGGATTTGATCCATCACCTGGCCTACCTTACAGCTTGGATTTGATCATCACCTGCCACCTTACAGCTTGATTTGATCCATCCACCAGCCGACCTTACAGCTTGGATTTGAACCAATCATCACCTGGCCCACCTTGCCACTAGGATTTGATCCATCACCTGGTCTACCTTGCAGCTTGGATTTGATTAATCACCTGCCTACCTTAAAGTTGGATTTATTCATCACCGGCGACCTTACAGCTTGGATTTTATCCATCACCTGCCCGACCTTACAGCTTGGATTTGATCCATCACCTGCGACCTTACAGCTTGATTTGATCCATCACCTGGCCACCTTACAGCTTGATTTGATCCATCACCTGGCTACCTTACAGCTAGATTTTATCCATCACCTGGCCGACCTTACAGCTTGGATTTGATCCATCACCTGGCGACCTTACAGCTTGATTTGCTCCATCACCTGGCCTACCTTACAGCTTGTATTTATCTCATCACCTGGCTGACCTTACAGCTTGGATTTGATTCATCACCTGGCTACCTTACACTGGATTTATCCATCACCTGGCGACCCTACAGCTTGGATTGATCCCTCACCTGGCCGACCTTACAGCTTGGATTTGATCCATCACCGCCTACCTTTACAGCTTGGATTTGATTCATCACCTGGCCTACCTTGCAGCTAGGATTTGATCCATCACCTGGTCTACCTTACAGCTTGGATTTGATCCATCACCTGGCCTTCCTTACAGCTTGGATTTGATTCATCACCTGGCCGACCTTACAGTCCGGATCTCCTTCCATCAGATTGTTATCCGGTCGGCTTGATGAAGAAACCTCCTCGAGGTTGGAACTTCAATTTTGACTTTATTTTACGGGAAATCGTCCCAAACAAGTCATAAAGACACTCGAGGTAAGAGGCGACGGGGAAGTTTGATAAAGTGAAAGTAAAATAAATAAAAGAAAGAGGAAAAGAAGAAGAAAACATCCAAGACAGCCATGGAAGTAAAAAGTCAGTGATGACAATGAGGTCGAAATAGCAGAACAGTAATGTATCGGCAGGTTGACAGGAAGGCCAAGAGATGGGCACACTCGCCTCAATGCTATCTCGCCTGGGTTCGAATCCCGATAAACTGTCACCTCGGTGTTTCGCAGGCAGGGTGGTTCACCAACGTGAGTGCCGTCCCTCAGATGGGCATCACACAGGCGTCCCATCTCCCGGCATTAGTTGGTGGGCGTTAAAGATCCCACGGTGTCCTTCGCGAAGAGTAGGCGAGCTATCGCCGGCACCATGAACAAATTACAAATTCCTGCCCGAACCGGCAGAGGGAATTGCATCAGCTGCACCCTCAGCCAATGATGCTACCCCGCAGCCTTGTGCTCCACATGACAGAAGAAGAATGTACCGAGGACTGCCCAGCGCCCTTGTGTTATGAAAGCGTCCATACCCTTGTGAAACGGTGCCAGAAGTGTACGGACATACAAGAGGACGATGTTGATCAATAAAACAGTCTTCCCTTCCGGTGAAGATCATTTGGTGGAGAATTCACAAATTTAATTTACCTATGGACTGACTCAACCTCATCTGTATACCGAGCAATGAAGAGAGGAGCAATGAAAGTAGATTTGGGAATAAGAAGGTAAGGTAAGGGTTGATAATGAGTTGTGAATAACTTCCATTATTGTATCTCATTAAAGTCAAGTCTTTATGATTGAGATTCACAGGTAAATTCCAATCCCACAGGTCACTGGACACCTGCTGTACGACCTCTAGCATCGCCAGGCGTGATGCTTTACATCATGAGGAGAAGAGGGAAACAAGATGTCACTTGTTTAGCTTTCAGATCACACAATATCGGGAGCCAATAAAGAGGAGGTATTGACTTGTTACCCTGCGTTCGGGTAGTGAAGAGCAGGGTTAAGCGATCGGTGGCGGACGTTGCACGGGTCTGTATTTTGTTAAGAGCGTACATCGAAAACCGTTCAGCGGAGGAAATTGAAACATCACCACATGTTACATGACCATGTGATATAGCGCTCACTCTTTTGACGTCAACATCGGCCAATTTTCTAAAATCCTCAATTTTCATCCGAGTGACTTGAAATTTGAAGAAGATTTTCATCAAAATGACCAACATGTGTCACGTGGTCTGGCGGCCATATTGAATCCAAGGGGAAAACTTTGAAAATCTTCGGAGGAGAAACCGCTTAACCGATCAATGCAAAACTTAACTAATTGATCGACTACACATGGGAAATATGGTTGGATAAAGATGAGGTCGTCTGTCACGTGGTCTGGCAGTCATATTGGGTCAAACAAAAAACAAAAACAAAACCTTAAAAAAAAACAAAAAAAGTTGGCTTGCAACAAGTCCTTCGCATGAATGCCGTCTAGTTATCGGATCAATGAGGTCGAAATAAAGATCTCAAAACAACACTACCGACTTTGCTTCATGGGTCATCTCATGTCAACACAAGTTAGTGTCCAAAAGGGAACGCTCAGTGGGAATGGGCCGTGTCCTACGAAGCACGGCCATGGAGACGGACTTAAGAGGAAACGACGAGAGACGCGCTTTCACCCGAGAGAAAAGGAATAAATAAAGATTAGAAGGAATATATGGTGGTGGCAAACATCTCAAACTCACTGAAGACGTCCAGCTTTACTTCCTGCTCGTCTGAACCTTCAACTCCAAAGATCACTTGACAGAAGAAGTGCCGATTGTCGATGACACTAACATTGAAGATCACCAGCGTGAACTTGTCAATGTGGCCAATCCTGTTGATGTACTCAGGGAGATTGTCCGCTGCCCTGTAGGTCTGGTTTTGCAGGTAATAAATTGGTTCATGGTTTCCTTCTTTGTTCTGTGCAGAAAGACAAGGGTTATTGTTTATTAAAATATGGTTTGCTTCCTCATTCACCACCCACCCAAACTGTCACCCCACTTTGAGTGATTTATAACTTTCTCATTATATCACCCCAACTTCCCTCTCCCCACAACTCCCCGCACTCTGACTCACGCGTAACCCAGTACCATACCTCCTCTCAATCATTATATCCCCCCAACTTACCACGTGCCATATGGCGACAGGTTTCTGATTTTGATACAATGTGTGTGTCCATGTACAAGAAATATTAACTGGGTTGAACAGCTCAACCTGAACCTTGGGAGGAACTTTCACTTGGAGCTCAGCCACAGTCACTGCAGAACAGGGAGGAAGAGGAAGTGGTACTCATGACATCATGGAAACTTCTCAGGAGGCAGACATTGAATAAAAAAAAGTGAAGAACACAAAAAATAAGAAGTACAATGAGTTTTACATCGGAGAGTCATCTCACCTGATATCAAAGAGGCCACGATAGTAAACAGGGTTGCATGCTTCGCTACCATCATTTCTGGGAAGATGAAAGAGGAAACAGGACAAAATGCAAGGAAAAAAAAACTTTTCAATTTGAGCTTTGAACTGTTTCCAATTCACTACCGCTCAACAACCATCAGAACATTTCAGGAAATAACAGCCAATGCACCAGAATTGATGGGACCAGGGGGTCGTGGCCCCATTCTCCACCTATCCCGACCTCCTCGCCACCCCACGGCAAAGAAGCGAAATATGCCAATCGAGAGGAAGTCTTCTAGTGTAATATCCATTAATTCTGCTTCACAAGTTGATGACCTCGAGTGGACCTCGATGCTCTCCTCTGACCCCATTTTTCTAAGTTTCTAAATCCAACCCTAACTTCCATATCTGTACAATATGCATGGATTGGCAAAAGGCATCGGTAAAAGAGACGTGACGGGTTTGGTTTGTGAAGAAGCAAACAAACACACACTGGATTCATGGGTTGGTTAGAAACCCTCGCTGTTTACACAAAGCAAGGAGCTAGTGCGGGCCTACGAGGATAATGGGATCACTCCTCTGGAGACCAAGAACCACAATCCTTGGAACTTTGGAATGGCCCGAACTGTATGACGGCATGACAATGTGAGGAAGGGGCATCGAGTAAACGGCCTTTGCTACGTCTGAATTCTCCACTTATTCGCTTTTACCATAAATCTGTAAAGAGAAAGCATTCCTTTGCTTCCAGCACCTGCATGAAATAACCTCCGAGCAATGTAAACTCATCGACGTTCTCAAAAACAGAATTGTGAAGTCGCAGTTTGTCGTTAACACGCCGGCAAGACCGAACATGTACTGCGATCGTACGTACAAACGATGAAAGCATTGACACGTCAGCTTCTCCATGCTTCCCAGGGCGGTTCACATAACTCGATCAATGTCCTGTCAATTCCTTCCAGGATCATACACTGAAAAAAAGGCCTTTGGTCTTACCCCTTTGGCTGTGCCGTTTGCTTTTTGCATCTGAGGACTTAGTTCATCATGCTGGGTTCAAATAGCATTCCCTGTGTTAATAAGTCCATTGTCTGCTGATGTCCAGCACATTAAGATGTCCCAATATCCTCACCCTGTACGACAGGCGCACAAGCTGCTCCGTCAGCATCAGACGGTGTGGAGTGAAACGACCATTTTCTATCCCTGGCGTGGCATCCTCGAAGAAGTTTTGGGGCCCTGAATTACACAAAAAAAATCGTCGCAGGTGTAATTCAGAGAAAAAAAAAATCGCGACACAAAGGTTCTTGAACACAAACATACCAAGAACGAAATGTGAACACTTCTTCTGGAGTCAAGTGGGACTGATGTTGGACAATCATCTCGAGAGCACAGACTGTCAGGAACGTGTTCTTGAGTCGGTAGTGGGACAACAACTCGATAAATAATGGACCAACACCTGTCACAATATTGTTCTGAATGAATAAATTGGGGACGAATGGAAGACGAATGAATAATATATGGTAGCCTCCCAAATGAACACATTGCAACGAGAAGTCGCCGGGTCTCCATTTCATTCCATATTCGGTTATTTTTTGGATTGGTTGACACTCTCCAAAAGAATTCGGAACAAGTTTCACCAAAAGCGACTTCCGTGCGTGTCGAAGATACAATGCAGAGAGAGCTGAAATAACCACACGACTGCACTAACCACACGGCGTGGTTGGAATTTTCACATCAGACGAGCCATCCATATTCAGAGGACCAGATGTGACATGAAATAAAAAAGAACACCATCTCCTGGTGTGCGCGCCACCCCCACAAATCGGTTTCTCTCCGAAGTTTTCTCTTAGGGTGTGGTTGTACAAAAACACTGGGTGTGGTTGAACAACCACAGCCCTACACCCTATCTCAGATTTCAGGCTGGCTGTGATATTTGCTATGCAACTGACTGTGGAGCTTACCAACTGAACTTTTAGCATTCACCACCCGCATCATCCGTCTGCCAACCTGTGTGTAAGGTACAAACCTCAGGTCAGACCACGTCAGCGAGCTATCGCCGGTGCCCTGTCCAAATTCCTGCTCCAACCTAGAGAGGCCACTGCATCAGTGGCACAGCCACTCCACCAGCAAATTATGCTACCTGCAGTCATGTGCTGCATATGAAAGTAGTACAGCTAGGACTGGCACTATTTATTTTTGCATAGGAAGACGAGGCTCATGGAAGATCGAGATGCCAATCAGAGGGTCGATGTCACAACACAGCGAGAGTGGGGCATCGAGACAACAGGGTGAAAGAACGAACTCCATTTTGATGATGGAAGAGCGAAGGAAAGATAGAAACCCTAAATTAGATTGGAAAACTCATTTGTACAACAAGAGGATGCCATTAGACAACTTCCTTCTTCATCACCGAGGTCTCGTCCGAGGTTGCCTTTCATACACGAATGGCTCACATTTCACTTCATTCACCCTTTATAGCTCTCCTATTCCATTTAACCCAGACAGAGATAACTTGGTTAGGGTTTGGGTACATAACGACATCCCATTAACAATAATACTGGGCAGAGAGAGATAACTTGGTCAAGTCTGGGTACACAACGACCTTCCCTTAACAAATGATACTGGGAGATCTTGTAAATCCACAATGTAAAGTTGGCCAGCCAGCTTTACATCTCGCATTGTCCATGTTTAGTAGAACAAGTACAATGTACATTCCACATCGACTCATGATGAGCGTAGTACTTGTGGATACAATGGGGGCATGTGATCTCGTATTTTGAGCTAGGACGAGCTCTGAAAAATACCGAAGATCCGTCATGCCGAATAGCGTTGGCGGGAAACCAACGTAAAAGATGGAGGGATTGATAAAAACCAGGTTAAACCAAAGTATCCGTTCATGGCAGGAGACCATGAAAAGGGGAAGAGCTTTGTGCTTGTTCTTACGTTTGTTCTCAAAGTGAAAAAATTCACACAGAGGGTTCAGCAGATTGACCTCGAAGGGAAATTACAGCCAACGAGATGAAGCTCAGATTAAATGGATCGTTTTCCTGATGCACGTTTACTGAACGCACAGGTCATTCTGACAACATGTGCATGTTCTGAGGGTTCTAATTAATGGAGAAAATCGTGGGTCCAGGCAGGGAGTGAAGCGGGACCATGCGAGGAGTTGGGCTAGGCGGCGGAGTGGGGGGGGGGGGGGGGGGGGGGGAAGTAAGGTCAGGTGGGGTGTATGGCCAGCGGGGACTAGGGCAAGGTGGGAAATTGGGACAAGGCAGGGAGTGGGGCAGGTGAGGAGTGCAGCCAAGCAGTTGGCCAGTTAGGAGTGGGGCCAGTTGGGAGTGGGGCCAGTGGGGAGTGTAGCCAATTGGGTCGTGCAGCCAAGCAGGGAGTGCAGCCAAGCAGTGAGTGGGGCCAAGCAAGGAGTGCAGCTAAAGGGGGGAAACTGGGATGCAAAGGAGATGCTGAAGGCAGGAAAACAAACTTGCATAAATTACTTTAGAGCCATCTATCATAACAAATGTGTGTCAGTGTGTGTGTGTGTCTCCTCCATAACTCCAAAACTACATAACCTAGCAGCCTGAAACTTTGCATGCATACTAGGAAAACTCCAAGGGAGTGCATGAGTGAAAATTGGGTGTTTGGGTTAACTAAAACACCCCTTTTGAAGATAATTAACAGCTTACCTTCATGAAAGGCTTATCCTTGGTCAGCCCAACTTCACGTCACAGGGGTCTTAGCTGCTATTTGGATTTGGCAGATTCAAACATGCCTTGCCTTGGAAACACAATCTACTCCAATGGACTAATTAAAGTATATAACCTAAATATTACTTCGGATATGAGAATCGGACATCGTGGACTAAATAAGTGTCAAAATCTGGAGTGAAATCTGAAAATGTTAAGAAATTACTGATTCACCAAGCATTGGATTGTTGGCCCACTAACAGGTAACGTGAGCTCGGTTTGGATGTTTGTCTGCGTCAGTTGGAGAGACGAGTGTTTCCTGAGAAGATTGAGGTTTGATTGAAGGTTAAGATTGAAGATTAAGTTGTGTTTGTATCATGTATGTTTTTTAAGTAATCGTGTGGCTAAAATGGCATTGAAAATATGCCTGGTCATACTGAACACTGCCCGGAGACCCCCGGAGAGTTGTGAGGAGGGAGAGGGTTTGGGAGGAGGTAAGCGTGAGGTGAGGGGAAGGGAAGGCAGCACCATAGAACATGGCTATATTTTAATTATATCTAAAATGTGCCTTTATTTAATTACAACTTTATTAATTCCTCGGAGAGTCCCAATTCCATGATAATGGGTACACAGGGTGACATTCGCAGCAGGAATCTCATCCCTCAAGGGAAGCCCATATTAGAATCTCTTAAAATGGTACGTGCTGTTTGAACCTGTCTGAATGTGCTGTTTGAATGTACCCCATTTCATTCAATCCTTTACGAATCCCGGCAGACAGGACATCAGTTTTACATCCATCTGAAGGGGGACAAACACTGATGAATCAGCCTGCCCATCCCTCCCTCAAGGTCTCTTCTCACTTATTCAAGGCTTATAAGCAAACTGATGGACATGTAATTCACATATGTGAAGTAAATGAACATTACAGGTGATGAAAATGGACTAGGATGAGAGATATTTTTTGAGAGAGATATTCCGGAGAGATATTTTTTACTATGTTTTTTTAGAAGTCATTACATCCACGCACACTTTAATATATACCCTGCAGAAATAGGCAGAGGAGGGGTGGAGGAGGGGTGGAGGGAGGGGAAGGTTGGAGGTGGGAGGAAGAAGGGGAAGAAAGGGGTGGGGTAGGAAGGGATAGGATGAGGTGGGAGGATGGAAGGGATGAGGTGGGAGGAGGGAAGGGATGGGGTGGAGTATGGACGGGTGGTGTCGTGAGAGTTTGGGGAAGGGATGGGATGAGGGAGGATGGGGTGTGGTGGGATGAAGGATGGGAGGAGATAAAAGGGAGGGGAAGGGGTGGGGTAGGGGGTAGAAGGGAGGTGTGAGAGTCCAGTGGGAGGGGTGGGGTGTGAGTTCAGAGGGAGGTAGGTGGGATGGGAGGAGGGAGGGGAAGAGGTAGGAGGGACCCTGTGTTGTCCGGCAACGTCAGGTACCTTTCATAGTACTGTATTATATATACAATCTTTCTCAAAAATAGAAAAATATTATATTCTAGCATGGGTGCCTGGGCAATGCCAGGCCCCTCTTCCCACCCCTCCCCTTTCCTCCTCCCATCCATTCCCCTCCCTCATACCACCCCTGCCTTCTCTGATGAGTGGAGGTTGGCTTTGGGGCTTCACACACTCTGGGGATGTGTACAGTGCAAAAATGCAAGTTATCTCCACAGGTAACTTGTAATACCCTCTACCACCACCACCACCGGGTGGTGCTACACGATACACATTTACATAGAGAATTTTCGTCGACCTTCCCTTCTGAACCCTCGCGACTCCAGATTAAACCAAGTAGCCCATGTTCACTATGAGGTCGAGTTTGGTCCATGTGCCAAGTTTGGTGGCAATTGGCCCAGTAGTTTTGGCGTGATTGGTGTTACACCCAGACAGACAAACAAACAAACACACACACACACACAATGACACGTATTTATTAGATATCCACACCTTCCCCTTCATTTACTCCCCTTCTCCCTTCAGGTATCCCTTCCCTCCCCAACTCTACTCTTTTTATTTTATTTGTTTTCCCCCCTCTCAAATCCATCCTCCTTCCTCCATTTTCCAATCAGTTAACCCTTCCCCTCCCTCTTTGCATAGGTCGTCAGTAGGTGACCAAGTTCAGAAGGCTTTCCACTCCCCACAAGTATAAATATTTATGTTCCAATCTGGAGAGTGCGTTTGCACAAATGTTGCCACATTGATAGAAATGCAAGGATATCAAACATTACAAGGTTTCAAAAGTTTGGAGAATGGGATTCTGGGAAACGGTGGCAAGGACTCAATGCGATTCCATGAAAGACAAATGGTACACTTGTCCTGATGAAATAGTGACCAGACGTTTCAGAAGTTCCTGGCTCTTGTGAATCACAAAGGAATGGAAACCAAGTGTCCATTATTACAAAACTGCTTGGATGATGGAATTTTCGACTAAATTCATGTTTGAGACGCATTGAGAAGCTCCACGATCTGAAACCACTACCTTACCGACTCCAAATATTCCACCACCTTGTGCGGTCGGTTGGGGAACGTTTTCGTCCCGTCTTTCACGAACCCGCTGACTGGGCTTGATGACTGAAGGTGATTTGGAGAAGGATTTGGAATTTGTTCAGGGTAACGGTGATAACCCATCGACTCTTCATGAAAGACACTGAGGAATCATTATCATCTGCCAACAAGGGCTGGCAGATGGGTCATCCGGCTTAACGTCCATCCGAAGAACGGCACACACAGTGATTAATCACCTTGCCTGCAAAACACCAGGATGACAGTTTATAGTAGGGTCTGGAATTGAACCCAGACGAGACACGTCAAACGTAAGTGTACTACCTCTCAACCATTCTGTCAGACACAGGCCCATGATTTAAAACTGGAGAACAATTGAGGCTCCTCCTAAAAAAAAAAAATCTCCATGAGACCCATAATTGCTGTTACTTTGCTGCTAACCAGGTAACCCATCGGAGGTGCACTGACAAACAAGGCAACCCATTGGAGAGACACTGACAAACCAGGTAATCCACCAGAGACGCACTGACAAACCAGGTAACCCATCCATGTACACATGCATATATTACTGACGGCGCAGCTCAAAGTGTGTGATATACAGTGTACCTACATCAAACTTACAGTGTGTATTTGGGTATTTGTTTGTTCCCCTTCATAAAGACAATTTGAGAAGGGTTTTAAATGCTAATCTTTTCACACGACTATGTGTTCACGACGCTCTATTTTTCCTGATTAAAAAAAATCCAAAAACATTTTTCCTCAAAGAGTAATTAGGTCTCTTCAATTGAAATTGTAGACGGTGACAAATTGTAGACGGGCCTCAAGGGCGGTGTACAAAGCGTTTTTAAAAAATAACATTAAATACAAGGCACGGGGAGGTGAAATTCCCTGCAATGATGTGTAACGTGCGCAGAGTAAAACGAGTGTTCATTGACGTCCGTGGGATGTAGAACTAAATGGGCACTCAGTAGAGCGCATACCTTCGCCAACGCTACATTTTGCCCCCCCCCCCCCCCAGAAACCGTTGATTGTGAGGGTATTTAATCCCATACCACATCTGCCATCTCATATGTGTTATGATGGCTTGACCGGATAAGAATTCGGATAAGAATTGACCGTGTTATGACTAAAACCGCACATTTTGCAATGTCGTGACCCTCCCTGACTTTGACTCCAACCGCTAATAAGGGTTATTACGTCATTGTGTCATGTCACATATCACAAGATGGGGCATTGAATTCTGAACATTTTGGCATTAGTTGCATGCAAATTGGATACAAATTGACCGCGCTATGGTAAAAAGACGATTTTGACCTTTTCATGACCTGACCTTGACCTTTGACCCGATCGCCCCAAAATCTAATCAAATGGTCCTCGGATAATAACCAATCATCCCACCAATTTGCTGCGATTCAGTTCAATACTTTTGGAGTTATGCGAATAACAAACAAACAAACAAAACAAACACATTTTCACAAATAAATAATATAATAAATACACAGCGATCAAAAACATAACCTTCGCAACAAAGTTTGCGAAGGTAATAAACAAAGAAGATATCAGCACACCTGTTGTGCTCATGGGGCTTACGGCAACATGATATTGCAAATCATCTTCAAATGTCGAGTCAATCGGATGAAAATTGAGTATTTTAGAAATTTGAACGATTTGTTGACCTTTTGACCTCAAAACCAATAGGCTTCTCTCTTCTGAAGAACTCTACCATGCGGTGAAGTCTCGTGAAGATCGGTTTAAATTATTGTGACCTGAAGGCGGTTGACAACAAACTTCCGGTTCCGGTTCTTCTTCAGGGTCTCTGCCGACTTTCTCAAACGTAAGGTTTCCGGTCGTTTTTGTCACGTTTTTACTGTCGTTTTGTTATCTCTGTGTTTACTGTAACGTTTCTAGTTCGGTCTTGTGTTAAAACTTGTGCTAATTATTGAGTTTTCATCGTCTTTTAATATTGGGTTTCCTTGAGGCCTACCCTTCTTCCGGTTTGTGTGCGCGATCGTGTTTATTTGTATTTTCTCTTCATTACCATCAGTTTTTATTTTCTCCACTTTTCCCTCCACCCTCCTTCTATCGCTCTCAACTTAT
>CM068967.1:5831604-5844547 GCA_035128595.1 Eptatretus atami | reverse complement strand
AGATGCACGCAAATATAAACATGAGGTGGGAGTGGAGGAAAAGCCGTAAGTCAGAAGGTATTCCTGGGGGTGTGGGGGAGAGAGAGCATTGCTATGGAGAGTGAAGAATGGAGTCTTTGATGAAGAGAGCAACTCTGTCCACCAGGACGAGGCTCAGGTCTGTCATACTGGAGGAGGGAGTAACGCAGGGAGAGATACTTGGATCAAAGATGTATCTTAAAGGTGGAAAGTTTTGTTAAGGCTGATTATGTCTAAGTTTGTGAGTGGCAACGCTGTATGGAAGATCTGTGCAGTTTGAGCGAAGGCCCCTGGATGTTTGAGGTCCACACTGTAAGGAAGGGAGGGGAGGAGGTTATTGGGTGCAGGGGAGGAGAGTTGGAGGGGAGGATGAGGGAGGAGGTGGGGAGGGTTGGGGATTTACAGAAGAGCTTGGGGAAGAGGGCCGTTTGAGCTAGGGGAAGAGAAAAGGCTCGGTGGTGATGGGTTTGAGTTACAGTGGGGAAGTAATAAGAGAGGGGGAAGAGGGCAGTTGAATAATTGGAGGGAGGTGGAGTGTGAGGTGCAACAGAGAGGGTGGGTAAAGGAGGAAGCTTTGTGATGTGAAGGGGACGAAACTTGGGAAGGGGGAGTGAGGGGGAATATTGGAGTTTAGAAGGGTGAGAGGGGGAGAGTTGAAGGAGAAGGGTGAGGGGGAGTTTTTGAGAAAGGTGAAGAGTCAAGCCTCTGGCTAATGAACTACATCGACTGCGTAAGCAAGGGATATCCACATGACATAAGGCGGACATGCAGACACCGATGAATGGACAAAGACTCAATGGCGCGGCATGTGAAATCTATCTCGGATGCGTCCGCTGAGTAGTAGTAAGAGAGTCAAGCTTTGAGGGAGAAGAGTGTGAAGGTTGATTTGTGGAGGGCGGGAGACCGATGAGTGCAGGCATGGTCAAGGTGGCAAGGAGGGTGATGGGAGAGGTGGGGAAAAGGGAGCGATGAGACTTGGTCGAGGTATGGTGAAGAAAGGGAGTGGCAGGGGAGAGGTACAATATTTGGAAGAGGGTTGGGAAGAGGAGTAGGTGTGCTGAGAGGAAAGGTTTATTTGTTTATTTTTTATTTTTTAAAAATATATTAAAGACATGAAACAGAGGGTTTATAAGTTGGAGCGATAGAAAGGAGGGTGGAGGGAAAAGTGGAGAAATAAAAACTGATGGTAAATGAAGAGAAATACAAATAAACACGATCGCGCACCACAACCGGAAGAAGGGTAGGCTCAAGGAAACCCATATTTAAAAGACGATGAACTCAATAATTAGCACAAGTATTAACACAAGACGCGAACTAGAAACGTTACAGTAAACACAGAGATAACAAAACGACAGTAAAAAACGTGACAAAAACGACCGGAAACCTTAACGTTGAGAAAGTCGGCAGAGACCCTGAAGAAGAACGGAACCGGAATTTGTTTGTCAACCGCCTTCCCAGGTCAACAATAATTTAAACCGATCTTCACGAGACTTCACCGATGGTAGAGTTCTTCAGAAGATGAAGAAGCCCTTTTGGTTTTGAGGTGCAAAAGGTCAACAAATCGTATCAAATTTCTACAAATACTCCAATTTTCAATCCGATTGACTCGACATTTTGAAGATGATTTGCAATATCATGTTCCGTAAGACCCCATGAGCACAACAGGTGTGCTGATATCTTCTTTGTTTATTACCTTCGCAAACTTGTTGCGAAGGTTATGTTTTGATCGCTGTGTATATTATTTATTTATTTTATTTGTGAATATGGTGTTTGTTTGTTTGTTTGTTTGTTATTCGCATAACTCCAAAAGTATTGAGCTGAATCGCAGCAAATTTGGTGGGATGATTGTTATTATCCGAGGACCATTGATTAGATTTTTGGGGGCGATCGGGTCCAAACGGTCAAGGTCAAAGGTCATGAAAAGGTCAAAAATCGTCTTTTTTAAACCATAGCGCGGTCAATTTGTATCCAATTTGCATGCAACTAATGCCAAAAATGTCAGAATTCATGCCCCATCTTGTGATATGTGACATGACACAATGACGTAATAACCCTTATTAGCAGTTGGGAGTCAAGGTTCAGGGAGGGTCACGATCATTAGCAAAAATAGTGCGGTTTTAAGTCATAAACACGGTCAATTCTTATTCCGTAATTCCTTAATCCGGTCAAGCCATCATAACACATATGAGATGGCTAGATGTGGTATGGGATTAATACCCTCCAATCAACGGTTTCTGGGGGGGGGGGGGGGGGGGGGGGGGGGCAAAATGTAGCGTTGGCCGAAGGTATGCGCTCTACTGAGTGCCACATTTCAGTTCTACATCCCACGGACGTGCAAATGAACACTCGTTTTACTCTGCGCACGTTACCATCATTGCAGGGAATTTTCACTGCCCCGTGCCTTGTATTTAATGTTATTTTTTAAAAACGCTTTGTACAACCGACCCTTGAGGCCAGCTGGCAAGTCCACGCGTCTACAATTTCAATTGAAGAGACCTAATTACTCTTTGAGGAAAATGTTTTTGATTTTTTTAATAGGAAAAATAGAGCGTCGTGAACACATAGTCCGTGTTGAAAAGATTGGCATTTAAAACCCTTCTGCAATTGTCCTTTATGAGGGGAAGCAAACAAATCCGCAATACAGCACTGGTAAGTTTGATGTAGGTACACTGTATATCACACAACTTTGAGCTGCGCGTCCAGTAAATTATATGCATGTGTACATGGATGGGTTACCCTGGTTGTGTCAGTGGGCGTCTCTGGTGGATACCTGGTTTGTCAGTGTCTCTCCAATGGGTTGCTTGTTTGTCATGCCACCTCCGATGGTTACCTGGTTAGCAGCAAAGTAACAGCAATTATGGGTTCATGGAGATTTTTTTTTTTTAGGAGGAGCCTCAACGTTCTCCTTTAAACATCATGGGCCTGTTGTCTGACAGAATGGGTTGAGAGGTAGTACACTTACGTTTGACGTGTCTCGTCTGGGTTCAATTCCAGACCTACTATAAAGCTGTCATCCTGTGTTTTCAGCAAGGTGATTAATCACTGTGTGCCGTTCTATCGGATGGACGTTACCGGATGAAACCTCATCTGCCAGCCCTTGTTTGGCAGATGATAATGATTCCTCAGTGTCTTTCATGAAGAGTCGATGGGTTATCACCGCACCTGACAAATTCCAAATCCTTTCCAAATCACCTTCAGTCATAAGCCCAGCAGCTGGGTTCGTGAAAGACGGGACGAAAACGTTCGCCACCGACCGCACAAGGTGGTGGGAATATTTGGAGTCGGTAAGGTAGTGGTTTCAGATCGTGGAGGCTTCCTCAAGCGTCTCAAACATGAATTTAGTCGAAAATTCCATCATCCAAGAGTTTTTGTAATAATGGACACTTTGGTTTCCATTCCTTTGTGATTCACAAGAGCCAGGAACTTCTGAAAAGTCTGGTCACGTATTTCATCAGGACAAGTGTACCATTTTCTTTCAAATGGAATACGCATTGAGTCCTTGCCACCCGTTTCCCCAGAATCCCATTCTCCAAACTTTTGAACCTTGTAATGTTTGATATCCTTGCATTTCTATCAATGTGGCAACATTTGTGCAAACGCATCTCTCCAGATTGGAACATAAATGTTATACTTGTGGGGAGTGAAAGCCTTCTGAACTTTGTCACTACCTGACTACCTATGCAAAGAGGGAGGGGAAGGGTTAACTGATTGGAAAATGGAGGAAGGAGGATTGGATTTGAGAGGGGGCGAAAACAAATAAAAATAAAAAGAGTATAAAAGAGTTGGGGAGGGAAGGGATACCTGGAAGGGGAAGGGGAGTAAATGAAGAAGGTGTGGATATCTAATAAATACGTGTCATTGTGGTGTGTGTTTGTTTGTTTTGTCTGTCCCTGGGTGTAACACCAAATCACGCCAAAAACTACTGGGCCATTGCCACCAAACTTTGCACATGGACCAAAATCGACCTCATAGTGAACATGGGCTACTTGTTAATCTGGAGTCGCGAGGAGTTTCAGAAGGGAAGGTGAGAAAATTCTCTATGTAATGTGTATCGTTAGCGCCACACGGTGGTGGTGGTGGTAGAAGGGTAATTACAGTTACCTGTGAGATAACTTGCATTTTTGCACTGTACAACATCCCCAGAGTGTTGAAGCCCCAAAGCCAACCTCCACTCATCAGAGAAGGCAGGGGGGTATGAGGGAGGGAATTGGATGGGAGGAGGAAAGGGGAGGGTGGGAAGAGGGGCCTGCATTGCCCAGGCAACGCCATGCTAGAATATAATATTTTTCCTTTTTGAGTAAGATTTGTATATATAATACAGTACTATGAAAGGTACCTGACGTTGCGACAACAACAGGGTCCCTCTACCTCTCCGCCTCCCTCCTCCCATCCCACCTACCTCGCCTCTTGATCACACGCCCACCCCACCCACTGGACTCCTCAACACGCTCCGCTTCTAACCCCACCCACCCCTTCCCTCCCTTTTATCTCCTCCCATCCTTCAACCCACCACAACCCATCCTCCCTCATCCATCCCTTCCCCAAACTATCACGACAGCGAGCCCGTCCATACTCCAGCCCGCATCCCTTCCCTCCTCCCACCCATCCCTTCCATCCTCCCACCTCATCCTATGTCCTTCCTACGCACCCCTTCTTCCCTTTTTCCTCCCACCATCCATACCTTCCCCTCCTCCACCCTTCTTCTCCCTCCTCACCCTTCTCCCTCCTCCTCCACGCCTCTCTTGCCTCTTCGCAACAAAGGAATTTCTGCAGGGTATATATTAAGTGTGGCGTGGACGTAAATAACTTCTAAAACATAGTAAAAAATATCTTCCGGAATTTCTCTCTCAAAAAATATCTCTCATCCTAGTTCGATTTTCATCACCTGTAATGTTAAAAACCATGTTACTTCACATAATGTGAATTACATGTCCATAGCAGTTTGCTTATAAGCCTTTGAATAAGTGAGAAGGGCCTTGAGGGAGGGATGGGATGGGCAGGCTGATCATCAGCGTTTGTCGTCCTTCAGGATGGAATGTCAAACCTGCGATGTCCTTGTTCTGCCGGATTTTGTAAAGGATTGAATGCAATGGGGTACATTCACACAGCACATTCAGACAGGTTCAAACAGCAGTACCATTTTAAGAGATTCCTAATATGGCTTCCGCTTGAGGGATGAGATTCCTGCTGCGAAATGTCACCCTGTGTACCCATTATCATGGAATTGGGACTCTCCGAGGAAGTAATAAAGTTGTAATTAAATAAAGGCACATTTTAGATATAATTAAAATAAAGCCATGTTCTATGGTGCTGCTTCCCTTCCCCTCCACTCACGCGTTAACCTCCTCCCAAACCCTCTCCCTTCCTCACAACTCTCACGGGGTGCTCCGGGCAAGTGTTCAGTTAATGACCAGGCATATTTTCAATGTCATTTTAGCCACACGATTACTTAAAAAACATACATGATACAACCAGCTTAATCTTCAATCTCAATCTTAACCTTCCAATCAACCTCAATCTTCTCAGTGAACATGCGTCTCTCCACTGACGCAGACAAACATCCAAAGCCGAGCTCAACGTTACCTGTTAGTGGCCACAATCCAATGTTTGGTGAGTCAGTAATTTCTTAACATTTTCAGATTCACTCCACAGATTTTTGAACACTTATTTAGTCACGATGTCCGATTCTCATATCCGAAGTAATATTTAGGTTATATACTTTTAATTAAGTCGCATTGGGTAGATTGTGGTTTCCAAAGGCAAGGCATGTTGAAATCTGCCAAATCCAAATAGACAGCTAAGACCCCTGGTGACGTGAAGTTGGGCTGCCAAGGATAAGCCTTTCAATGAGGTAAGCTGTTAATTATCTTCAAAGGGGTGTTTTTAGTTAACCGCAAACACGCCAATTTTCACTCATGCATCCCTTGGAGTTTTTCCTATTATGCATGCAAGTTTCATGGCTGCTAGGTTATGTAGTTTGGAGTTATGGAGAGACACACACACACACAACTGCACACAATTTGTTATGATAGATGGCTCTACAAGTAATTTTATGCAAGTTTGTTTCCCTGCCTTCAGCATCTCCTTTGCATCCCAGTTTCCCCCTTAGCTGACTCCTTGCTTGGCCCCACTCAATGCTTGGCTGCACTCCTGCTTGGCTGCACGCCCATTGGCTACAACTGCCCCACTGGCCCACTCGCCAACTGGCAACTGCTTGGCTGCACGCCTCACTTGCCCCACTCCCTGCCTTGTCCAATTTCCACCTGCCCTAGTCCCCGCTGGCCAAATACACTCGCCTGACTTTACTTCCCCCCGCCCCCGCCCACCCGCGCCTAGCCCAACTCCTCGCATGTCCCGCTTCACTCCCTGCTGGACCCACGATTTTCTCATTAGAATTAGAACCACTCAGAACTGCACATGTTGTCCAGAATGACCTGTGCGTCAAGTATAAAGTGCATCAAGGAAAAACGATCATTTAATCTGAGCTTCATCTCGTTGGCTGTAATTTCCCTTCGAGGTGCAATCTGCCTGAACCCTCTGTGTGAATTTTTTCACTTTGAGACAAACGTAAGAACAGCACAAAGCTCTTCTCCTTTTCATGGTCTCCTGCCATGAAGCGGAATATTTGGTTTAAAACCTGGTTTTTATCATCCCTGCCATCTTTTACGTTGGTTTCCGGCGCCAACCGCTTTCGGCATGACGGATCTTCGGTATTTTTCAGAGCTCGTCCTAGCCTCCAATACGAGATCACATGCCCCATTGTATCCACAAGTACTACGCTCATACATGAGTTTCGATGTGGAATGTACATTTGTATCTTGTTCTACTAAAACATGGACAATGCGAGATGTAAAGCTGGCTGGCCAACTTTAGCATTGTGGATTTTACAAGATCTCCCAGTATCATTTGTTAAATGGGAAGGTCGTTGTGTACCCAGAGCTTGACCAAAAGTTATCTCCTCTCTGCCCAGTAATTATTGTTATGGCATGTTCGTCATGTACCCCAACCCTAACCAAGTTATCTCTGATCCTGGTTAAATGGAATAGGAGAGCTATAAAGGGTGAATGAAGTGAAATGTGAGCCCATTCGGTGTATGAAAGGCAACCTCGACGAAGACCTTTCGGTGATGAAGAAGGAATGTTGTCCTAATGGCATCCCTCGTTGTTGTACAAATGAGTTTTCCCATCTCCATTTAGGGGTTTCTATCTTTCCTTCGCTCTTCCATCATCAAAATGGAGTTCGTTCTTTTTCACTACCCTGTTGTCTCGATGCCCCACTCTCGCTGTGTTGTGCATCGACCCTCTGATTGGCATCTAGATCTTCCATGAGCCTCGTCTTCCTAATGCAAAAATAAATAGTGCCAGTCCTAGCTGTACTACTTTCATAATGGCAGCACATGACTGCGGTAAGGCATCATTTGTGGTGGAGTGGCTGTGCCACTGAATCAAGTGGCCCCTCTAGGTTGGCAGGAATTTTTGGACAGGGAACCGGTCGATAGCTCGCTGACGTGGTTTCCGACCCTGAGGTTTGTACCTTACACACAGGTTGGCAGACGGTATGAAATGCGGGTGGTTAATGCTAAAAGTTCAGTTGGTAAGCTCCACAACGTCAAGTGGCATAGCAAATATCACAGCCCAGCCTGAAAATCTGAGATAGGGTGTAGGCTGTGGTTGTCACCACACCCAGTGTTTTTGTACAACCACACCCTAAGAGAAAACTTCGGAGAGAAAGCGCGATTGTGGGGGTGGGCGCGCACACCAGGAGATGGTGTTTCTTTTTTATTTCATGTCACATCTGTTCCTCTGAATATGGATGGCTCGTCTGGATGTGAAAATTCCAACCAGGCCGTGTGGTTAGTGCAGTCGTGTGTTTATTTTCAGGCTCTCTCTGCAATTGTAATCTCGACACGGCACCGGAAGTCACTTTTGGTGAAACTTGTTCCGAATTCTTTGGAGAGTGTCAACCAATCAAAAAATAACCGATATGGAATGAAATGGAGACCGCGGCGACTTCCTCGTTGCAATGGTGCTCATTTGGGAGGCTACCATATATTATCATTCGTCTTCCATTCGTCCCCAATTTATTCATTCAGACACAATATTGTGAACAGGTGTTTTGGTCCATTTTATTTTATCGAGTTGTTGTCGCACTACCGACTCAAGAACACTGTTCCTGACCAGTCTGGCTCTCGAGATTGATGTCCAACATGCAGTCCACTTGGACTCCAGAAGAAGTGTTCATCACATTTCGTTCTGGTATGTTTTGTGTCAAGAACCTTTTGTGTCGCGTATTTTTTTTTCTCTGAAATTACACCTGCGACGATTTTTTTTGTGTAATTCAGGGCCGCCAAAACTTCTTCAGGATGCAACGCCAGGGATAGAAAATGGTCGTTTCACTCCACACCATCTGATGCTGATGGAGGGCAGCTTTGTGCGCTCTGTTCGTACAGGGTGAGGATATTGGGACATCTTTTAATGGTGCTGGACATCAGCAGACAATGGGCTTATTAACAACAGGGGAATGCTATTTGAACTGCCAGCCAAATGATGAACTAAGTCTCAGATGCAAAAAGCAAACGGCACAGCCAAAGGGGGTACGACCAAAGGCCTTTTTTTCCAGTGTATGATCCTGGAAGGAATTGACAGGACATTGATCGAGTTATGTGAACGCGCCCTGGGAAGCAATGGAGAAAGCTGACGTGTCATGCTTTCATCGTTTGTTACGTACGATCGGCAGTACATGTTTCGGTCTTGCCGGCGTGTTAACGACAACTGCGAACTATCCACAATTCTGTTTTTAGAGAACGTCGATGAGTTTAGCATTGCTCGGAGGTTATTTCATGCAGGTGCTGGAAGCAAAGGAATGCTTTTCCTCTTTACAGATTTATGGTAAAAGCGAATAAGTGGAGAATTACAGACGTAGCAAAAGGCGTTTACTTCGATGCCCCTTCTCACAATTGTCATGCGTCATACAGTTCGGGCCATTCCAAAGTTCCGCAAGGATTTGTTGGTCTTGGTCTCCAGAGGAGTGATCGCCATTATCCTCGTAGGCCCCCGTCACTAAGCTCGCTTGCTTTGTGTAAACGGCGAGGGTTTTAACCACCGCATGAATCCAGTGTGTTTTGTTTGCTTCTTCACAAACCAAAACCCGTCACGTAATCTTTTTACCGATGCCTTTTGCCAATGCCATGCATATTGTACAGATATGGAAGTTAGGGTTTGGATTTAGAAACTTAGAAAAATGGGGTCAGAGGAGAGCATCGAGGTCACCCGAGGTCATCAAACTTGTGAAGCAGAATTAATAGGATATTACACTAGAAGACTTTCCTCTCGATTTGGCAAATATTTCGCTTCTTTGCCGTGGGTGGCGAGGAGGTCGGGATAGGTGGAGAATGGGGCCCACGACCCCTGGTGCGCCATCAATTCTAGGTGCATTGGACTGTTATTTCCTGAAAATGTTCTGATGGTTGTTGAGCAGGGTAGTGAATTGGAAACAGTTCAAAGCTCAAATTGGAAAAGTTTTTTTTTTCCTTGCATTTTGTCCTGTTTCCTCTTTCATCTTCCAGAAATGATGGTAGCGAAGCATGCAACCCTGTTTTTACTATCGTGGCCTGCTTTGATATCAGGTGAGATGACTCCTCCGATGTAACCTCATTGTACTTCTTATTTTTTGTGTTCTTCACGTTTTTTTTATTCAATGTCTGCCTCTGAAGAAGTTTCCATGATGTCATGAGTACCACTCCTCTTCTCCCTGTTCGTGCATGTGACTGTGAGCTGAGTCCAAGTGAAAGTTCCTCCCAGGTTCAGGTTGAGCTGTTTCACGCCAGTTAATATTTCCTTGTACATGGACACACACATTGTATTCAAATTCAGAAACCTGTCGCCATATGGCACGTGGTTAAGTTGGGGGGATGTATATGATTGAAAGAGAGAGGTATGGTACTCGGGTTACGCGTGAGTCAGAGTGCGGGGAGTTGTGGGGAGAGGGAAGTTTGGGGTGATAAATGAAAAGTTATAAATCAACTCAAAGTGGGGTGACAGTTTGGGTGGTGGTGTAATGAGAAAGCGAAACCATATTTAATAATACAATACCCTTGTCCTTTCTGCACAGAACAATAGAAGGAAGCGCATTGAACCAATTTATTACCTGCAACAGACACTACAGGGCAGCGACAATCTCCCTGAGTTCATCAACAGGATTGGCCACATGACAATTCACGCTGTGATCTTCATGTTAAGTGTCCATCGAAATCGGCACTTCTTCTGTCAAGTGATTCTTTTGGAGTTGAAGGTTCCAGACGAGCAGGAAGTAAAAGCTGGACGTCTTCAGTGGAGTTTGAGATGTTTGCCACCACATATATTCTTCCTAATCTTTATTTATTCCTTTTCTCTCCGTGAAAGCGCGTCTCTGCGTCGTTTCCTGCTTAAGTCCGTGCTCCTATGGCAGTGCTTCGTAGGACACGGCCCATTCCACTGAGCGTTCCCTTTTGAACACTAACTTGTGTGACATGAGATGACCCATGAAGCAAAGTCGGTAGTGTTTGTTTTGAGATCTTTATTTTTTTCGAACCCGCTTCATAATTTGGGGAATTCCCGATAACTAGACGGCAATTCATGCGAAGGACATTGTTGCCACCAACTTTTTTTTTGTTTTTTTTTAAGGTTTTGTTTTTGTTTTTGGTTGACCCAATATGACTGCCAGACGCACGTGACAGACGACCTCATCTTTAATCAACGATAATTTCCCATGTGTAGTCGATCAAATTAGTTAAGTTTTGCATTGTCGGTTAAGCAGTTTCTCCTCCGAAGATTTTTCAAAGTTTTCCCCTTGGATCCAATATGGCCGCCAGACCACGTGACACATGTTGGTCATTTTGATGAAAACCTCTTCAAATTTCAAGTCCACTCGGATGAAAATTGAGGATTTTAGAAAATTGGCTGATGTTGACGTCAAAAGAGTGAGCGCTATATCACATGGTCATGTTACATGTGGTGATGTTTCAATTTCCTCCGCTGAACGGTTCGATGTACGCTTTTAAACAAAATACAGACCCGTGCAACGTCCGCCACCGATACGCATTAACCCTGCTCTTCACTACCCAGAGCGCAGGGTAACACAGTCATACCTCCTCTTTAATTGGCTCGATATTGTGTGATCTGAAAGCTAAACAAAGTGACATCTTTGTTTCCCTCTTCTCTCATGATGTAAAGCATCACGCCTGGCGATGCTAGTAGGTCGTACAGCAGGTGTCCAGTGGGATTGGAATTTACCTGTGAATCTCAATCTAAGACTTGACTTTAATGAGAAATAAATAATGGAAGTTATTCACAAATCATTAATACCCTTACCTTACCTTCTATTCCAATCTACTTTCATTGCTCCTCTGCTTCATTGCTCGTAATACAGATGAGGATGAGTCAGTCAATTAGGTAAATTAAATTTTCTGAATTTCTCCACAAATGATCTTCACCGGAAGGGAAGACTGTTTTATTGATCAACATCGTCCTCATGCATGTCGCGTACACTTCTGGCAAACGTTTCACAAGGGTATGGACGCTTTCATAACACAAGGGCGGCTGGGCGATCCTCGTACATTATTCTTCTGTCATGTGGAGCACAAGGCTGCGGGGTAGCATCATTGGCTGAGGGTGCAGCTGATGCAATTCCTCCTGCGGTCGGGCAGGATTTGTAAATTTGTTCATGGTGCCGGCGATAGCGTCGCGCTAACTCTTGCGCGAAGGACACCGTGGGAATCTTTAACGCCCACCAACTAATGCCGGAAGATGGGACGCCTGTGTGATCCCATCTGAGGGACGGCACTCACGTTGGGAAACCACCCTGCCTGCGAAACACCGAGGTGACAGTTTATCAGGGAATTCGAACCCCAGGACCGTTCACCAAAGTGATGACTCCATTTACATCTTGCTTTCCGAAAACATGGACCAACTTCTATCTTCTCATCCCAACTCTCTCTTCCTCATATGCGGTGACTTCAACTGTCATCATGCCAGTTGGCTGGGTGTGGATACCTGTCTCACCTGCCATGGCACTTCAGCAAAAGACTTCTGTGACTCACTGGGACGGACACAATCTGTCAACTTCCCGACCCGGATCTCAACCAACGGTACTCCATCTCTTCTGTATCTGATTTGGACCAATTTCTCTGAAAATATCTGCTGTTGTTCCTCCGTTCCAATCGGTTCTTCTGAACACGTGCTTGTCAAAGTGGACATCTCTCTGACTGTTATTAGAGAGCCACCTCAGCGCCGTCGAGTCTGGCATTTCATCTCGTCTTCAGTTGTCCTACCCTTCCTCCTACCCATGGTACACTGAAGCTTGTGGTGAGGCAGTTGTCCTGAAACAACTTGCCTTCACCTCATCGAAGGCTAATCCAAGTGAAGGCAATCTCAGTTCCTTCCACAAAGCTCGGAACAAGTGTTTTGACCCTCAGGAGAGCCGGAAAGCATCTTTCTGATCTCAAGTCTGAACTCTCAAACCTGTCTTCCTCCTCCAAATCCTGGTGGTGTCTAGTTAAATCTGTTTCTGGTGTATGTTCCCCCTCCATCCCCTCCCCTTACTTCAAATGGCCGCACAGCTGATACCGCATGTGAAAAGGCTGAATGCCTAAACTCCGTGTTTGCTTCTAAATCTTGTGTCCCAAACCCATTGCTTTCTCTACCCACCTTACCCAGTCAAACCCAGCTGTTCCTGAACCCTGTGTTCTTTTATCCTCACAAGGTGGAGAGCTTGCTGTCAAACCTCAAATCAGATTCTGCAACCGGTCCAGACAGCATCAGCCCACATATCCTAAAAGCCTGCTCTGCTGCTCTTGCTCACCCTCTCTCTGTTCTATTCACCCTCTCATTTGATCAAGGTCAT
The DNA here is from genome assembly GCA_035128595.1 of Eptatretus atami. Classification (NCBI taxonomy): domain Eukaryota; kingdom Metazoa; phylum Chordata; class Myxini; order Myxiniformes; family Myxinidae; genus Eptatretus; species Eptatretus atami. The sequence goes on along the minus strand of CM068967.1, from coordinate 5,831,650 downwards.
CTGCCATCTGTTTGGAAATCAGCAAACATTACCGCCCTGCATAAAA
>CM068967.1:5811337-5821621 GCA_035128595.1 Eptatretus atami | reverse complement strand
GAGGAGAGAGGGAGAGAGGAGAGTGGAAGAGTAGAGAGAGAAGAAAGAGAAGAAGAGGAGAGAGAGAAGAGAGAGAGAGAGAAGAGGAAGAGAGAGAGACGAGAGTGGAGAGAAGAGGAGAGAGAGTGGAGAAAGAGAGAGAGAGAGAGTGGAAGAGAAGAGAGAGAGAGGTGGAAGAGGAGAGAGAGTGGAGAGAGAGAGTGGAAGAGAGAGAGGGAGAGAGAGAGGAAGAGAGAGTAAGAGAGGAAGAGAGAGAGTGGAAGAAGAGAAGAGTGGAAGAGAGAGATGGAAGAGAAGGAGAGAGAAGAGAAGGAGAGAAGAGAAAAGAGAAGAGAAAGAAGAAGAGAGAAGGAGAGAGAGTGGAAGAAAAGAGGAGAGAGAGGAGAGAGAGGAAGACAGAGAGAGAGAGAGAGAGTGGAAAGAAGAGGGAAGAGAGATGGAAGAGAGAGAGAGAGGAAAGAGAGAGAAGAAGAGAGACAGAGGAGAGAGAGAGAGGGAGAGAGAGAGGGAAAGAGAGAGGAAGAAGAGAGAGGAAGAGAGAGTGGAAGAGAGAGTGGAGAGAGAGAGTGGAAGAGAGAGAGGAAGAGGAGAGTGAAGAGAGAGTGGAGAGAGAGTGAAGAGAGATGGAAGAGAGAAGAAGAGAAGAGGAAGAGGAAGAAAGAGAGAGGAGAGAGGAAGAGAGAGTGAAAGAGAAGAGGAAGAGAGAGTGGAGAGAGAGTGGAAGAAAGAGAAAGAGAGAGGAGAGTGGAAGAGAGAGAGTGGAAGAAGAGAGAGGAGAGAGGAAGAGAGAGAAGAAGGAGAGAGAGTGGAAAGAGAGAAGAGGAAGAGAGAGAGAGGAAGAGAGAGTGGAAAGAGAGAGAGGAGGAGGAAGAGGGAGAAGGAAGAGAGAGAGGAAGAGAGAGAGGAAGAGATGAGAGGAAGGAAAGAGAGAGAGAGTGGAAGAGAGAGAGCGAAGAGAGAAGAGAGGAAGAGAAGAGGAGAGAAAAAGAGAGAGAGGAGAGAGGAAGAGAAGGAGTGGAAGAGAGAGTGGAAGAGAGAGTAGGGGAGAGAGGAGAGAGAGAGAGAGAGGAGAGAGGAGAGTAGAAGAGAGAGAGAAAGAGAGACGAGAAGAAGAGGAGAAAGAAAGAGTGGAAGAGAGAGGAGAAGATGGAGAAGAGAGAGAGAGAGAGAGAGGAAGAGAGAGAAAGAGAGGAAGAGAGAGAGGAAGAGAGAGGAAGAGAGGAGAGTGGAAGAGGGAGGAGAAGAGAGAAGAGGAAGGAGAGAGGGGAGAGAGAGAGAGAGGGGAAGAGAAGAGTGAGAGAGAGAGAAGAGAGCACAGCGAGAGAGAGGTGAGATAGAGGGAAGAGAGAGAGTGCACGAGAGAGGAGAGTGCACGAGAGAGGAAAGTGCACGAGAAGAGGGAGAGAGGGTGAGATAGGGAGAGAGAGAGAGAGTGGCACGGAGAGAGAGAGAAGAGCACAGAGAGAGGGTGAGATAGAGGGAGAGAGAGAGAGAGCACGAAGAGAGAGAGAGAAGAGAGGGGAATAGAGAGAGAGAGAGAAGAGCACGGAGAGGGTGAGATAGAGGGAGAGAGGAGAGAGAGAGAGACACGAGAGGGTGGATAGAGGGAGAGAGGAGTGCACGAGAGAAGAGAGTGCACGAGAGAGAGGTGGGAAGAGAGAGTGCACGAGAAGAGAGAGGAGAGAGAGAGAGCAGAGAGAGAGAAGAGTGCACGAGAGAGGTGAGGGAGAGAGAGAGAGAAGAGAGAATGCACGAAGAGGGAAGAGAAGCACGAGAGAGGCAGTGAGGGAGGAGAGAGAGAGAGAGAGAGAGAGAGAGAGAGAGCACGAGAGAGGGTGAGATAGAGGGAGAGAGGGAGTGCACGAGAGAGAGAGAGAGCACGAGAGAGGGGGGAGATAGGGTGATAATACGGAGGGTGGCATGCATATTCACAAACACATGGTCCATCTTGTTTCATGACACTGTCAATCGAAAACTCACTGAGATATATCCGCGTCGTCGGCTCCAGGACAATCCAAATCAAACTTTGTCTTGAGGTCAGTTGCTGGGATTGAGATCCAGATCACATGAGGACACACCCAGGCTCGGTCACCGCCTATACCTTCTGCACAAATTCGCAATCGACTCCTCCCTCCTTCGGCTGCACTTGGATCTCACGTGTCTACACCCAGTCACCAACACATCGGACGTGCACATCATTCACTGTAAACATCCACATGTGTAAATCATTCAGCACATCTTCCTCTCCGTACAAATAGGGTGGGCACAATGTATTGTCACCCCTTGTAAAAATTGCCATATTGCCTTTGTGTGCAGAGTTAATTCGTTTCCTTTTTTTCAGAGTGATTGAACGTTACCATGGTGATACTAGCAATTACACCATTGAACAAACGGATTGTGGTCAGTGTCTGGGTTCACGAAACGTCCACAAGTAGGGAAATGTCCCCCAGGACGTGCTGCGCAAAATGATTGTCTGTGATGACAATGATGGAGCACAAACGGATCCCCTGGACACTAAAGGCTTGTGTCACGTGATGTAAAATGTGTAATCACGTAAGAGTACCGTACTGAAATGTACGTGGAGTAACTTGTAGAAACCTTCAGTGTTGTCAGCTGATAATCATATGATAAAACGCAATGTCATGATTTTTACAAAGGGTGACAATACATTGTGGCCACCATGTTCATTGCTACACATCAAACTGCCGTTCCTCTTCAACTTGCTCTTTCACCCGAAGGGTGTCATACCGTCATCGGTTTACCTGGTTGTCAAGTTTAACCTACCTTGCACTACAGATGGACGAGGTGTGTATGTGTGTGTATATGTGTGTATGTGGGTGTATATTGAGTGTTTGGTGTATCTGATGTATTGTGTTATTGTGTTGTATGGTATGTGTGTAATGTGTATTATTATTGTGTGTGTGTATAGTGTATGTGTATAATGTGTATGTGTGTATGTGTGTATGTGTATATGTGTGTATGTGTGGTTATGTGTGTTGTATGGTGTATATGTATGTGTATGTGTGTGTATAGTGTGTGGTTAATGTGTATGTGTTATGTGTATATGTTGTGGTATGTGTGTGTGATATTGTTGTGTTATGTGTTGTGTGTTGTTGTGTATTGTATATGTGTGTATGGTGTGTATATTCTATGTGTATTGCTGTATATGTATTGTATGTGTGTGTATGTGTGTGTATATGTGTATGTGTGTATTGTTATATGTATGTGTAGTGTGTTATGTGTGTGTATATGTGTAATGTGTTTGTGTGTGTTAGTGTATATTGTGATGTATGTGTGTGTATATCTGTGTGTATGCGTGTATATGTAGTGTATGTGTGTGTATGTGTAGTGTGTGTTGTGTGTAGTGTATATGTGTATGTGTATATGTGTATATGTATGTGTATATGTGTGTATGTGTGTATGTGTGTATGTGTATGTATGTGTATTGTGTATGTATATGTGTGTATGTGTAGTATGGTGTATGTGGTGTGTATGTGTGTATTGTGTGTGTATATGTGTATGTGTATATGTGTATGTGTAATGTGTGTAGTGTAATGTGTGTGTATGTGTATGTATATGTGTATGGTGTATATATGTGTATGTGTGTATATCTGTGTGTATCGTGTATATGTATGTGTGTGTATATGTGTATGTGTGTATGCGTGTACATGTTGTGTGTATATATGTGTGTATGCATGTACATGTGTGTGTGTACGTGTGTGAATATGTGTGTATGCACGTCATATGTGTGTGTATATGTGTGTATGTGGTATATATGTGTATGTGTGTATATATGTTGTATGTGTATATGTGTAGTGTGTATATTGTGTAGATATGTGTATGTGTGTGTATATGTGTTATGTATTTATGTGTGTATTCTGTTGTGACCAGGATACCCCCAACACATTGCTCGACTAATCGTCCTCACAAGATTATCTTTCATTCTTGTGGTTTACCTCCACAACATCCCACTCCCAACTCCAGATCCCAGCAAACTCCCGCTCCCTCCTCCAACCACCGCCTCCTCCATCACCTCACCCACCCCAACCTCCCACTCCCACTCCCAAACCCTACCCTTCCCAATCCACTCCAACACCCAATCCATAATCCAACTGCCACCTCTCCCCATCTCGTACTCCCAGTTCCTCACCCTCCCCGAAGTACCCCACTCCCAATGCCCAAACTCTCACTTCCAACACCCGACCACGACTCCAAGCACCACACCCCTCCCCATCTCACTTCAGTTCTCCACCCTCCAAGCACCCTCATACCCAACGCCTAAACCCTACCCAACCTCCCATTCCAACACCCAACCTCCCACTTCAAAGGCCATCATAAACCTCCCACTCCAACTACAATCCCTCCCCATCTTGTTACCCACACCCCAACACCCCTCCTCCAACACCCAACCCTACCCCAACCACCATCCCCTATCTTCTCACCCACAACACCACACTCAACACCCAAACCTACTCAACCACCACTGCTCCCCATCTTCTCACCCACACCCAACCACTCCCACTCCCAACCCCGACATGACACTCCCGACCCCTGTCCCAACCACCTCCCCCATTTCCCAGTCTCAGCATCTACCCACACCCAACCACCTCTCACTCCAAACACCCTGCACCCTACCCCAATTTCCCACCCCTTAAACCCATTCCATCCTCCACGCTAATTCCGATCCTTCCACTCTAGCCTCCTTACCTTTACCCTACCACCTCTCAACTACATCGTTGTCCTCACATCCTACCCTCTCACCTCCAATGCCCTTCCACCCATGCCTGCCTTCCAAAACCTCAATAACCATGATTGTGAGTTCCTCCTGGCCAAACATGATCATTTGCAACTGCCTCACTGCCTCCCCCCCCCCCGTCCCCTTTTCTCCCTCCACACCTCAGATGTGATCGGTTTGATCTCCAGGTAATGTTCTTTAAGCAGAGCGAGCACCTTTCGTCTCTCCCTTGTGTGAGCGCCTTTCCCTGCCTGTCCGCGAGTTCGAGTTGGTAAGGTGATGGTAAAAATGAACCGAACACTCAACTCTAATTACAATCTGTAAATCATCCTCTCCATGAGTTCAAGGAACCCCTGAACCAACTCTGTGATTCATGGAATTCATGCTTTGGATGAATTCCCAAGGAATGTTATTCCCCCCATACGTGAGTTTGTATAGACGTGTCCCATTCCTACCAACTTTCCTTCTGTCATACGCTTCAACCAGCGAAGATGCTTGTCCAAACGATTGTTGAGTTGAGCCTTTGTCACCTTTGAACTTGGCCGCACCCAGATCATTGCGACCCATGAACGTCCCAAGACCCTGGCAATTCGTGACAATGGAACAAACCTCAGCGCTTTCGTGTTACCATGGCACATCTGCCCTTCTGATTGACGGTTCTGCCCCGTGGGGATCTCTCCTTCAAGGTTGCAAATAAAGCAGAAATGTACTTCTGACTCCATTGTCTCGTTTCTCAATTGTGACAGCATGTCTCCTTGTCAGCAGTGTTTGTTTAGGAACCCGTGGAGCGAGTGCAGGCGGGGGTGAGGATGGAGATTCATTCGATTGAGGCCAGGGAGATTTTTATGACCTCCTCCACTGAAGCTGCATGAAGGTTATGTTTTCAGCCCTGTCTGTCTGTCTGTCTGTGTTTGTCTGTCTGTCTTTGTCTGTCCGCCTGTCAATCGCATACAGGTCACAATTTCAAACTGATCTTCACGAAACTTCACCACATTCGAGAGTTCATCACAAGCAAGAATCCTATTGTTTTTGAGTTCAAAAGGTCAACAAATTTGTTGATTTTCATCCGATTGACTTGAAATTGGAACAGGATTTGCGCATTTGGTCATTGAATTCAATCACCAATTATTTTATAAACTCAAATTTGTTTTATGGATTTCGCAAGTATCGTTATGTGCACAACATCTTTCTTGTTTGTTTGTTTTGTCTGTTTGTGAACAAAATATTTCAAAAAGTTGTTGACGGATTCAGGCGAAACTTGGTGGATGAGTTGGTGAGGTGACAATAACAAGCCGATTAAATTTTAGTTCAGGTCCGAATCCAGATCCGACCTATCAGTGGGATACAAAACGTAAACTAAGCAGCATGGCAGAGGTACGCGCTCTACCGAATGCCCTTCTAGTTTTTGTTTTTTTTTGGTTTTTGTTGTATACACTGTTGAGACTCGTATAAGAGCTAACACACAGAAACACACAATTATGGGAGCAGGAGGCAAGAGGGGTGGGAGAGGAAAGGAAAAAAAAAAACAGTGTGTAATGGAACAGAGACATGAGGATATCTGTGGAAGGGAGAGGGATGCGGCAGGGTACTATGTAATTAAATCAGTAATTAAATTATTAAATATCATGTACATTCTTCATTCTGCAGGAAGGATTGTACATATAGTTGTGTGTTGTTTCAAATGGGTGAGAATGAGTGACATTGAAGGAAGGTTAAATAACATTGTGTTGGCTCACCGTAGGTAGACATTTGGTCGTGGTATGAGTAGCAGCAAATGACGTAGGGTGAGTTTACTTGGAGGATTTAAAAAAGTAGGTTCCAGATTTCGTGTAACCACCTGGAAGCTCGGAGTTGTGAGGCAGGTTTTTTTGGTATTCCTAGGAGAATAGGAAAAGGAATAGAACTCCTGAGTAGAGCAATTGATGTCAACCTGTTGTTGAAGAGTGGTATACTCAGCAAATGGAATCATTTTTGGGGCGAAAGGGAGTTTTTCCAGAATGATGACCGTAGACTAAACGGGAAGAGGTCATGAAGGTTTGCAGTTGGGATAGAGTAATAAATTTGGGATTTTTTTTATTTTTTTTGAGGGTACAAGAGGGTGGATGGGATAAAGATGGAGGAACTCCAACTGGTAACATGATTGGCAAGGGTGGGCAGAAAAACAAACGTCAGGAGTTAAAATATGAAAATGGAGGAGGTTGACAGTGAATAGCAAGGAGTATGAATGATGTAGTTTCATTCGATAAGTGAGACTTGGTTTCATGCGGAGAGTCGTTGAAGGACAGAAGGAGAAGACTACAAGATGTACACTGTACAGGTATGACAGATTGATAGTAAAGAGAAAATAGGAGCATTCTGGGTAAAAGACAATGTTGTATCAAGAGAAAATAATGACATTGAAGAGGGAAGGAATGTAGAGGATGATGTATGAGTAGAGATTGGGTATTGTAAGTACTAGCATCGGCACGACTGCCCGAGGGCCCTCCGGGGGAGGGAATGCCAATCTCAGCCAACATTCGCGTGGGCAATAAAATGGTGATATTTCCACAAAATGATACTTTTCTCTGGAACACAATGCACACTTGAAAAAAAAAAAAAATCCAGATCCACTGTCAGCAGATTTGGCCTTCCTGGTCCATATTGTAATGTTTTTTGATGTAAAATTCCAAGTGATCAATTTGAAGTTCTTGTTCATACATACCACACACACATACATATATATATTAATATATATATACATATATATAAGTATATATATATTATATATATTATATATATATATATATATATATATAATATTATATACAGGGTGTTCTAAAAAGACCCGGACAACTTTGGTTGTTAATATAATTTAGAACCACAAGTAGATACGACGACACCCTTTAGATTATATGATAAAGAAACTCATTATGTTTTGTGCACACCATCAATACACTTCATTGTGAGTTCCGTTTGTCATGCGTAGGACATCAAGGTGGTACACAAGTTTTTGCCTTGTTAAGCTCAGCATGTTTGCTAAGCAAACATTCGCCTCATGCAGCAAACTTTGCTTCCATCAGTGTGCATGCAGCTGTGATCCAAGAATGAAGATCCTGTAGGTTTGCCACCTTGGTGATGCAGACAACATCTTTAACAAACCCCCACAGAAAAAAATGAAGGGGGGTTGTGGCTGGTGATCGTGGGCGCAGGCGGTTGGTCCGTCTCAGCCAATCCAGCGACCTGGAAATTTTTCATTCAGGATTGCTCGAACGACAAAGGCCCAATGAGAGGGAGCCATCGTGTTGAAAAATGATTTCTGGTTGCAGGTCTTCAATCAGTGGGAAAGGCGAATCCTTGCGCCATGTTCATGTAAATTGTTGAGGTCACTTTATCCTCCGCAAATAAAAACGGACCCACCAAGTAGTCTTGGAGAAGTCCACACCACACATTGACCTTTGGACTGTCGCGTATGTGTTCAATGACCACGTGGGGGTTTTCAGCCCCATATCCTCACATTGTGCCAGGTGAACTTCGCCGATACATGAAAGCAAGCTTTGTCTGTGAACATGACCTTTTTCAGGTGATCTTCGTCATCCACTATGCGAATGAGCATTTCCAAGGCAAACACTTTGCATTTGGGTCTGTCATTTGGTTTGAGTTCCTGCAGAATCTGCACCTTATAGGCATAAAGCGTCAATCTTTTGTACAAAAATCCTGTGTGCAGTGGTGGTTGGTAGTCCCAGTTGTCTGGATGCACATCTCATTGATTTTTGGGACTTTATTGAAATAATTAATGTTCTCGTTCAACATATGCTGCACTTGTGCTTGGTCGACCGTACTTTTCTGTTTCTGACAACTTCTTGGGGTTTAATTGAGTAGGTGAGAACTGATTGGTTATTCCCTCCAGTCACAGGAGAGAGATGTGGGTGCGTATGTGTATGCGTATGCCTATGCCTATGCGTATGCATATATATAAATCGTGTGAGGCATAATCCGCCGGCAATGCTCACCATAACAGTCAGGAGGTGCGTCTGATATATATAGGACATATGGAGTGTGACGAACACTCCCCCGATCTCCATTGGACATCATCCTCCACCAAAGCGTCACCTCCAACCCAGAGGCTTCGGCCCAGCGACTTTCTCAAGCTGACAAAGATTACATGGTCAACATCAATTAAACATCAAACGGAGCCGCATATCCAGATTTCAGGCTTATTTGCCCTCATCAGGATGGCATGCTGATGAATATATAACCAATGATGACCACATTCGTCGTCACATTCCACATGTTTTGATTTACCTGCCGATCACATCACATGCCTTCTGGTTGAAATGTTTGCATAAGCAGCAACAATCGTCTGGGTGGCAGATGGACTGTTGTTCTTTGCGGATTATGCGGTTTTACCGTGTGAGACTCAATCCGCGGCAATGCTCACCATAACAGTCAGGAGGTGCATCTGATGTTTAAACAATGAATGTGGTCATCATTGGTTAGATATTTATCTTGCTTTGCTTGCCAAGCTTGCTGCATGTAGCATAGAAGGTCTTCATAAATTCATGGATTTTTGACTTCCTCTCCTCATGCAGTTAATGGTTTCCATCAATAGAACCCTCTTCTCCACTTTCCCATTGGAGGCTGGATTTCCCTTGGGTGCTATTTTAGGCTCAGTACTGTTCCTCAACTGTATTACTGACTTATCCAATACTCTAGAAAACCCTCTCTTCCTTTTTGGAGATGACTCCTCATTGTGTCGTACAATACTCCCATCCCTCTGCTTGGCAGAGAGCAGCTGCATCTCTCTCTCTACTGATCTGGGAATGATTGTACTCTGGTCTGATAAGTAGAACATGTCCTTCAATCCTGGAAAATCTCACTCACCCTATTTCTACGGAATTATTGTCAACCAAACTGACCTATCCATTTCCTTGGTCTTCCACTGGAAGAGGTTCAGTCTCTTGAACTTTTTGGCCTCACCATCAGCAATGACCTTTTTTAGGCAAATGATGTAGCAAAGCTGGCCTCCAAAGCCAGCCACAGAGTGGGCATTCTCTGTCAAACCACATCTTTCCATGGAAAATCCAAGCAACTCAAAGTCTAGATGACCTTTGTATATAATTCAATGGAGTACTGTTCTCCACTAAGGCCTGATGCCACAGCATCACATCTCTCTCTCCTGGAATCTGTGGAAGCTCCAACTCTCAAAAGTATTGGAATCTCCCGTGATGAGCCTGAAACGCAAGGTCTGTTGCTCTCACATCGCAGGCAGGTGAGCGGTTTCTCTGTTTTCCACCATCTACTTTTTTAACATGATCTAATGCTCGTAGTGGAGGTGGCACACACATATGGACATACAGATGATCACACACAATACAAGACTGCAATATGAGACAATCACAGCCACTGAGCTTGGGGGAAGTACCATCACTTGCTGTGGTACTCTGGGTACCAGTGATGTCATAACAATGGCGCCGTTTTTCTCAACACACTCAGCAGGGACTTCCTAAGGAGGAATTTCATCCTCACCATGGATGCCAACAGATGGGGATTGTCCATGCTATTAACCTTTT
>CM068967.1:5792101-5805675 GCA_035128595.1 Eptatretus atami | reverse complement strand
GGACAGTGACGTCTGCTTCGTCAAGGCCCCGCCTCGACCTTGGGGATCTTTGGATTGCGACGCCATTCTCAGTCTGGGGTTCTTTTCGGGGGTCGTTCGTTCAGAGAGGGTGAGCTGGAAAGTGAGTTCGTCTTGAGAGGGTGTGGGCGAGTCGGAGAGTTCGTTGAGAGTGAGAGAGTAAGAGACCCAAAGACTCAGCCTCATCGCAGGAGATACCCAATGATCCTGGGTGCCTTGGATCCCACATCACGGAACCAAGAAAGGTTCGCACACTGTTTGTGACTGGTCTACCTTACGACATCAACCGTCGGGAACTCCACCTGCTCTTTCACACTTTCAAGCCCCGTTCATACCTTGGGCTCCGCGCTCTCCACGTGGGCTCCTCCGCGCACACACGAACTCCACACGTGCGGCTGTGGGCCGAGCTGCGCGACCATTGTCAGGTGACGCACCACGGAGCATCCCTTTCCCCGAAACTCAGGTACCAAAAGAACTGTGACCTCAGCTCACTCCCTCCCTGGCTACAAAAGTCCTTTGCCATTCATCTGGGTTTATTTAGTCTGAGTGTGTGGCGCCGTCTGGTAAGTAGTACTGTATAAGTGCTCTGATAATTGTAAATCTTGCCTGTATTCTCGCGATAGGTCTGCTCTGTGTCCTTCTTTTGTAAGTTGATTGTAAATAAATTATTGTAGAAATGTTCCCAGTTCGTTTTTGTCTTTTCCTTCATTGGTCCAGCATGGTTCGGATCTGAGTTTAGCCGGGTCTTTATCCCCGATAATCTGTTCATTCTAGCCGGTACGTTCTTGGCAGTTCCGCTCGGCTGCATCCGATCCGGAGTTGGTAGTTGGTACTCCACCGTAGTTGGTAGAGTGATCTGGTTCGGGCAAGGCGTACCGAGGGCGTGGTTCCCCGGTAGTCGAAACTGCGTGGTTAATTAGGTAAATTGATTCTAGACAAAAAACCCTACGCAATGCGGTGGAAGTATTAGCGTCCACGGTCAGTTAAGCGACCCACCGTGTCACGGAATTATCCGTGAGCGACGGCCTACAATTCCGGGGAGTCTGGTGGGAGACGACGTAACTTCCCCCACCTAGTGGTCGTTCTCGCCACCGGACTCCGGCCCGCAACAATATTTTTGTATATTATATTATTTTGTGGTTGTATATATTTTGTTTATTCCTAGGTTGTATAAATTTGGTCCTTCCAAAGTTGTATATTTTTGTATTTTTTATTATTTTGTTGTTGTATATTTTTTATTACTCCGAGGTTGTATATTTTTGGTTCTTCTGGGGTTGTATATTTTTATTATTCCGAGGTTGTGTATTTTTGGTCCTTCCTCGGTTGTATATTTTTATTATTCCGAGGTTGTGTATTTTTGGTCCTTCCTCGGTTGTATATTTTATAATCTTTTATCATTCTTAGATTGTGTATTTTTTATCATTCTTAGATTGTGCATTTTTTATTATTCTTAGATTGTGTATTTTTTATTACTCTTAGATTGTGTATTTTTTATTATTTCGAGGTTGTGTATTTTTTTTAATACTTTGAGGTTGTGTATTTTATATTATTTTGAGGTTGTGTATTATATATTATTTTGAGGTTGTGTATTTTTTTTAAATACTTTGAGGTTCTCTATATGCCTGGTGTAGGCTTAATGGTTCGGGTGGTGGGCTTGGGATCCTAGGATTCTGAGTTCAAATCCTGCTCATTTGATGAATTAATACCAGGTGTGGTTGACTCAGCCTGTCATTCTGAGGTTGGCAAAATGAGTACCAGCTTTCTGGTGTCATGTGTTTGAGTGGTGACCTGTCCAGGATTGCGCTCAATAGCCAAGGAGACTGCTTAGGCAGCACCATTGCTCTGGACAGAGTATGGTCCCAATGGATGGATGCATGGAGGTTGTGTATTTTTGGTGCTTCCTAGGTTGTATATTTGTTTATTTTTTAATTATTTCGAGGTTGTATATTGTTACTGTTGTGGGGGTTGATGGAGGAATTTCATAGGAAAGCTGGGATAGTATGGAGTTGCTTGGTCCGTGGACGTGTAAGAGACATCTCAATGTAAATTAAGTAGGGAAACTGTGAGCTTAAGTGTTACTCGTCCCCACACGGGGGGTGGTGCTGTGTTAATTAGATGGGCAGTAAGGCCAATTTCTCCCAGTATGTAATTGCCCCCTGTGACCTTCTCCTACGTTTTTGCATTTACAAGCCAGCAATGAAAGAATTGTGTTTTTATAACAACAACCATTACAACCGAGCTGCACGATCAAGCAGCCAAGAAGCCCCGATTCCAAGGTTGATGGCGGCTGAAACCATACCCCCGGAGGTGGATGATTGATGGGCGTGACGTCAGAGAGTAGGAGGAAGAAGAGTGCATCTCTGGGAGGAGAACAGGGAAGCTGCTCATAGGTGGAAGAAGGGTGAGGTTGAAGTAGTTGTGAGACAGTAGTTGTGAGAGGAACGTGACTGGGACAGAGGATCTCGCTTTGCTCTCCTCTCGGCACGATGAAATAGCTGCGTGATTCTCGTATTCGTGCTGAGGCGAATTGGCCCGTGTGCTGAGTAAGATGCTGCCATTGACTCTTGGTTGGGTTGTGAGAGACCGACCTCGAAGCCTCGTGTATATCACTGAAGGGAGCGGCGCCATTCTGCAGAGAGCCATGGCATCGGCAAGCGTAATTGACAAGGAAGCTACACAGTGTCTGGTGAGCCCTGGTGTTGCACACTGCCTCACAAATTACCTCACGTACGTTTCCCACCCAGAGAGCAGCTCGGTACCATTTTGGGGCACGTCTTTCCACACAGTGACGAAGCAGTTTTGTGACTTTAAAGCTACTGAAACTCACTCCTGGACCGAAAGCTAAGTGCCGAAGTAAAGGAGGGATTATTTATCGTTTTATACTGTTCCCCTTGTCTGTATTTAAGTCTGTGTGGAGGCGCCTCAAAATTAGATTAGGATTTACGTTAGCTCACGTCTTGATTTGTTCCAATATAACTGTTGATTTTCTGGTTATTAAATCATTATTTATTCTGTTTGCTTGTGTCCATGTATCTGTTGTGAGTTCGAGTACAACCCGTGTGTCTCCGTCCCTTTGCCGCCATTTCTTCCCCCCACGTGCCATAATCTCCGAGAATCTCGGCTGTAAGCCTCCAAGGGAGAACTGTTTAGCCGTCTGTCCAGGTAGGGACTAACCCTCTGGACACGACAACTGGTGTTATTGGAGTGGGATTTTTCGAACCCCCTGATCAGCAATTGTTGTTGGGTGGGATTCGAACCCTGATCAACATTTCACACAGAGGACACAAAATTGTTGATCAGGACAACTACATTGGGAATCCAAATTTTTAAATGGTCACCTCTCTCCCATTGAGGGAGAGGGAGTTGTAATTGAAGATTAAATTGTATAGTTAATTGGTGTCGGGAGAAAAGAATGCTTGGAAATTGAAGAGAAATAAATATATATTTTTTCTGAGGGGATTAGACATGCACGAAATGGTGGACAAGCATGAGATGGCGTTGTTCGTGCTGGATAATAGTGATGAAGGAAGCGAGCCGAGGGTGGAGTTGGCTGAGAAGGGTAGGGTAGGAGTTTTCTCCATCCCGAGCGACAGCCCCTCCACAAAACTGTGAAATGGGATGCGGGGAGTGGGTGCGTTGGCTTTCCGGTTCACGTTATTTTTTTATTTTTTTTGTATACCTTGTCGAGGCTCGTGTGAGAGCTAACACACAACGCACATCATGGGACATTGAGACAAGAGGGGAGGGAGTGGGAAGGACAAAAACAGTGGGAACAGAGACATTAGGAGATCTGTGGAAGGGGAGAGGATGGGACGGGGAACATGGGGATAGAAGATGGACATTACAGGAACCTTCAGGAAGGAAAGCAGGGAATTTGAAGAGGGGGCTTGGGTGGATTATCGGGGGTCGAAAGATCGAGATTTGGATGGGGATGATAAGAGGCGGGTGTGAACAGCTGTTTTGAACGCCTGAAGAAGAATGGAATGAATACAGTGAGGGAGTTTATTCCAACGGCGGAAAAAGAGGAATGAAGCAGTGAAGGTGAGCAGTGATTCGTGATTTTGGAGTTTTACAGAGGGGGTTCTTGCGGACCTTGAGCGCGCCTGCGAAATGTGGTAGGACAAATCGCAAGAGAGAGCAGCGGGGGGGCGAGGTGGAGAGGAGACGTAGAAGACAGAAAGACCACCGACCAACCTGCGGTGAATGATTGAGAGACCAAGACTCAGCCTCATTGCGGGAGATCCAATGATCGAAATGCCTTGGTTTCTACAGCGTGAGCCGAGAAAGGTTGGGCGGCAGAGGACGCAGCCCAGAGGGGAAGCAACTCATCAGGCTGCGGACCAAAAAGCTTTGCGTAAGCTTCAGGACTCAGGTGGCTGAGGAAGAGACTTTGCAGCGACTGAAGATTCCCAGTCGGGCGACTGGCTTTTGGAGGCGAGGTTTGAAATGTGCTCCCCCCCCCTTCCCTCCCTTTTCCCCCTTCCTCCTTCTCTTTCCCTCCCCTTTCTTCCTCTTTTTTTTTTCCCTCTTTCCTCTCCCTTTTCTTCTCCTCCCTTCTCCCCTTTCCCCTCCCTCTCTCCCTCTTCTTTCTTCTTTCTTCTCCCCTCTCCCCGCCCTGCCTTCTTTCCCTTCCTCCCCCCGCCCTCTTCCCTTTTCCCTTTTTTCCCCTTCCCTTCCCTCTTCCCCTCCCCTTCTTCGGCTTTTTTTTTTCCTTTCTCCCTCTTCCCTCTTCCCCTCGCCCCTGCTTTTCTTTTCTTTTTTCTGCTTCTCTTTTTTTCCCTCCCCCTTCCTTTCGCTCCCCCTTTCTCCTTTTTTCCCCTTCCCCTTTTTCCCCCCCTTCCCTGTTCTCTTATCTTTTGCCCCTTGCTTTTTTGTCCTTCCTCCCCCTCCCCCTCCCCTTCTTTCCTTTTTTTCCTCTTCATTTCTTTCTACCGCTCTCCTTTCCTCCTTCGGCCTCTCCTTTCCCTTTTTCCTTTTATCTTCTTTTCTTCTTTTCTCCCTCCCTTTTTTCTTCCTCTTCCCTCCTTTTTCCCGCTTTACCTCTCTCCCTTCCTCCGGCTCCTCCCTCCTTCTCTTTTTCCTTTTTTTTCCTTTCCCCGCCCCCCCGTCCTTTTTTTCCCCTTTCCCTTCTTTTTCCGCGCTCGCTCTTTCCCCTCCTTCCTTTCGCGCCCCTCTCTCTTTCCCCGCTTTCCCCTTCCCTTTGCTTCCCCCCCTTCTTCTGCTTCCTTTTCTGTTTTCTCTCTCTCTCCCCTTTTCCCCTTCTTCCCTCCCCACCTTTTTCCTCTCCTCCTTTCCTTTTTTTTTTTTCTTTTCTGTTTACCCTTCTTCTTTTCTCCCCCCTTTCCTTTGTTTGCGTCTCTTTTCCTTTCCCTTCTCTCCCCCCCCTTCCCTCTTCGCCTTTTTTTTTCTGCCTTCTTCCTTTTCGCCTCTCCTTTTTTTTCCCCTCTCTCCCCTTTCCTTTTGCCGTTTTTGTTTTCGGCTTTTTCCTTGTTTCTCCCTGCTCCTCTCTTCCCCCCCTCCTTTTTCCTTTTTCCCGCTGCCTTCCCTCTGCCTCCTCCCCCCTTTTCCCCCTTCTTTCCTTCCTTTACCTCCTTCTTTCCGCTTTCCCTGGGGCTTTCCACCTTTTTTCCCCCTTTTTTTTCCCTTTTCTCTCCCGCCCTCTTTTTATTTTCGCCCCTTCTCCCCCCTCCCCCCTTCCCCTCTTCCTCCTCCCCCCTTTTTCCTCCCCCTGGCCTCCTTCACTTTTCCTTTCCCCGCCGTCTTCCGCCTTTCTCCCCCTCCCCCTCTTTTCTCGGCCTTTTCCCCTTTCCCCTCTTTTTCTTTTTCTTTTTCCTTTTTCTCCGCCCTTGCCCTTTTCTCTTGGGGCTTTCCCTGCCCTCCTTTTCTCTTCGGCCTTTCCCCCTTTTCTCCCCTCTTCTCGCCCTCCCCTCTTGTCCCTCCCCCCTCCCTTCGCTCTCTTTTTGCCCTCCCCCCTCTTTCCTCCTCTCTCTTCCCCCTTCCCCCCTGCTCCCCTTATTCTTCTCTTCGTCCCTTTTCCCGCTCCCCTCGCCCCTTTGTTTTTCCCTCCCTGTCCCTTTCTTCCCTTCCCTCCCCTTTCTTTTTTATCCCCCCTTTTTTGCCCCCTTTCTTGGGGCCCTTTTTTCCTTCTTTGCCCTTATCTCTCTCTCTGCCTCTTGTGGGGCTCTGTTCCCCCCCCTTTCCCCCTCCCCCCTCCTGCTGTTCCCTCTCGCCTCTTTCTCTGCCTTACCCTGCCTTTTTATTTTCGGCCTTCCTGTCTCTTTTTTTTCCTTCTCTCTGCGTCTCTTTTGGTGTGTTGTCCTTCCTTGGCTTTCCCCTTTTCCTTCCGTCTTCTCTTGCTCCTTCCTCGCCGCGCTCCCCTTTCCTCCCCTCTTCTTTCTTTTGTTTTAACTTTTGTCTGTTCTCCTCGGTCCCCTTCCCCGTTTCTCCCGTCCCTGGCCCCTTTTTATTTTTCCCCCCCTTTTTTTTTTTCCCTCCCTTCCCTGTCTGTTCTGGCGCTCTGCTTGTGTCTGGGTTTTTGCCGTGCCTTTGTTCCTTCTGGTTCCTCTTCCGACTGTGCTCTCCCTCCTCTCTTCTGTGGAGGCTCTCCCCCCCCGGCCCCTCTTCTTTTTTTTTTCCTTTCTATTATTGCTCTCGGTCTCCTGCTCTTGCCTTTTCCTGCTTTTCTTCTTCCTTTTCGCCTGTGCTCCCTATTTAACCCCTGTTTTGACATGTGGCCTGTGTCCCAGGAGAAGTCATGGCAGACAGTGAGACCAGAAGCTTGAAAGAAAGGACTTTTTCCAGAGGATTGTTGAGAAAGTGGATGGGGGTTTTTTCTGAACGGTCCTTTCGAAGAACATAGTGAGAGTGTAGATTTGTCCGGATTGAAAGACATGTTCCACGTGTTGAATCAGTTTGTGATTTTATCCAGATCTGCATGTGAGCGAAGAAGCTGCTGCTTGCCGGTCTGAGGGATGACCGATGGTACGGCAGAGGGTGGAGTCATCAGCAAGAGATATGGAGGATTTTCCAGAGAGTCGGAGAGATCATTGATAAAACCAGAAAAAGAACAGGGCCCAGAACGCTACCTGGAGAACTCCAGCCTGGACAGGAAGAGGGATGAAAGAACTCCATTTGGCGCCACACGTTGACTGCGACAGGAGAGGAAGTCTGCGAGCCATGAGTGGAGATGGCCTTCGATACCATAGGAAGGATTTGGTGAGCAGGCAGGGTGCCAGACCATGTCAAAAGCACGTGATATGTCCAGGGATACGGCTCGGATTTTCCTGTCTGGCATTGAGGACCTCCATCCATTGTTGGGAGAGCAGAAGCAGCTTATCCAGGGTGAGTGACCTGGTCTGAAACCATTGATGATCGGAAATCACGCCATTGGAGAGAGAGAAGGATTTGATGTCTGAAGCGATGATGGATTCCATAACTTGCTGATGATTGGAGAAGGCTGATTTGTCTGTCGTTGCGAGGATCTGTTTTTGCACCTTTTTGTGCAGGCATGATGTTTTTCTGATTTCCAAGCAGATGGCAGATGACCTTGAGCAAATGAGAGGGTGAATAACAGAGGAGAGGTGAGCAGAGCAGAAGAGCAGGCTTTGAGGACACGTGGGGTGATGTCGTCTGGACCGGTTGCAGAATCTGAGTCGAGGTTTGACAGCACAACTCTCCACCTTGTCAGCAGAAAGAGACACAGAGTCCAGCGACAGTTGGGTGCGACTGGGTAATGGGTAGAGAAGTGATGGGTTTTGGACACAAGATTAGCTGCAAACACCGAGTTTAGGCATTCAGCTTTTTCACGTGCGGTATCCCGTGCGGCCTTTTGAGGTAAGGGAGGGGATGAGGGAACATACACCAGAAACAGATTTAATTAGACGCCTCCAGGATTTGAGAGGGAGAGAGTTAGAGTTCAGACTTGAGATGAGAAAGATGTTGTTTTCTGGCTCTCCTGAGGGTAGATACACACTTGTTCCGAGCTTTATGGAAGAGAACTGAGATTGCCCTCAGTTGTTTGCTTCCATGAGGCAAAGCAAGTTGTTTCAGGACAACTGCCTCACCACAAGCTTCAGTGAACCAAGAGCAGGAGGAAGGCTAGGACAACTGAAGACTAGAGGGGATAAATCTGTGCATGAGGAGAGCAAGTTTCTTTGAAAGAATTCCCAGATGAGTTGATGTTTGAGAAAGTAGTGATAGGAGACCAGTCTATAAGTTTGATGACTGCTTGGAGACCTGCCAGTCGCTTGAGTGAAATGCCAGACTCGACGGCGGTGGGGTTTCTCTAATAATAGCCAGAGAGATGTCCACTTTGACAAGGACGTGGCAGAAGAACTGATTGGAGCAGAGGAAGAGCACAGATATTGTCAGGGAAGTTTGTCAAAATCAGATCCAGAATAGATGGAGTACCATTGGTTGAGATCCGGGTCGGGAAGTTACCGATTGAGTCGTCCCAATGAGTCGCAGAAAGCTTTTGCTGAAGTGCCATGACAGGTGAGAGAGGTACCCACACCTAGCCAACTGCATGATGACAATTTAAGTCACCACATATGAGGAAGAGAGAGTTTGGATGAGAAGATTGAAGTTGGTCCATGTTCGGATGTGAGGGGTAGATGGAGTCATCACTGTTCGGTGGAAGGTACGATACAGTACACATATAAACATGAGGTTGGAGTGGAGGGAACCGCTAGAGGTATTCCTGGGGGTGGGGGAGTGAGGGCAGTGCATGGAGAGTGAGGAATAGAGTCTTTGATGAAGAGAGCAACTCCTCACCAGGACGAGGCTCAGGTCTGTCATACGGAGGAGAGTAACCAGGGAGAGATACTGGGAGTCAGACATGTCTTGGGGAGGAAAGTTTCTGTTCGGCAGATTATGTTGGTTTGTCAGTGGCAACCTGTATGGAAAGATCTGAAAGTTTGAGCGAAGGCCCAGATATGATTTGTCCACACTGTTAATGAAGAGGGAGGGAGGAGGGTTTGGGTGCAGGGGTGGGGGGAGGGGAGGTCGGACAAGGGATGAGGGGGGTAGTAAGGAGGGTTGTTGAAAGAGTGTGGGGGATTGCAGAATAGCTAGGGGAGGCCGCGGAGAGAGGAGAAAAGCTCTGTGGTACTTGGGAGAGGGGACAAGAGAGGGGAAGAAGGCATGAGGATTTGAGGAGTGGTGGATGAGAGAAGTGAGTGAGAGGCAGTGGAAGAAGGCAGCTTTGTAGATGAGAGGGGGGGGCAACTTTGAGAAGGATAAGTGAGATGGGAATGGTGGGAGAAGTGAGGGGAGTTTTTGAAGAGGGTGAGAAGGAGGCTTTGAGGGAAGAGTTGGATGGTTGCTTGAGAGTGAGGGTGAGAGGGGTGAGTTGGCACTGAAGTTGGAAAAAAAAGATGGTTGATGGAAAGCGAACATTCATAGCAAACTGGGTTTTTTTAAAGGTTTAGGTCAGGGATGCGATTAAACACAATTCTTGATGGATGCAATAAAGGCGAATTCAGAGAATGGAGAGAAGAAACGCTGTAACAGTTGGATTTTTTAGGCAAGGTATGAAGGAAAGGTCGAATTGAGACAGTCTGTTTAAATAGTAGCAGAGTAGTGCATTATGATACAGTAAAGAGTACCACCATTGGTGGTGAAAGAGGAAGATGAAGCTTATAGGACGATCGTTGTTTATTATTATTATTAATGTTTGAGAGAGAGTTTTCAACAGATTAGGTCATGTAAGTGTTGTAGAAAAAAATCGAGGAAGAAGAAGAAGAAGAGGAAGAAGAAGAGGAAGAATAAGAATCGAGAGTCATGAGTGAGGAAGGAGAAAGATCGCGTTTTTTTTTGTTTTGTTTGTTTTTGTTTTGATTTAAGATAAGAAATAGAGTGATTAATTGGGAGGGATGGGACGTTAAGAAGTGGGGAGATAGAAATTGAAGTATGGGGAGAAAAACAAAACCCGATCGTTACAGTAGGCTCAAGCCTCAAGGTAGGCTCAAGCGTCTGATATGACAAAGTCGACAAAAATCTCAGCAAATAGCACGATTTTTGAAACAAACGAACTAGGAACGCACAGTAATATGTAGTGAGAGAATAACAGTTAAAACGGGACAGATAACGACAGAAACTTAACTTTGAGATCGTCAGCAGAGAGCCCTGAAGGAGACCTGTTGACGTTCCAAACCCGGAACCGGAGACCAAAGGGATGAAAAAAATGAGGAGACAAAATGAATACAGGGATAAAATGATGGAACAAATGAATAGTGAATTGAAGAGACAAATTGATGAAATTAAGGGACAAATTGATGAACAAAGGAATAAAATGAAGGAAATGAGAAACAACATTGTTGAACAAAGGAATGAAATGAGGGAAGAGAATGGACAATTGGAAGACAGAATTAGAGAGAAAATGACGACACAAAGGGAATACAGGAATTAACTAATGGATCTAAGGGATAGTGTAGCCTGGTGTTGGCGTAGTGGTTAGGGTAGCGGCTTGGGATCCAAAAGGTCTTGAGTTCAAACCCGTTGGCCGCTTGAATTAATACACACCAGGAGGTTGACTGTGCCTGTCATCCTTCCGAGGTCGGTGAAGTGAGTACCAGTGTACTGGGCCCGGTGTATGCCCCGCTTAGAATAGGTGTACCATATCCGTGTCGTAAAAAGAATAGGCGACAGGGTTGCGTCAGGAAGGGCATCCGGCATAAAACTGTGCCAAATCATTATCGGATCATGACGGATGATCCGCTGTGGCGACCCCTAACGGGAGCAGCCGAAAGAAGAAGAAGATCTAAGGGATAGTGTATCGAAGGGATGGATTGATAGAATGACAAGTAAAATTGAGGAACAAAGAAATGACATGAGGGGAATGGAAAACAAAGTTGTTGAACAAAGAAATGAAATGATGGAAATAATGGAAAGGCAATTGAAGAGACAAATCGACGAACAAAAGAAGGAAATGATTGAACGATTGAAAAACAAAATGAATGAGCAAAGGAATGAAATGAAGGAAATGAATGGACACTTGGAAGGCAAAATTGAAGGGGAAATAAAAGGCATCACTGCTCAAATGAACGAAATTAAGAAGGGAATAACATAGGAATTGGGGGTACAATTTTGGGAAATGGAGAAAAGAATGGAACACCAAAATGGAGGACAGACTGGGAGGATTTGAGACAAAATTGGTGGCTCAATTTTGGGAAATGGAGAAAAGAATGGAACACCAAATGGAGGACAGACTGGGAAAATTCGAGGTGAAATTGGAGACTGAATTTCAGCAAAAACGGGAAGAATTGGCATTGAAAATATAAGAGGGTAAACCCAGGCTGTCCAAATGGGAGAAGAGTTGAAAGAAGAAATTGGGTCCACAAATCAAAGAATTGACGAAGTAAACAAGGGTATGGAGGACGATCGCACTTGTGTGGATGCCATAATGCAACAACAGGAAGAGTAATTGGGATTTTGTTAGCACCAGGGTGATGGTTTGACTGAAGAGGTGAAGAAGTTGGCAGCAATTCTAGCAGAACAAGAATGGGTGTTGGTTGATAAAGGCTTGTGGGAGCCACAATTGAATGGGGAAAGGATGGATGGAATATTACAGGAGCAGCTGAACACTTGGGACAATACCGTCAAGGGAGAGGTGACAGAACAAAAAGTTTCTGTTAGTCTCATTGGTGACGTGGATGGTCTTGTTGAGACCATGCTTAGGCTGACTGACTCATACAAAGTTAAACTGGTTGTGCTGCACTTAGACATTGGGGATGTTGCTTAACAGGGCCGAGCAGATTTGGCAGAGTCAATGTTTGAACCACTTGCAGGACATGCAGAGGAGGAGAGTTGCAGCGACTGTGGCTCCCTGTTGGTTGAGCGGGAGGCTCATCTTGAATTAGGCCAGAGTGAGTCAAGTGCAGGCTTGGAAGAGAGACAGGTCCGCATTTGCGTCCTGGGCACCCACCGAGAACAAGGAGCCAACATCTTCTGGAATGTAGCAGGCACTTTCTCCTTTTTCAGCAACTCTGTTATTTGCTGGAAGTTCTGCAACTTGCTCCAAAAGCTCTAGCGTGGTGGGCACTGCAATGTTTCGCAGGATTCCTTGCTTCCAGTTGCATGGCTGGGGGAGTTTGGTCATGTGTGGAACCACCGTCATGACCGTTGTGGTTGGCTTGTGGCCATTTACATCATGTTGAACATAAGGAAAGTTGACGGCCACATTGGGGGGCCGGTTTTTCCACCTGGCTTGGCAGTGATGGCCGGGGAGCTTGGCGCTATGGGAGAGAGTGGCATTGGCCCCGTTTTACGGCTGACAATGGAGCTCTTTGCCTCTGTGGACAGTGAGCTCAGCCCTTTTGAAGCAGGTTTTGCATCTTTCGATCTACCTCGTGCTATCTCCATGACACAGGCTGGACAGTATCGTCTGGCACCTCTCATCCAGGTTGTGCCACTTATTTTCTGGTTATTAAATCATTATTTATTCTATTTGCTTGTGTCCGTGTATCTGTTGTGGGTTTGAGTTCAACCCGTGTGTCTCCATCCCTTTGCCGCCATTTCTTTCGCAAGCACGCCATAATCTCAAAAAATCTAGGCTGTAAGCCTCCAAGGGAGAACTGTTTGGCCATCCTTCCAGGTCGAGGCTAACCCTCTGGACACGACAAATATTTTTTGGTCGCTTCCTCGGTTTTATATATATATATATATAGATTTTTTTTTTTTTTTTAATCATTCCGAGGTTGTGTATTTCTTTATTATTTAGAGGTTGTGTATTCTTGGTCCTCACTAGGTTATATATTTTGGTACTTTTTATCATTCCGAGGTTGTGTATTTTTGGTCCTTCCTTGGTATTTTTGTATTTGTATTTTTTATTATTTTGAGGTTTTGTATTTTTTATTATTCCTAGGTTGTATATTTTTTGTCCTTCCTCGGTTGTAATTATTTTTTTTTATTCCTAGGTTGTATATTTTTGATCCTTCCTAGGTTGTCTATTTTTGATCCTTCCTAGGTTGTCTATTTTTGTATTTTTATTATTCTTAGATTGTGTATTTTTTTATTAGCCCCCGTTGCATCTAGTCCAAAATGGCGGCTCTTCGATTTGGTCTTGATTTTCTTGCACGTGCATGTGCGCGTGCGTGTGTGCGTGCATCTGCAACCATATCTCGTTCATATATGGACCGATTTTATTTGTACTTGGCACAAAGACAACACATGATGGGAAACATATGCACGTCATTTCCTTCGACATCAGAACCAAGATGGCCGACTGGCGGCCATTTTAGTTGTAAAAAAAACCCCCAATGTCGAACACATCCTCAACCATTTGCTGGACCTGAATTTACACGATCTTGTTCAAACTTGGCACAAAGATAATGAATTATGGCTTACATCAGCACTTCAATTTTTTTTTTCGATATCAGATCCAAGATGGACGACTGGTGGCCATTTTAGTTTATAAAAAAAAGCTGATGAAAATGAAAACATTCATATAAAAACCTGATGTTAGACATGTCCTCAACGATTTCTCGGACATGCATTTACCGATGTTGTTCAAACTTTGCACACAGATCAGGAAGGATGGCTTACATGCGCACATTTTG
>CM068967.1:5745209-5775055 GCA_035128595.1 Eptatretus atami | reverse complement strand
GAACAGCTGGACAGATTGAGGTGAAACTTTACATACATGTTCCCCAAGATATGCTTGTTCAAGTTTGTTAATTTCCTATTGATAGGTCACATGGTTTGGCGGTCATATTAAATTTACCCTCAAACCTTCAAAAATCTTCTCCAGAATGGCTGGTCAGATTGAGGGGAAACTTCACACACATATTCTCTAAGACGAGGGGATATAAGTTTGTTAATGAGCAATTGCTAGGTCACATAGTTTGGCAGCCATATTTGATTGAAGAAAAATATTAAATGTTTTCTCTGGAACTACTTATCCTATCGAAGCAAAACTTTGCAACTATTATCTAATGCCATTCCTGCATATTGGATAAAAATTATGACATCACAAGTCACGTGGTTTGGTGGCCATCTTGGATAGAAAAACACACCTTATCCGATTACCACGAAACTTAACCAGCATGATTCCCTACACCATTAGAGGCAGAATATAAATTTATGATGTCATTTGTCACATGGTTCACCAGCCATATTGGATTGAAAATTTAAAAATTTTAAAAATCTTCTTCTCTGAAACGGCTAAACAGATTAAGACGAAACTTTAAAAGTATGATTGTCTATTCATGACGAACAAAAAGCTCCCTACCCCTTTTGATGTAGATCACATGCTTTGGCAGCCATATTGGATTGAAGGAAAAATATTAAATAATGTTTACTCTGGAATTACTGCATCAATCAATGTGAATCTTCAGTTATGATCTATCTGCCATGGGAAATGTGTATTTTAAATTTCAACCTGATCGGCCATATTGGATTGAAGTAAAATATTAAATAATGTTTTCTCTGGAACCGCTTCATCAGTCATCGTAAAACTTCACAGTTGTGATCTAGTAGACATGCGGAATGTATGTTTTAAAATTTCAACCCGATTGGCCACAAGGTCTGGCAGCCAGAACTATTTAATTACTTGAATGTGAGAACTTTCAGATTTAAATTGTTTTTTTTTGCATAAGGCTCACTTTAGCATGCGTTTGAGGGTACAGGAGAAGCATTTCAATCATTATTGATGATGGCCCCAAGAAAAATGGTCAACTGTGTACATAATAAATAGATTGAATGTGGTGTGTTACTCGGTCCATAACTCATCAATCCTGCATAGTAGAGAGACATGTGGGGGGCTTCGTATTACTCGGTGGAGTTCCAGTTTACCCTGTGGGCCCATGATGACATTTCCCGCACATTTATTACTTCGTGTTCAGGTAATTTAAACGCCATTTTAAAACCGACGATGTCCCCAGGAAAAATGGCTAACTGCATACATAATAAATAGATTGAACACCTCATGTTACTCGGTCCGTAGCTCATCAATCCCGTGTTGTATCAAGGCAGGGTTGTATCAAAGCCCGACGTCTTGGTACCCGGTCATCACTGCTGGAAGTTATAAAGTGGCAGTTCTAATTATATCTCTTATTAATTATGTAACACACCAGTACACAAACACCACACAAAATAAACCACACAAACCTACACAAACACCACACAAACCTACACAAAATAAGTCCTAGTAAGGTTCTGCAATCTCTGATTGCTCTTTTTCTTGTTCACTTCGTTGAAAGACTATGCAGAGAGATGTTTGTCTGCAGTGTTAGTTTGTAAGCCATGACGATACTCGGCAAACGTACTCACACTGTCACTGTGTCTTGAGTTCAAGCGCCTGTCATCTGGTTTAATTAACAGCTGCTGGGGTTGACTCAGCCAATCATGCTTCCAACATCGGCAAAATGAGTACTTGGGTCCTGGGAATGGGCATTGCTCCAGCGGCACAGCCATGCCCCCAGGCAAGATGCTATTCACAGCCTTGTGCTGCACACGAAGGAAGGAGGGGGAGGAGGAGGAGGAAGAGGAGGAGGTGCAGGAGGAGGAGTCACTCTGCACTGTCCCTCTGCTGAACATAATCAAAGATACATCGATCAACGCACGGCAGTGACAAGCCTGCCGTTACTTATCAACCGATGTTTATCAGCCATTGTGAGACAGTAGGAGGTGTTTAAGACGTTTTTTTATCACAGTTGCTGTCGTTTAGAAAAACTAGTGCATGCCCGTACGTGCGTGCCGTACGGGCGTGCAAAAAAAACAAAATTGGAACGTCAAAGCACCGTGTCCTGTCATTGGTTTGGTAAATAAATGGCCATAACTTGGAAACAGCTGAAACGGACTGAAGAAGAACGATATCAAACCTTGAAAGGGCACATACTCAGGTCCCCAGCATCAATTGTGACGTCATATCAAAACGAAGAAGAAGAAGAATTGACGTCAATCGTGACGTCATAGCACGTGTCCTGTCATTGGTTTGGTAAATAAATGGCCATAACTTGGAACCACTTGTCCGATTAATATCAAACCTTGAAAAGGCACATACTCAGGTCCCGAGCAATATACCTGGCACGTTTCAATGAGATCGGACCAGTGTTTGTCGAGAAACAGCGGTCACAGACACACAGACACACACACAGACATTGCTGGAATTATAGATAGAAAAAATTACAAATTGACACTCAAGACAATGTTAAGGTGATAATGTAAATGAAGTATATATGTGTGTTCCGTTGTCTTTGTTAAATCTGACAAATGTTTCAAATGTTACCTTCATCTCAGAACGGGCATACTGAGCACTGCTCAGAGAAGGAGCCCCTGGTGGAGTACTTTAGAGGTTATTTGGGGAGAGTTGGTTCCAAAACCCAAGCTCATTGCAGATGCTCAGGGAATGTAATGGCAGACGAAGGAACAGCAGGTGAGAACTCATTCATTCATTAAACCTCGTGTTCACTCTGTGAGATTGAAGTATCGTCTGTTCATGAACAACCGTGGAACTTACTGTGAATCCACTTTCCCTCCATTGATCCTTTCCTTCCCTCCCTCCATTCATTCTTCCATACCCTTCATCCATTCATCCCTTCTCCCAATCTATTCGTTTGTCCTTGCTGCCCCACCCCTCCTTCCTCTCTTTCCTCCCTCCATAACCCTTCTTTCAACTTTAATGAAGTCAAAAACAATGGGTGGTTGTGATAATTTTTCCCACAGGTAGTTGTGTTGTGGTTTGGAGGTGGTTATTGTGCCGTGGTGTTTGGGTTGTGTTTTGAGCCTGAAGTGCCAGGTAGTGTGTGGGTTGGGTGGATGGGCACTTTCTAACTAATGACTCAGTCACTCACTCACTCACTGATATAAATTTGAGTGCCTTCAAGGTGGGGAAGAAGCTGAAATTTTGCATACTCTTTGGTGGTCAGGGCTGCTGGTAGGTTCGATTCCGCAGTTTGAATTTTGGGATTCGGCTCGAGTTGAGAGATTCTGGGGCTTATTGCATTCTGGTTGTAAAACGTGTGCTGAAATTAAATAAAGGCAAAAAACACTGGCATCTCCTGGTGTTCAAAAGCATTGCAGCTCGTATTCGCTGGGCTGTAAGATCTCCGAGCCTGAGCTGGGTTTCGGGGTTTGGACAGAGAGGTTGGGCTTGGCGACGGGTCTGGCTGCTGGAGGGGTGTTCGTTTGTCCGATTTGCGCATTCTTTGGCATTCCGGGTGTCTCTGGGCTGTGTTTGACCCCCTCAGAGAGATCCAGTTCCAGAGCAGGTGTACATGGTGGCAAGCCGCCGTTCGAGTTGCATACCTTAAGGGAAGCCCATGTTATAATCTCTTTTAAAATGGTATGTATGTGCTGTTTTGAAAAAGTGACGGGTGGTTTTGCTATCCTATTTGAACGTCCCCATTTTGTTCATTCCTGGACAAATGCTGGCAGACGGGACCACCTCCTCCCCCACCCACTTCACCTCAAGTCCCCCTCCAAATGCAAGTTGAACCACCCCCTCCTCACTTCAATCCACTACCACACGCATATCCACAACACCCCCTTCCCCTCCCACTTCCCCCTCATCTTTGCTCCCACCCACCCTTGCACCCCCTACCTTACATAGTGTATAGCGACGTGTGGTGAAGCATCGCTTCCCCTCCCCCTCTTCCTCACTTTCCCCTCTTAGCGTCTCCCTCCTCTCTTCTCATCCTCCCCTCACCTCCTTACTCCCCCACCCACCCTCCTCTCTCTCTCTCTCCTCTTTCTGCCCCCCCCCCCATTCTTAGTATTTCCACAGGTGAAGTGACGGGTAGTATATATTTGCTCGTATATACATATATAAAATATCAGATAATGTGCAACTCCAAACTATGAGTGATGAAAGCACCGACACCGAGTCCCATACAGCCCTTGCTGCATGATACTTGGGAAGCGATAACTGCCTCGTGCCATGCAGAACATTATCTCCCGCTTTATCAAAAATCAATCTGGAGTCGTTAACGCTTTGCGGTCAGGCACAATGACGATAATTATAATCAATGTCGTTCTCCGACCTGAGACGAATGCGTGACCACACTGTCACAACGCACATTCTGGATGTGGCTCCCGGAAGAGCTATCTCGCAGCGTTAATTGCAAAGATGTAATTTCAGATACTGTCACAAGTGCATGGAAATTGCAGTTACCTACTGGTTTCACCCTCATTTGGGCATCATCAGGGCAACATAGCAAGCCTCCATACACTTGTGACTGGAAACATTTCAGTTATAAACCACATAATGTGTGACTTCCAAACTATGAACGGTGAAAGCTCCGGCAGAGAGTCCCGTACAGCTCTTGCTGCATGATACCGGGAGCGATAAGTGTGAAGATCGGAGTAAAACATGTGATCTGTAGGCGATTGACATGCAGACAGACAGACAGACAGACCAATATACTTGTGAATGTTCGCTTTCGCAAATAACAGACAAAAATATATTACCTCCATCCACCTTCCGTGACAGAGGTAATGACTCAGACATCCTGAAATATCACGACGGACATGACCCAAATGAGCTTAATATAGATGAGGGCCTGCAACTTGGGAACAATTGAGGCGAGGATGAGTTGTGGTGGTGGTTTGCGGAGACTGTTATGATCACAAAGACCTTGGAACAGAGATAAACTACAACAAAACGAATTTTCAACGAGTTTTATTCCTCCGGACACCCACAGACAAACGCTGAGAGCGGACGCTCTATGTCACAGAGAGACAGAGAGACAACCACAAGAGAACATTTTTGTCGATTATAAAGGCAAAGTGTAACAAAACTTCACACCAAACTTTTTGCAAGTTAATGGAACTTGTTGAGAATCCAAATCACATGACGTTTCTTTTTTGGATTGCCAGAATGCACTGCAATTTGTTGTGACATGTTGTGGAAGGCTTGGAGCCATTGACTACACACCTACACACAACAGCTACATGTGCATCGTCGAGGGCGAAATTATTATGTCGTTTGATTAAACAAGATGATCGAGACACCAATGCGGTATATAGATAAACAAGGCGTCTCAATGTGAGATAGCCATTCCTGAAGGTGAGGACATTCATTCCTGACCGATCCATCAAGGTCTTCCACCTTCTGTTCTTTAGCATTCCAAGTCTTGATATCTTCATAACGTGAATTTCCTAACCACACACCAACCGTTTACTCTTTTCAAATCCAAATTTCAAAAGTGGTTTCAGAAAACCGAAGAGAAGCCTGTCAGGAGGGCCCAAGCTCAAAGCAGAAACAAACTAGGACACTCGGTAGAGCGCAAACCTCCGCCACGTAATGCCTGATCCACGAGAACATATCGGGCCCAATACATGTTTGAAATATCATGTTATACAGGACTATATCGCTTTTGGCCCGATCTCTCAATGGTGAAGAATAACTTTAAAAATTAAATAATTCTCGTGTCCAGATCCGGATTCGGATCTTCACGAAAATCGAATCGATTCTTCCTTGCCAAACACCCAACATTTCCACCAAGTTTCATCCGAATCCGTGCACAACTTTTTTGAGATATCGTGCTATATATCATTTTTGGCCCTATCTCTCAATGGTGAAGAACCACTTTAAATTCTAGTAGTCGGATCTGGATCCGGATCTTCACCCAAATCTAATCAGTTGGTCCTTGTCAACACACCGAACTTGTCCACAAAATTTCATCCAGATCCGTCAACAACTTTTTGAGATATCCTGCACACAAACAATCAAACAAACAAACAGACAGAAAGGGCGTGAAAACATAACCTCCTTCATCTTCGGTGGCGGAGGTAATAAGGGAGTCAGCAGCAAGAGTGTCACAGTATACCCATAAGGCTGTGGATTGTCCGGCTCATCCAATGACCTTTCATGTTGAGATCTGAAGCCTTGAAAGGGAGCTGGCTGTTTTGTTGAGTGGTTAAAGACTTGATTCTTTCTCCCTCTGGCTTGCATGGATTTGATTCCTGTGGCTATTCATTCTTGCCGAACCATACTTGGCAAGTGTGGTGAGTATGCCAAAGGGCCCCTCAATGTGATTTGAGAGAAGCCTTTGTCCTGTAGTCGACAAAAATAGGCGAAAGTGAGTGGGGGTTGGGGTGAGGGGGAGGGGGCGGGGGAGGTCTCGAGATAGCCAGCATTGGGTGTGGCCTCAGAGGTTCCCGGGTTCCATGGAAGATCGGAGCATGAACAAGACCTCGTGCCAAGTGCCAGGGCAGCTCTGTAGCTTACGCCATGCATCCACCTCAACTCCCATTGCGTCATTCCAAGGAGCGATCTGTCCGTAGCTCACTCCTGCAGATCCCACACATTCAGATGATGATTATGAATGGATCACACCATGCAAAACTTCATCTTAGTACCCTCAAGATCAAAGTCAGTTCAAGGGGATTGGAAGGCAAATGCCAAACTCCAAGTAGATTCCTTGATGCGGGACTGCTTCGATGCATCGAATCACCTATCAGGAGGATGATACCTTGGAAAGACTACACACAACATGACTTTGGATGCTAGGTCATGATTAGTTAGTTCTTCCTCGGTGAAGTTTCTTACAATCTGTAAAAATAGAAGTGTGACTATCTCATCATTCAACAGTAAAATGTTCCCAATGTCTTTGGCTTTGAGCTCTTGCAGAGATGTGTCATCAGAAATGTGTCCTAAGCAGTTAGGGGGATGGAGAGGATCATTATGTCATGGTGGTGATATATAATGAGAAGGATGCGATGCATACAAGGATCTACCACAGCCACAAAAGACCCGATGTGGGTTGACACTGACCGGTGCCGGAGCCGAGACGCACGCCTCCCAGGAAGCGTTTCCCACCAAAGGCCTCACGGTCCCAAAGGGTCAGCTCCAGGGAGACGTGCAGGAGATCAGACGGGGGTAGTCCATCGAAGATGAACGTGTGGTTCCAAACGGGGCTCACGGTGCCACGCACAACGCCGGTCTTCTGTTTTGTGACGCGTTGCTCGTCGGGCAGCAGGCAGCTGCCCCATTACAAACACAGGTCACTCAATAGCTCTCTCATTGGCTTGTTTATGTGAGCACATAACCTTTAACCTCTTGTCGACCATCTTATACATGCCAACACAATTCATTCACAAGGATCTCTCTTGTTTGAATGCGGTTGTTGTTTAAGTATAAAACATTTGTATTTCCCCCGCCATTTTGCACGGACGTGCACAGTGTTCGTATCACAACGTTTCATTGTCAGAATTTTAACGATGAAGCTGTGAAAAATACAAATGGAGGATGATCATCTTCTTCTTCTTCTTCTTCTTCCATTGGCAGGACGTGGCTGCAGGTAGTATCATTTTCTGGGGGCATAGCTGTACGAATTTCAATTAAAAAATAAATAAATAAGGAGTTCCCCCTGTATGTTTGAGAAGGGATTTGGCCATGGTGCCTACAATAGCTCACCCACTCTTCATGAAGGACACCGTGGAATCTTTAACGTCCAGTTGTCCATCAACTATTTATTTATTTTTTATTGAAATTCGCCCTAAACAAGGCTGAGAGCCACTAAATGTAAAGGGATACTGAGAAAAAGAAGAGGAAAAACTGGCAAAACATTCACCTAGTCCTGAAACAAGGAAACCTCTTCTCAGCACCACTGTGCAGGAGGCAGTGACTGGCTAGGCCGAAAAAGACAGGGGAAGGCGCACTTTGTGATGCATAACCCTGCATGAGAAACACCAGGATGAAAGTTGGCAGCTGGATCGGGATTTGAACCCACGCTAGACAAGCTCAGAGGCAAGTGGGCCTTCACAAATCGCCTTCACTTTTCCTGGGGCTTCTATAGTCACACAAAGTTGCCTCTTTGATCACGTGACTTCGAAAGAGGTCCAGGAGAGCAGTCGGGATTTAAATAAGACTAAGATTTAACCAATAAAGACCTCGGTAAATGCGTGAAACGCATCACGACTCTTGTCATACGACATCGATATTCCAAAAAACCTCACCCTTTAACGTAGGAGTTGCACGCCGGAGGATTCCTAGTAGCAGTCAGGTTCTTCGCTCCTTTTACCCTCACGTGTAGCTCACCAGGTGCAGCTAGTGAGGGGCCCAGGGGAGCGGGTGGAGCACCGGGTGGAACGGGGGGTCCCAACGGTGGTGTGTTCTTGTCGCAAGAGGATGGCGGTGGCAGGTACTTTAGAGCCAACATGAGCTCTCCTTTGTATTGAGGTGGAGCCAGAGCCAAGGGTTCCACCTTGAGTGTGGGTGATAACACTTAAAGCTTAATAGCAGCATCAAGTCCCACACTCCACAGGGTGACCACATCACAACCGCAGTACAACATTGGTTTTGACAAGACTCCTGCCACTAGCCTTGTACGTTTATCAAGTTCCTGCAATGAAGGCCTTAAATATGTTTGGATATGTTCTGGCAATATAGTATATTGTCATTATTGTTTTACAATTCATTTAGGCCTCACAAGTCAACTTTTATATAAAATAAAACCGTTTGAAAGGCATCAATTATGCTTCGCTCACAAGATGTGAAGTTATCTTAAAGCACCATTGAGAGTCTGTGTTTATGGAACCCAAAGCAGTGATGTTTATGGATGAGTATGGTGGCGGTGTAAGGATCTCTCACCAGAGGCTGCAGAGGGTACCACGACGGGGGGCTGTCACCCAGGTTCAGTGTGTCCAGAGGCAACTCCAGCTGTCCGAGGAAGACGTTCCGATGGAGACGATCGTAGTGCCAGACAGACAGCCAAAGGCTGCGAAGCTCCAGCTGTGTGTGGCTGATGGTGAACTGGAGGGTGTGAGTGGTATTCATTGGTTGAACATGGTAAGTAGCGTTTCCCAAATAATTCAACTCCTCATTAATTGGAGCTCGTGATGGATGAGTCAAGAGATCGACTGCACATTGCTAATTGACAAACTCTTCGGGAGCGTGCGAATGTTATTTGTAAACGTGAACTTTAGACAACCAAGTAAATACATGAAAGATATTGTGAAGATTGACTCAATATTCAGTGAAGTTTCCCTCAACATCATCTCCAATGACCATTGCTGATGAAATCGACGAGAAACTTTAAAATGCATCATTTGGGACGATTGATTGATCACGCGTGCAGCAGATGGGCAGGAGGGTGCGGACCATTGTGCAAATTGTGCATAAACAGGCGAGGGAGAGATGTGAGGGACCACTTCCCACCATATTTGCATATGTAATAAATAAATGGTCCCTTACAGCATCATGAGTCGTGACAGTGGGAAAGCTGCAGTGTGCTCTACAAAAATAGTCCACTTAGCACAAGGTGCCTCAGTGGTAGCTCATCATGTCCCGAAGAACATTCCCGTGCGTACTCACCTTGAGGGTTTCATTAAAATGAGGGTTGATGGTGTTTTTCTTCACTTTGGTTTTCCGCTTTCCTTGCCGCGATGTGTCTGGTAGCAAGTAGGCCTTGACGTAGCTGATGAAAAATACAAAGAATCAGGGAGTAGATCCCCGAGCTGTAATACCTTTGGCCGAGTTTGTGGGAAGCAGCTTTCTTCGATGACAACTCAACAGCATGGACGTTTAAAACAGAGATTTACATATTATGTACAGGGTGGTCATATCACCAGGAACCACCACCCAAATTGGGCAGTGTACAACAGCAATGTGGATCTTCACTAGTTTACGTCAACACCGAGCCTATACAGCACTGTTTCTGTCTTAATGGTTGCACCAGGAGAACCTAATGATCAATATTAAACGAGTGAATAAAACCCCTGCGTTAAAGCCAAAAGACACCGTGAATGTAAGACTCGTGACTAGCATCAGAAATATCACACCAAACAAAGTTACAAACACACAGGAAATTGTCAAATGTCTGGAGCTTACGCATCCGTCCGACGATGTCTGACATCTCCGTGTGCCAGGTCCCGGCAGCAAATCACGCTCACTGCCAAGCTGCCTGTGCAGTACTCATACAGCACACCGCACTGCAGCTCACCCTGTACCAAAGCTCCTCCTCTGGTCCACTGGACTCCCCAAGCTTCCCCTAAACCCTCGCTACGTAAACTGCCGCTGCTACATGCACTGCTCTATGGAGGCAAGGGAAATAGGGATAAGGTCAGAGGTGAAATTTATGAAGTGTATCTTGATGGTACAAACAGAGCAAACTGATGCTTTCAGATTATGTGTAATGCCTAGTTAGCAATGCAGGAGGAAAAACAAGTGTCATGGTGAAATGCAAACAATCATCAATGAATATCGAAACATCCAACAGGATATTGAAATGGCCGTCGCCACGAGCAAGCCAACGAGGTTGCAGTGGAAAGCAATCGCCAGTTTTCAAGGACTTAGTTGGTAGTGAGGTTAATGTGGGAAAGCTTTACTCACAGAGTCCCATTCTTGCTCCACATGTGACAGGTACGAGTAGCCCCCTGGGCTCACTGAGGTGGGCTGAGATTGGAGGGCAGGGGTCGCACAAAAAGCCGGGCTGAGTCAAAGGTGAAGGATAATGAGTCGCAAAACACAATTGTTTGCAGATCAGCACAAGTGATGTGAGAGAAAAACTGATGTTATTGTGTTGCTTCCCTCAAGCACCCCCCCCCCCCTTCCCCTCATCAGGGGTTGAGGGAAGCAGTGAGGGCATTTCCCTCCTCCCCACTCCTCATCCCCCAACCCTTAAATTCTCATGTTTGCACATTTAGATCCAAACTTATTAAATATTTTAAAATACATAACAGCATTCCACCAACATTTTGCTTATTCTTTATATTTAGCCTTATTATATTGCACTTTGATTCAAAAAAGCAACAGATGCTGAAACAAGCCTCAACATAAACAATTTCAGAAAACACAGCTTTTGTAATTAAAAAACAAAACAAAAAAACAAACACACTTGGAGCAAGGACTTGGAAAACAGCTCAAATGAGCTAAGATCCTCGTCCTCTTAATGATGACGTCATAAAAACGAATATGACGTCATTGTGATGTATCAGGTTTGCGATAAATTATCTGTGCTAATGCCCGGCTTGATTCCCGCAAACAAAATTCAAACAGCTTGCCTAGTTTCGGAGATAATGGTATAGACGATTTCCATTAGCGGCGATATTATGACGTCAACTTTTTTTCTAGGAGGAATTTTCAAAATCGGAGATGGTTACTGCCTGCGCGTGGGCTTTCTGCATATACGTGGCAAGTTTCACGAAGATCCGATGAAAACTCTGGGTTGTGAAACAAAAAATGTCAAAAAATAGGAATGACGTCATAAAAATTGATATGACGTCATAGTGATGTATCATATGTGCGGCAATTCATCTCTGCTAATGCTCTGTTCGATTCCCGCAAACAGAATTCAAAAAGCTTGCCTAGTTTCGGAGATAATTTTTTAGGCGATTTCCATTAGCGGAGATATTTTGACGTCATAACTTTTTTTTCTAGGAGGAATTTTCAAAATCGGAGATGGTTACTGTCTGCACAGGGTATTTTTACATATATACGCCAAGTTTCAGGAAGTATCGATGAAAACTGTAGGATGTGAAACAAAAAAGTCCACAAGAAGAAGATGAAGAACAACAACGTGAGTAAGACTTCGAGATCCTCCACGAGGATCTAAAAAATAATCTTGGAAGAGCAAGGTCACTGATGATAAAATGGCATCAAGGTAGAAGGGGTCGGGCAATAAATCAAGGATAAATGAGCAGGTGGATGAATGAATGAAATAAGAGATAGGAGAGAGGAAAGCGAAGGGAAGATGGTGACCTTCAGGTAAGAGGGATTGGGAGGGTTAAAAGGGATAGAAAACATCACGGATAGAGATGGGAAACGCTGTGAGATTGACTGCAGTCTTGAAGCTCTGGAGGTAAAGGGTGTGCCGTTGTACTGACTCAGGAAGGTGGTTCCACAAGCAGAAGAAAATAGGAACAAAAGAGAGGATGTGTGCAGTAAGCCTGGATTGGAGGGTTAGCAAGAGGAGCTTTCTGTAAGAATGTGTGCATCGTGGAGGGACTGGGAAGAGCAAGACCAGAAGATAGGTGGTAGAAAACAGAGATAATACTGAGAGCTTTAAATTCAACAGTATTCAGGAGTGAGAGGGTCTGAGGCAAGCAGCACTAACTCACAGTGGAGAGCAGTATTCCACCAAGCTATGGGCAGAGAAGTTGTAGTTCATAAGAAGTTCAGATTTACTGAGATGCCAAGTATGTGGCTGGTTTTGGAGGCCAGCTTTGATGGTCTGCTCAAGAGAGGCCATGGCTCATGGTAAGGTTCAGAGGTTTGCAGAACTGAAGATGGTAATGGCTTAACTCGACAATCCTCCAGAGAAACAATGAGAGAATGTGAGACTTTCCTGGATTGAATAACTTGTCCCATGTGTCAGACCAGCATCTGATCCTCTCCATGTCCACAGAGAAGGATGCAGGAACTGCTAGTCCCTGGTTAGAATGGGGGCGTGACGTCACAGCTCAGCATGAAGAAGAAGAACATTTCAACTTTTAATCGCAAAATCACCGACTTTATAAATCGGAAAAAGACTCATCATATCTATTTTGTTCGGGCATCAAGGGATATAATAGCGTCGAGGTGGTCTGAGCATTTGGGTTCCCCTTTAAGGTGGACAGTGAGGATTAATAAATATTCCTTATAAAGTTACCCTTCTGTCTCCTGTCGTGTGTTACCTTTAAAGTGTTACCCTTGTCGTATGTCTCCTGTAATGTTGGTTTCACCCTCAAAACACCACTAAGGGCACATCAGTGTCTATTTATTTTCTG
Source organism: Eptatretus atami (assembly GCA_035128595.1). Classification (NCBI taxonomy): domain Eukaryota; kingdom Metazoa; phylum Chordata; class Myxini; order Myxiniformes; family Myxinidae; genus Eptatretus; species Eptatretus atami. Next base: position 5,762,012 of record CM068967.1, on the reverse strand, counting down.
CCGTGACACCCTCCGGGATACCGGTGCACTCGCTGTGGTGCCCTGAGGTCGACATGTAATACTATCATTACCAACTTTTGGTTGTTTGTCTGTGTTCTATCCTTATTAAATTCTGAGTGTCAAGCAAGGCAGCAACACGTAGTATTTTGTAACTCTTTGGTATGACTTGGCTGGGGTCTGCTCGAACCGCCGACCTCCGAGAGACAGAGCGGACGCTCTAACCATTATGTCACTGATACGGTTACATCTTACCTAGTTTCTTGACCCTTGTAATTAATTTTTAAAAACCTTTGTGTCATTCAATATCTTTACTGCTGTGTGGCCGAGACCTGGTTGTTGTTGTTGTTGTATGGACTTCCAGCGCAGCTTGGGGTCCCGCGAGTCAGTCTCCCACTGCCGGTATCACTTTCCGTTGTTTCGGAATGACCTCCCTGTGTGCATGAACACAACAAACAATGAAAACAAGTTGCAGCAACACGTCACCTCATGATATTGAAGGAACATAACCAGGTTCAAAGGTAACACCGACTGATCAGCATAGTTTCGCGAAAAGTTACCCTAATGCCACACCATCAGGTAAATTTGTAACACTTCCTCATTCGGATCAAAAATGGACAAGAAAACGGTCTAAATGTAACCCCAAGCGTGCCTAGGGTAGAGGAACATAAAGCGAATCTTTCTCATGGACATCATGGGATCCATAAGTTGTAAAAGTGCCATCAGATGACACAGCCAACTTTTTAAGGAGCTGTGCATCGAGCATCACATGACCTTCAGCATGTTACATCAGAATGGTCGTTTCTACCAAGAAATGGTAAATTTGGTACACAGAGTGGGATTAATGAGGAACTAAGCTTGGAAAAACAATGGCTTTTTGGCGAGTTGCCAAATTATCGCACAAAGGTAGTATTCTGCTGTCAGCCATGACAGGCCGGTGAAGTGAGGCCGAGACATTGAAACGCACTTACCCTGTCAGATGCTGGACTCTGTTTCCTGCACCGTTTGAGAGAAATGAGGCTGCCCTCCGAGGGGGACAAGTTTGGACTGCCATCCCCCCCACTCTGGTCTTCTTCAGTCACCAATAATGGGGGTGGTGAGGGGAGGGTCACATGACTGTTAGCTCAGTTATGACAATGACAATGACAATAAATATAATCAGAAAGATTACTCATTCATGAAAACAATATGTGCAGGCGGTAATTATTAATCAATATTTGAATAAAATACGAACATTTAACTCAATAGATGAAAGAAACAAACTTGAATTTAACAGCAAGAGTCATTACCTCCACCAGCAAAGGTGGACGGAGTTTATGTTTTCACCCCTGTCTATCTGCCTGTTTGTTGGTCTGTGAGCAGGATATCTCAAAAAATTATGGATGGATTTGGATGAAACTTGATGGCAGGTGGGGTGAGTGACTGGGACGAATCGATTCGATTTTGGTGAAGACTTCAGAATGGCTTGCTTGAGTTCCCGAAATGAGAAGTCCAGGTTGAGCGTAGAGCTTACAAAACGGGCATCATCGAGGTTGTCTTCATGTTGGTTGGTAAATTGAGGCTTATACACTTTGAACTCGTGTCAGTGTTTGTGCCTCCAATGAGGTTGGAGAAGTGTATTCCCAGGGTGGTAGCCTTGTCTCTGTTTAGACAGAGGGTTTCGTTGTTGCAGACTAGCACCTGGTGTTTCAACCTCCATCTTTGCTTACATTCATACATTTTACCCTTTTTCAGATGTTTTTGTATTTTTTTATATACAATGTCAAGGCTCATATAATTGCTAACATACAGAACGAATAACAAAGGAAGCAGGAGACAAGAGGGGCGGTAGAGGGAAGCACAAAACAGTGGGGAACAGAGACATTAGGAGATCTGTGGAAGGGAGAGGGATGGAGTGGGGAACACGGGGTATACACGATGGACATTACAGGGACTTTCAGGAAGGAAAGCAGGGAATTTGAAGGAGCTGGGTATGGGGTGGATTAACAGGTAGAAAAGATCGAGGTTTCGGATGGGGGAAGATAAGAGATGGTGGTGAACAGTTATTTTGAAGACCTGAAGGGAAGAATGGGATTGAAGAGAGTGTGGGAGTTTGTTCCAGAGGTGGGAAAAAAGAGGAATGAAAGAGTGAAAGTGAGCAGTGATTCTTGATTTTGGTAGTTTCACCATAAGGGGATTGCTGGCGGACCTTGAGTGCCTGTGGAAATATGGGGGGGGGGACATATCGCAGAGAGAGCGGGGGGGGGGGGGGGGGGATGGCGAGACGCGCGAGGCGATGGTAGAAGATAGAAAGACCACCAACCTGCCTGCGGTGACAGAATTAGAGACCCAAAGACTCAACTTTATCGCAGGAGATACCAATGATCCTAAAAGCCTTGGTTTCCACAGTGTGAAGCCGAGAAATGTAAAGAGAGATGAAGAGAGAGATGCCCGGGTTGATGGATGAACAGAAGGAGCGCCAAGAAGTAGTCCTTGGCTCGTTTGATTACTTGATGAGCTTGCGCTCTTCTCCTTTTAAACTCAATGACATCTTGAATCAACAGAGATTTTCCGACTCTTTTAACAGCATCCCTCCTAGCCTTGATAGCCTGTTTGCTTTAATCATTCCACCAGGGAACTTTGATTTTCAGACCAGCAGAGCTTTTACAAATGGGGATGGAATCCTGGGTGATGGTACATATAGTTGAAACTAAGTTGCTATTAAAGGTGTCAATATACTCGTGAGCAAGCTATTCCCTCACTTCCTCAGAGCAGAGCCTGGAAAAGCTGACCGAGTTGGCCTTGAAAAGGTTCCACAAGGGGATCTGTCCAAATCATCTGGGTCACTTTCCAATTTGAGGTTAGTGTTCACCGGAAGGTCACTACCCAAACTGTCAGAGTAGACCCACCATTCAGAAGACTCCCCAGTGGATGGATTGACAAAGGTCCCATTGCCGTCATTTAAAACACCAGGTCGAAATTCATCGATGATGTTTTCGATACACTCACTATTTGTCAGTAAGTTTGGAGCCCAAACAATATTGTGGCTGTTGAAGTCGCCACACCAAAGGATCACCCCCTTCACACCTGTTTTGGACCTCCTGGAGTCCTAAGGAGGTGGGTACGGGGTGGATCAGCTTGTGTTAAAGATCAGCTTCATTTCCATGAAGGTGAAGACCAAGGTTGACAAACACCCCACATCCACCTCCATTCCCACTTGCTCTATCTCTGAGTATGAGGATATAACCAGGGATCTTAAATCGGTTGTGACATTTTAACCAGGTTTCTTGGATACAGATTATATCCGGTGTGGTTGTGAGATCACTGATGTATTTAGTAAACTCAGACCCATGAGCGATTAAACTTCTTGCATTCCATTGGATAATTCTCATTAATCTGTGGGGGAGTTGTGGGACTGTTTCGAGTCTGACCATCTATTTTATTACCTGATTGGCTGAATATTTTATTAGTCTCCTTGGAAGAAATTCACTCCCAACCCAAGCGTTTGACGGCTGCAGAGGAAATAATATCGATTTTCTAGGATCCCCTTTTTGCTTGGGCTGCGCATTTACTACTTCGGTGATACAGGCCGATAACCCATTTTGGGATATTCATATCCACGTCGGTGATTTCACTCTCATTTTTTTTTTTGTATACTTGTTGAGACTCGTATGAGAGTAACACATAACGCACATCAAGGGGACATGAGACAAGAGGAGCGGGAGTGGGAAGGACAAAACGTGGGAACAGAGACATTCGGAGATCTGTGGAAGTTAGAGGGATGGGGCGGGGAACATGGGGAATACAACATGGACATTACAGGGACTTTCAGGAAGGAAAGCAGGGAATTGGAAGGAGGTAGGTTTGGGGTGGATTAACGGAGGTAGAAAAGATCGAGGATTTGGATGGGGATGATAAGAGGTGGTGATGAACAGCTATTTTGAAGGCCTGGAGGGAAGAATGGGATTGAACAGATTGAGGGAGTTTATTCCAAAGGTGGGGAAAAAGAGGAATGAAAGAGTGAAGGTGAGCAGCGATTCGTGATTTTGGTAGTTTTACCAGAAGGGGGTTGTTGGCGGACCTTGAGCGCCCTGCGGAAATTTGGTGGGGACAAATCGCAGAGAGAGCAGGGGGCAAGACTGGAGAGGAGACGGTAGAAAACAGAAAGACCACCGACCTATCTGCGGTGAGAGAGTGAGAGGCCCAAGGACTCAGCCTCATCGTGGGAGATACCAATGATCCGAAATGCCTTGGTTTCCACAGCATGAAGCCGATAAAGGTGGGAGGCAGGAGCACCAGCCCAGTGGAGAGCAGTACTCCATCAGGCTGTGGATGAAAGCTTTGTAAGTGGTCAGGAGCTCAGGTGGGTCCGAGGAAGGACTTTGCACGATGGAGATTCCCAGTCGGCGACTGGCTTTGAGGCCAGGTTTGAAATGTGGCTTTCCCAGGAAAGATCATGGCAGACCGTGAGACCCATAAGCTTGGTTGAAAGGACTTCTTCAAGAGGATTGTTGAGAAAGTGGACGGGGGGGGGGGGGGGGTTCCCAAACGGTCCTTTCGGAGAGACATAGTAATAGTGTGAGATTTGTCCGGATTGAAAGACATGTTCCACGTGTTGGCCAGTTTGTGATTTTACCCAGATCTGTAGTGAGTGAAGAAGCTGCTGCTTGCCGTCTGAAGGATGACAGATGGTACGGCAGAGGCTGGAGGTCATCGGCAAAGAGATAAAGAGGATTTTCCAGAGAGTCGGAGAGATCGTTGATGAAAACCACTTTGGCATTCTAGATCTCTCCTCTTGGTCTGAAATCGCATAGATTTTGTTAATACTTTATTCTGGCCATCAGTTTTGGTCTTAATGTTGCTCTCTTTTATTGGGGTCTTAATTTTGGGGACCTTCAGGACAGCTTTGGCATAGAATAGTTTCCCTTCAGTTTTCACCTGTTGGATCTGGGCAGCTCTTTGGAATTCAGGGCATCCTCTGAAGGCTGCACTGTGATCCCCACCACAGTTGGCACAAGACATTTTTTCACTAGCGCAGCTTCTGTATTCATGGTCTCCATTACATGTGCTGCAGTGTTGTTTGCCCCAACAGGCTTGAGCAATATGCACAAACTTTTGGCACTTATAACAAGTTAAGGAGGAAGGGATGTATTCACGTACAGTGAAGGCTTGATACCCTAGGAAAATTTTGGGGGGGTAGAACTGGGTTACTGAAGGTCAAAAAAACGGATGGGGTGTTGACCTTGACCCATCCCTGACCCGAGTAAGACAGCGGGCATCAACAACTCCCACATCAGCGAAATGGCTCTTAATGTCAGCAATTTCAATGGAGGAATCAATCCCGTAAATGACTCCTCGGCTCTCCCTCAGAGACCTAGGAATCTGACACGAGACTCAAACATCACCAAAATAAGAGGCTCTCAACACTGTTTCCCATTGGGCGACCAATTTACACTCAAGAAATAGGTCACTGGATCTGAGCTTTTTGGCACTGTAAACGTCTCTGAATTTGTTTTTAATCAGTGAAGCCACTTTAGTTGGGTTATTGGGGCTCAAGGGTTTGGAGCCATCAGAGGCCAAAACTATTACCAGCAGTTTAGGATGGTACTCTTTTGGGATAGTGAGGGCCTTAACCACGTTGGGCGAGTCTGACTCATCGCTACTGTCCTGCCGAGGCCTACTCTGCTTCCTAGCCCGATTAACAATCAGTGATGAACCCTCGTCATCTTCGCCAGACAAGTTGTCCATCATTGATCACCTCCTTCAAACACCCAGCAAGATAAATTTGGCGAAATGAATGGAAGATCGAACGTGGTATAGGCAAGACAGAATACCGGAAGAATGCCAAAGCTTCCTAGATCCTCAAAGACATGCCCTCCGTCGGTATGCACCCTACCGAGTGCCGTTCTAGTTTAATATGGAAGTATCACGATCTCACTGATTCATGAGGCCACAACCGGATGTCAGATTTAAAAGGTCCATGTACAGGTAGTGGAGAAAAAAATGGAAACACCTGGGTAACGGCGGGACACTAAGTACCGTGGAACCCTGACATTCACTGACCACGCATAGTTTATAAAATGTGACTTGCTTCGACATTCGTGCTTCGTGTATTCATGGTTTTTTTTGTTTGTTTTTAACACTTCAGGACTGGTCTCCTATATCCACCACCACTGATATTAATTCAGCCTGGGAATTCTTCCACAGAAACCTTCTCTCTCTTATGCAGATTCATCCCACCTCATCTTCAATTATCTTACCCATCCTGCTCTTGGTACTCTGAATCCAGTTGTGAGGTAGTTGCTTTAAAAGAACTTGCATTCTCCTCCTAGAAGGCAAATCTGACCGAAGGCAACCTCAGATCATTCCACAAAGCCCGCAACAAGTGTGTGTCTACTCTCAAGAGAGCCAGAAAACAACATCTGTTCAATCTCAAGAATGAGCTTTCAAACTTGTCTCCATCCACTAAAACCTGGTGGTGCCTTGTCAAGTCTATCTCTCCATTAATTCGAAATGCAAGGCAATTAAAGAAGGCAAGCAACTGCAGATCAATTGATTGTAAATTTAAACCTGGGGCTCGAGCAGCCAATTTCATCAAAAACGGTCCGCCGAGAACGCCACAGAGCGGGATATCATAGTCGGGTTGCAGTGCCCAAACCGTTCATGACACTTGGCAATGCAAATTTGCGAGTCCAATGGTGCAAAGAGCACAGACAATGGACTACTGAGCAGTGGAGAAATGTGTTCGGTTCAGATGAATCATCCTTCACCATGTTCTCGACAAATGGATGAGTGCATGTGTGGCGTCAACCTAAAGAACTCGACAACCCTGAGTACTTGGTTCCAACAGTGAAGGGTTCTGGTGGTTGTGTAATGTTGTGGGGAGCATTTTCCTGGCATGGTTTGGGTGCAGTCATTCCCTTAGAAGGCAAGATCAATGCCACTTGCTACTTAATGGTACCGAGTGACCATCTTCACCCAATGTTGCAGCATTTCTTTCCTGCCAGGTAGGGTGTCTTCCAGGATGACAATGTCCCCATCTACAGAGCATGTGTGGTCACCCAAAGGTTTGATGAGCATGACACTTGATGTTATCCATGTGTCATTGCCTTCTCAGTCACCAGATCTGAACTCAATTGAGCATTTACAGGATATTCTGGAATGATGCCTGAGACAGCGTTTTCCATCTCCATCAACCACATGTGAGCACAACTGTTGGGGATGCCTCTTTGGGGTGGTATTACCCCCCAACGCAAGCCAGGGGCCAAATATTCCCCTTTCTTCCCTGCTGCCCGGAGTTGTTAAGGCAGCGCGGTCATGGTCAGAGTGCTGATCGGTCCCCAAGGACCAGCCCATTCCCTCTTGTCTCTGTCTCTTCTCTCTTCCTCTGTTGTGACCCTGACTTTGTGAAGGCGGGGATAACCCATCTTGGATGTGGGGGATCTCTGGGTCACTCCTGGGAGATCTATCGGCTGTCTCCGTGCCGTGGGCTTGTTTGAGGGAACAGTCTGGGGCTATACAACAACAACCGCTAGGTGTATAATTGATCGACTTTCTCCTGGAAGAATGGTGCCACATCCCTCCTGCAGAATTCCAGATGCTGGTGGATTATATGCCACGGCGCATAAAAGCTGTACTGGCCCGCACATGCTAGTCCAACACACTATTAATTTACTTTACATTGGTACTTCCATTTTTTTGCTCACTACGTGTATGTTCTCTTGCAGCCACAATGGAAAACAAGTATTTATAAAGACTAGAGTCGTTGTGCATTGGTGGAGAAAAAGGACAGTCCATTTCCTCAACCAAAAGTTGAGACCGAGGTTTGCTAACTTCTGTGAGAAAGGTTCCAGGCGTGAATCCTTCTTCAAAGCAAGAGAAGGTGCTTTGGAAGGGATTGATAGGCCAGCTGTTCTGTGTGCAATCAAACAGACAAAATAATATACCTTCCACAAAAGATGATTTGTCAGGTTGTGTACCAAGGCCACACAATGGGCTGGCAGGATACTCACCTCTGAGCCATCTAGCCTGGGTTTGAATCTCAGCCCAGCTATAAACTACCATCCTGATGTTTCTCATGCAGGGCGAGACATCAATGTGCGTGCTGTCCTTGGGATTGACATTAAACCAGATGTCCCCCATCTGCCGGCATTAGTTGGTCATCATCGGCACCCTGGAGAAAATTACAAATTCCTGCTCTAACCTACAAGGGGCAGTGCATCAGTTGCACAGCTGCGCACCCAGCAAACGATGCTTCCCACAGTCATATGCTACAAACGGAAGAAGAAGATGGCCACACAGGATCGGTAGGTTCATCTGGGAATTGCATGCCAAGTATAAATGCGAGTTTATAAAGAAAGTAAATGATGTTACAAAGTAAAAGATATGTAACAGGGACTTGGATACAATTTTCCTGTTCACAAAAATCCTTTTATACAGATATACAGACAGCAGCCATTTTGACATCCATTTAACTTTCACTGTTAGATAAAGATAAGAAAACCCATCTATGATAATTCATGCGAATAATAAAGAAAATAGATTAAATATAAATAAATAAATACAAGAACGAATGAACATGAGCGAGACACCGATTTCAGTGCTCAATGATGAGTGGACTTGGACGGCCATGTGAGGTCCCAAAGACCGATATTATAATTACGCATTTCTAAATCATAGCTCCCTGTATTGGCCAAAGAAAACGGTGAAAAATATAACTTTGACCCAGTTTTACTTTCAATAAGCACCGATATATGCCCATCCATTGGGACCATACTCTGTACAGAGCGTTGGTGCTGCCAAAGCAGTCTCCTTGGCTATTGGGTACAATCCTGGATGGGTCGCCACTCCGACGCAGGATACTCGAATGGCTCAATCATCCCAGCAAGCTGGTACTCATTTTGCTGACCTCGGAAGGATGACAGGCTGAGTCAACCCCCTGGTGAATTAATTCAGCAGGAAATGAGGCTTGAACTCAGGACCCTAGGATCCCAAGCCACCACCCTAACCACTGAGCCAACACCAAGCATATATATGCCCAGCCATCAATTACTGCAGTCTGAAGGCCTTTACTCCTAAAGAACTCGTAATACTTAGCAGCGTCCCACGGCCAACCTCACCCATAGCCAGCGGGTTCTGCTCAGTGCTCCTGGACAAGGCCCGATGTGGTTGTCGACCCAAAGTGGGTGACTTGATCAGCAGCAACGGGCTTCTGCGGCCCTGGTCTCAGCCACAAGACAAGCAGGATGAGACGATCAACATCGATTCATTCTCAAACGGAAACTAACATAAAAACATAATTACAACTTGTTCCTCAGTTTGGATTCTGAAAGGCCAATGGCTCCGAGCATGTCAGTCGTCCCTCATTGGACAGCAAAATATTCAGAGAGAAATAAAGGCAGCAGAGAAACACATGGAAAAAAATTTTTATTCCATTTCTTGTCCACCATCTACTCAATGAATCCATCACACTGCAAGCCCACCTTTTGGTTAGAACCATGACGAGTCGGAGAGCGTTTCGGAGAAGATTTTAGGAGATGGCCATGAAGTTTGGGCTGGGAAATGTCCATGGCATTCCCGTTACCATCCACGGTACCACTCTCGCCTTGACTGGGCAGCAGTGAATGTGGAATGTCATTGGGTGTACCATCTCTGTTACATACACTCAATGGGAAAGAACTTACAGAAACTAAATGTTAAAACACATCAGTGCTTGGCCTTGGTGAAACCTCTCCCAATAAAGTAAAAGGTTAGGCCATAGATCACTCCCAAAGGTCATGGAGACCATTACATCATCCTGACAGTAAACAACACCCATCGTTTACTATGGGTTATAGATAAAGGTCATCATTCGGAGTGATGGAGACCTACATTTTCTCCTGCTAATGTGGTGCAGCCTTAAAAGACCAACTAAGATCCCAGAGTGTTCCTCATAAATCTCCCACTACTGATATGAGGAAAGAAGGCGAAAGTAATCAGGAAAAAGAAAAAGGAAAGGATGACGTACTAATTACATATATTTCTGCAATAAATAAATTGCGGGACAAACGATGGGAGATGCTCGGAGTCCTGGATTGTGGAAGGGTGTCCTATTCAAGTCAAAAAGACCGAGCTCAGCTAAATGCTGATGCTGAACTCTTGACCCGGTGCTGTGTGAAGAGCCCCTTTGGCAGCACTCTGCTCCACATCCAGTCTCACCCACTACACCCTTCCATCGTACTTTTGGCCTGGTAGATCTCCTGCTCCTCCTGCTATCACAAGGCCCAAAGATCTGTCCCCATGCAATTCCAAGCACAATACAATGATGAAATGAACCGAGTGATTTGAATACATTAAGATGTTAGCAACCCCAGCCAACCTAGAACCAATTCGTAGACTTGCTTGGTAAAATGGTGGTACACCTTACCCCCCTCAAAAATACATCTCTGAACTTGCACACTTTTGCGGCACAATTATCCACCATACCTGAATGGTTTTGGCATCTCGGTGTTTCTCCAGGTTTTGGAACTACCTGCACCTCCATCGATACCGTCATCTGCGACGTCCTCAAAATCCTCGAGAACTGTGGTGCCTGCAGCATACTGCTTGGCTGCATTTACAAAAAAAGTAATGAAATTAAAAAAAAACAACCAGGGAGGAGGAATATTCTTCAAACATCACCTAACACAAGTAGCATAACACAACAAACAATTCTGAGAACTTCAAAACCACCAATAAGACACCCCCACATCGAAATGCACAAAACGTACAGCGTGCACACAATTTCCCATATGCACCCACCAGGATGCAGATGCAGAGAAGCTCGGATCATGTCTACAGCATCACTGTCCACATTTGGGAAACGGCGAGTGCGTTCCTCAATAAACCAGTCGGCGAGGGCCATGCGCACTTGGCTGTACACAACGACCACAACATTACACACTGCTTACGATCCACCACATTCCCTGCAAAGCCTACCAAAATGTCTTTAGTCTCAAGTCGATAACGTTCTCACCCAACTGGGTTTCACGACAATGCACTGAGTTTCACAGAAGAGATATGAAAAGCAATCGCCTCCGGTCCGCCAGAAAGTAACAATCAAAGTAGCTGTGCACGCGCAACAAAACATCGTGTTGCTAATGATGGGACTATGATGGCTGAAAGGGTGATCATGATCCTAAAATGACTTTTGCTGGTGATTACAGAAGCAAAACTAGAAAGAGCAATCTTTGCCAGAACTCGTTTTTGTCTCGTTTTGTGTGATGTGCTTCGTAATTAATTTATCGACACAATTAACGTGTAAATAACATTTTCGAGTTTGTAATTAAAAGATTCACATACTCACATTCCAATTGTACATATTTAATAGACATACTTACGTACCATTATCATCACCATGTTTCGTTATCATTATCATCATGTACCATTATTATGATCATCCGCACGCTTTTTGAAAAAACTCTGGGGGATGTTGTAACCGGCTCCGTCCGTTCGTCCGTCACGCTATGTCCTCCTAAACAGTTGGACAGAAATTCACCAAACCTGGTAGATATGATCACGACATGGAACAGAGGTGCAAGAGCAATATAATTTTTGGCCCCGCCCCCTCAGATGGGGTCAAAAGGTCAAATACCAAAAAACGAAATTACATGCACATTTTGAAACGTTTTTTATTAAAATTTGTACACGCAATCAAAATTGGGGGACGCATGAAATACGAAACAAATTTTTCGATTTCACCACAGAATCATGCCTCAGAGGGTTGGGATTCGGGGTCATCGGAGTCAAAGCGGAAAAATATTGAACTCCAAATTTTGGATTGGGTCATTCCTGTTGGAACGTTTTTCCATCTTTCGACTTTGCTTTCAATGGGAAGTGCGGGGAGTTGTGATGGTGCACCATCAACTTCGCTCAAGTTACCTTTGCTGTCATTATCAGCATTATCATTGTTATCGTGTACCATTATAATTTCAATACCACATACTTAATAGACATACATTCTGTGCAGACAGACAGACAAACAAGAAAGATGTCATGCACAGCACAATATTTGCGAAATCCAAATAAACAATAGTTGCCATGGAAACAGCAAATTGATAATTTGGAAAATTTTACCTTTCAAGAGATTTACATTATGGAATGTTGTGCATAACAAATTTGGTTGAAGCATTTTCTAATAACAGCCTGATAGATGTTTTGCATGTTTTGGATGGCCTTGACCTGACCTTCGACAATTTTTGACCAAATTTTAAACACCTGTACTACCCATGCATAGAAATAAGCTGTTTAAGTTTCAATTTCACATCTTGAAAAATTATTGAGGTATGGTAATAATAGATTCACAAAAAGCCCCATTTGATTATAACTAGCATAACCCGCGCTCTGCGCGCCATGTTGGGGTGGGTGTGTTTGAGAAAGGAACTGATGCAGAGTATCAGTAGTAATTTTACTTTAATGCAGTAAGTGGAATACGATTTCACCGTTTCAGAACCATTTTATTTACTTTTTTTTGTACCATGCACCTCATATGGTCTTTGAGATAATGTAAGCCGAATATCACGTTACTCGAGCGCAGAACAAAGTCGAAGATAGCGCGACACGAAACCACAAACTCGGAAATAATATATAAGATGGGTGAAATTGTTGTCATGGAAACCATTGACATGTCAAAAAGGCTAAATCGATTGTTCTGATATTTAGTGAACCAGGTCAGTGACCCGTTATGCAAGTTCTGTTAAAATTCCAAGTCAGTCGGATGAAAATCGACGATTTTATGCCACCTTGACCTTTTACCCTTTGAGCTTTTTAACTCGACAACAATATGCTTTAAGGTTTTGATTGGTGAGCCAATTCAGTGGCCCAATATACAATTTCTCTTCAACCTATAGTGGAGTACCCAAACTCTGGGTGGGTGGAGATTGTTCATTACTTGCTGAAAAAAGTATATTCTGTATATTGCTCGACTACTATAGATGTTTGTGTAATGTGCGTCGAAAGTGGTCTAACGGGTAAACAGGTCTAAAGGGTCTAAGGTGTATATTAAGGGGTGTGAAGATCTAAAGGGTCCAAACGGTATATAAGAATCTTAAAGGGATGTCAAGGTCTAAAGGTATTTTCCAATTGCAGTTAGGGTCTAAAGTGGTCCAATGAGTTTTGTCTGAAGGGGTATAAAGGTCGAATGGCTCTGAAGGGGTCCAAAGTGTCTAAAGGATGGAAGGGGTCTTAAGGGTATGTTCCTATTGTAGTTAAGGGTTGAAGGGGTCTTAGGAGTCTAAATGGGTTGAAAATGGGTGTAAAGGTCTAAGGATCTTATAATGAGTCTTGGCATCAAAGGAGTCTAAAGCATCCTAAATGGGTCTAAAGGAGTCAAGGTGTCTAAGCGGGCTAAAGGGTCGAAGGGAGTCTAAAAGGTCTTAAAAGGTCCAAAGGGTCTAAAATGGTCTTGAAGGGCCGAATTGGGTACATTCCAATAAAACGTAATTAATAGAAATACTCACGGTCCATCTCACACTTGAATAGTGCTTAATTAGTAGATGTGCTCTCGTGGGTAGACCAAGGCTTCACCTCGACAAGGATACACTGTTCACCTGTGTTTTTCGGTGATTTTGTACATATATATATATATATATATATATATATATATATATATTAATGATTGGCCTGTTTGTTTGTCTGTCCTTTATGCAAGTGCAAACCGTTTGACTGAGAGCTACCAATTTGGCACGGGAACTATAATGGATGAAGAATTGGAACACAGAGTCGGTCAGCCTGTCTATTTGTCTGTTTGTTTGTCTGTTCTTGTGCAAGTGCAAACCATTTGACCTCGAACTACCAAGAAAACTATTTGACCTCGAGCTACCAAGAAACCATTTGACCTCGAGCTACCAAGAAAAACCATTTGACCTCGAGCTACCAAGAAAACCATTTGACTCGAGCTACCAAGAAAACCATTTGACCTAGGGCTACCAAAGAAACATTTGACCTAGGGCTACCAAGAAAACCATTTGACCTAGGGCTACCAAGAAAACCATTTGACCTAGGGCTACCAAGTAAACCATTTGACTAGGCTACCAAGAAAACAGGTGTAGTACACGGAATCTGCAACAACAACTGTATTTGACTGTACCTGTAACATGAACAAATTTATTTGTAACGGCAGATACAACTATTGCTTTGCTAATGGGAATATTAAAGAGGGGGGGGGTGGGAGAAAGGGGTGAGGATTGAGAGGAGGGGGAGCAAGGTGGGGGGTGCAGGAGGAGTTGGGGAGCAAGGAGGGATGAGGAAGATGCAAGCTAGAAGGGGGGGGGAGGGGAGAGGGAGAGCACAGGATTGAACAAAATGGGTAGGTTAAAACAGCACGTTACAAAGCATGCGGAGACCGCCTAGAGATGTCCATGGGGGAGTGGAGAGGGGAGGGGGTTTGGGAGGAGGTAAGCATGAGGGGAGGAGGAAGGCAGTGTGATGGGAAGGAAGACAGTGTGAGGGGAAGGGAAGGCGGTGTGAGGGGAAGGGAAGGTGGTGTGAGGGGAAGGGAAGGCAGTGTGAGGGGAAGGGAAGGCAGTGTGAGGGGAAGGGAAGGCAGTGCGAGGGGAAGGGAAGGCAGTGTGAGGGGAGGAAGGCAGTGTAAGGGGAAGGGAAGGCAGTGTAAGGGAAGGGAAGGTGGTGTGAGGGGAAGGGAAGGCGGCATGAGGAAAGGAAGGTGGCGTGAGGGGAAGGGAAGGCGGTGTGAGGGAAGGGAAGGCGGTGTGAGGGGAAGGGAATGTGGTGTGAGGGAAAGGGAAGGCGGAGTGAAGGGAAGGGAAGGCGGCGTGAGGGGAAGGGAAGGCGCATGAGGGGAAGGGAAGGCGGTATGAGGAAAGGGAAGGCGGAGTGAGGGGAAGGGAAGGGAAGGCAGCAAAATGCACCCAAGCAGCAACATTTCTCTTTTAACCACCGGTTCGATATAAAACCGAGCGGGAACGTTTAAAACCACATGCTATCTACCTGGTAAATTCAAAACTAAACTATCAGTCCTTAACAGTCAACTTAACAGAGGGGGAGGGTGGGGAAGGGGAGAGGGGTGGGAGAGAGGAGAGGGAGGGATAGGGATGGGAGGGAGAGGAGAGCGAGATAGGGGTGGGAGGGAGAGGGGGGTGAAAGAGGGACAGGGGAGAGAGAGATATGGTTGGAAGGAGAGGAGTGGGGAGGAGAGAGGAGAGATGAGAGAGAAAGGGGGGAGGGGTGTGAGACAGAGAGGGGAGAGAGAGGGAGAGGGGAAGGGGATTGGGGAGAGGAGGGGGATTCCCGCAGATGTGACTTCCATTTTAACATGCATCCAAGAGACAGCACACAAATTGATGAATCACCCTGCCTTTGAAACACCGGGATGACAGTTTATAGCTGGGTCGGGATCCAAACCCAGGCTAGACGGCTTATTCGAGTTAGAGCGAGCATGCGTACCTCTCAGCTATCCTGCTGTGATGTGGCTATTCATTGCTCTGGAACAACTGAAACTTTTTTTTACTCACTGTAATCATCTAATTTATTTTGCCTTCCTAACTCCAGAGATGCTAAGCACTCCACTCAAGCAAGCACTCCAACAAAACAGTTGAAGAAACTTTTAAAAACTAAAGTTTTAATTTTCTACATGTATCTATCTATGCCAAAGTGACAGGTCGTATAATGAAAGAAGATCGTACAAAAAGTGGAAATGTGGTGTAAAATAAAATTGCACATTTTCAGCGAGCTAACCAATGCCCGATGCATGGCACAGCCAAACGCAAGTGAGTGGGCCCTGAATTTTGGTCAAGTCGATCGATATATTCAGTGACAGTATGAATATTGTAGAGCCATCGCCAAGTGGCTTACAAACTCAGGCAAGTACTCCAACTAAACGGTTGATAAGGAACGGCTGGCGTGGCAAGCAATTAGTGATTGCTGATCGGTTAAATAAATACCATGCACCCGGAGATGCCTAGAATGTCAAGTGATGTCCGACTTGGACAAATGAACACTTTTTTTTAGCAGTCTGAACTGCTGCTGAAGTCAATAAAGAAGTTTAAATTTTGAAATTGTGCTGACATTAAGAGATTCTCGAGGTTATGGCATGCGCGGAAATGAAATAAAGCCATGAACGCCGGTGTCTCCTCCGGACATTTATAAGCATTGCGATATATCCAGCGATTTGTATATATGATGATCAGGCAATCAATTATATAAGTGAGGAAAGTGAAAAAAAAAAACATTTTATCGTTAAGAAACCATTGCGTCCTGTTCCAAGTCAAGGCAATGTTGTGCAGGCCAAAAACAAAAAAACAAAATGGTGGCTGAACACTCTGGCGAGCTGAGAGAGGGCTGACCAAGATGGCGTGCCACCATCTTGATAAGGCTTATTTTGTTATTTTGTGATGAGCACCCCATAAATTATCTTCAAAAGGGGTGTTTAAATTAAACCAAGGATCCAATTTTCATTCATGCACCACCTTGGAGTTCCCTTGGTATGCATGCAAAGTTTGGGGCCACTAGGTCTCATGGTTTTGGAGCTTTGGAGGAGATGGACTGACGGACAGATGGACGGACTTGCACTGACATTTATTTTTGCAGATATTGGTGATATTATGTTTAATGTTATTTATTTGTAACTAGTGCGGGCCCGTAGGTGCGGGCCCGTAAGTGCGTGCCAGTATGTGCAGCTTCGTCCTTCGCTCTCGTAAACGACGACTGGATTGGGGCATTTTTTCAATTAGATCGGACCAACCATATCATAATGCCAATACTTAGGAACACCTGGAAACATATTCAGGTCCCAGCGTCAATTGTGACGTCATATCAAATGAAGAAGAAGAAGAATTGACGCCCCTCTCTCTC
>CM068967.1:5728697-5744789 GCA_035128595.1 Eptatretus atami | reverse complement strand
AAAACAAAACCACATAAATCTAAAAAATAAAATATTAATTTTGTGACGTCATTCGTGACATCATAGCACCGTGTCCTGTCATTGGTTGACAGACGTTATTGGTCATTATTGGTTGACAGACAATATATAGGTCGTTATTGGTTGACAGATATTGGTCATTGTATCAGTTATTCTTTTATTACTGCCAATTATTGTGCTATTATATTTTATTATTAATATGCTGTTATTCATTATTCTGAGATATCTTTGGGAAAAATGCTGAATAAGGTGGAACGACACTTCAGCTGCGATATATACACCTTTCCAATACTGAAAAAAGCAATAAAATGGGCGTAACTTGGGAACGCTCGTCACGATTAATAGCAAACCTTGTAAAACGCACATCCGCCGGGTCCCGCAATATTCCTGGCAAGTTTCAATCAGATCGGACCAGCGGTTGTCAGAGAAACGGCGGTCGCAGACAGACACACACACACACACACAGATTGCTGGAATTATAGATAGATATAAAAGGTCCAAGTTGTCTAAACTCTTAATGGTCAAGGGTCTAAGCTGTCTCATCCATCTGAAAGCTGTATGGAGCTAAATGTTGTTAAATTCTAAGGGATGAAAGGGACTGAAGGGTGTGAAGGTCCAGAGGTTTTAGGAGTCAAAAGGTCTCTGAGGGAGAATCCTAATTCTCCTCAGACATCCCACACACCCCCCCTCCTCGCTCTTGTGAGGAGATCTCCAAAACTCTGCCCTCTCAGGGCAAAAAAACCTCTGCCCTCTGCCCCTCCAGAGGCGGCCATAACTCCACTCCTCGGCAGGTAACGGAAAACTCCTCCCCTCGCTCTCTGGACAACACAACCCCTCTAAACAGAGCTTTCAGTCTTCTCGACCTCGTCCGATGGGCATTACAAGGGGTTGTACGTACAATTTTCTTTATCTTAATCCATAATTAATTATAATCACGCACCATCCCCTATATGGTGCGCATTCAAACAAGATAATTCTTAAGTTATGTCTCCCGACTTAATCACATCGAGAAAGGCCAACTACTCGTACACGGACCATATTATTCCATTCCTTTCTATGTATTCTAAGGTAATATCTACCACCCCACCCCCCACAAATGTAGCAATACCTACACAGGGTGTACCAAAAGTCACTGTGCACTCATTGACTAGAACATACCAAAAACATCATTAAGAATTATGAAGAAATAAATTTTACATTTACAACAAGTGGCATCCACGTGAACACGGATATCCACACGTCCTTCAGGGTCAGGTATGGGAGCCATGTCCAGAACAGCACGTCGCTGGCGTCCTTTCCGCCGGTACTGCCAGGGCCACTGCCGTGCTGGCATCGCGCCGCCAGGTCAGTAATGCAGGCCCATCCCATCTCCTTGAGATGATGGGTCAACCTGCGCAACCACGAGCCGTGGTCGCCATGGCCTCTCTCCACTCATGAGACTCTCCTCTGCTGAGAGAATTGGTGAGGCAGGAATCAGCCGCAGGAACGAGCCAATGCCAAGCCAGCAACTGAGCTCACGGACTAGCAGGTAACAAATCTTCACGAGTCTCTCTCAGAAACCGCCGTTGGACACAAATCCGACCAGCATAGCCAAGGATTCTACGAAGAGACCTGCTGGCAGAATTAAGTCTCCATCTCAGATCCCTGGTCAGAGTCCAACTCCATCCATAGAGCACAGACCTGGAAGACCTAAGACGAACTGGACTTTCGTCGTCCTGCATAGGTACGACAGCATACAACCCATGATTAAGTGAATCCATGACTTCCGCTCAGGCCTGCCCACGATCATCTTTGACCTCTGGCTCACAACACGAGGAGACATGAATATCACTGCCAATGTAAGTGAATTTATCTACGACCTCAACATCCTCATCACAAACATGTACACTGTACAGACAAGATAGCAACATCCAATATGGCATGGAAAGCCTGGATCTTCGTTTTGACCCAGGAAATGCATAATACTAGCAGCTCCGACTCCTCTTCAAGTGCCTGGATGGCCCCCATAAAGATAACCAGCATCTCTGCAAAGATAACTGTATCATCTGTGAAATCAAGGCCAGAGATCTTGACATTCCCAAACGATGCACCGCAGCTTGATCTCTCCAACATCCAGTTCATACCAGCACTGAACAATGTGGGGACCAGTACACACTCCTGACGAACTCTAGTAACACCTGGAAATAAAGGAGGGAACCACTCCATCTCACAGCACTCTCAGTGCCAGAGTTTATTTCAGATATCAGATTGATCCGTTTTGGTGGCACCCCATGAAGACCGAGAATCCTCCAGAGGACATCCCGATTCACTGAAATGAACACTTTGTGGAGATAAACATAGACTGCAAGTAGCCCCTGATGAAACTCTCACCTGCATTCAGTGAGGACCCAAAGAGCAAGGATACGATCAATCATTGACCTCTTTGGTGGAAAGCCCAACTGCTCTGGGCGCTGGTGCTCAAGCAGATGGTGGCGAACCCTCTCAAGAATTATCCGAGCAAAGACCTTACCAGGCACTGAGAGCAGCATCTACTCTCAGTAGTTTTTGCAGTCCTGGCGATCACCCTTCCCTTTCCAGAGAGGACAATAAGGCCTCTCTTCCAGGCAGTCGGGATGATGCTTGTGCTCAAAACAGAGCACAGAACTGCATACAACGACATGAGTACAGCATTTCCAACAGCTTTAGAAGTTCACCGTGGATGCCACAGATCCCAAGAGCTTTTACCCCCCTTTCTGGTTTACCGCAGCCAGTGTTTCCACAAACAAAGGCAGTTTAGAGTCGATTAGGGGTTTGGGGGGTTAGGCGTCAGCAATAGGGATAGTAACACCCCTGCCATCCAACTCAACAGCTCGTGGATCAGCCTGGTACAGCCACTCAAAGCAACCAGCCTAGCGGGCCTTCACTTCAGAGACTCCTCTGTCAAGAGCCCACCACCCTCCGTTCTGACTGTAGTACACCGACGGACGGACTTGGAGGAACGCAAAGCAGGAATTCCTCTGCAAGCAGGATGAGAATCATTTGACCACAAGTGATGCTGTACCCCTTCACAGATTCCTCAAACATGGGCCTCCTTGCGCACCTGAACGTAAGCCTCCTTGTTCTTGCAAAGTCAAGGAACTTAATGCTATTCAGGTTCACAGATCCAGACCCATGGGGACCAATACACGTCTCATAACCATCCCTATCAGTACCAGTCGATGCATTGAAATCCCCCAAGACTAGAAGACTATTTTGCCTGGGGCACTAATCAACCACAGACTTAAGCATGGCATAGAATACCTCCTTCAAAGAGAGATCACTCACCTCAGTCGAAGCATAAACAGAGACCAGGGAAATGACACCCAAAGAGTGACGAATCGTTCATCTCATAATACACTCGTTGACCGGTGTTACCTCAATTATCATTGGAGTCAGCTAATTGGGCACATCTACAGCAACTCTTGGGCATGGTAACCATCAGTGACCAAACCAGTCATACATATAACCACCCGCCATGATCTCGCCGCAATACGGTCTCTGAACCTCAGAGAGTGCTGCAATACCGATGTCCAAACGCTTGAGCTCAGATGATAACAGAGACAGGTGATCATCCTCTCTTCGGGATAGGATATTCCAGGCACCCACCCGAAGGGACCGCCTCAGGTTAACCAAAGGAGACCGCCGTCTGGTGGACGACACCTCAGCACCACCCCGCCACACTCTCCTGCAATCTGACCCGGGAATGTTACCCCGTGGTTTCCCTCCTATCATCAAAGAATGGGGGTCTCAAAGGCTTTTCCCCAATTCTGTCATCTGGCGGGTGAGCTGCCCTGTGAAGGGTAGATCCACAGGAGGTTCTCCCATGGAGTGGGCTTTTAGTTTTCTTTGCATTTTTTTTGTGTGTTTGTGTTTTGCAGAATGAAGTGTTTTATGGTGCCCGGGGTGCAAAGCATGCAACCAACAGACGAGAAAGGTAACCCAACTACAGAAGGACATCCGCAGACAGTTGGGCACCAGATATGGATGGCCGTTGGCTCACAAGGAGCTCCTCCACCCTTCAACAGGTCTTGTTTTTAATCCTGCTGGGTGTCCATATCCATACACCCTCCTCACCAGGAAACCTGGTGGGGGAGACGGCTTAGTCGCCGACAAACCGACCATGAAACAGGTGAGTACAGGTTTACATAATACCTGTAGCAAGTCACAGATCTGATCTGGCCTGACCTGACAATAGTACACATCCTCAGGCTGCGCACATCCTTTCGCCCTTGCAGAGGAGGAGGGGGATTTATTTTTTGTGCCTATGAGCTGACCATTAGTACCACCAACACATTTGTAATGTATTTTATTATGCTCTAACAGGAACACAAACAACACGGATAAACGCTGTTTCTTTATTACGTCATAAAAGGTGCCATTAGTGGCTGGACAGACACACTTGCTCCATTATATATAGATAAGCAGCACCTTGCATATCTCCTCAAAGATAAAAGTCTGGAGGAGAAAGGTCGGTGGATGTCTGTAGCCACTTGTCCTTTGAAATTAATCTGTCTGCAAACACATTGCAGAGCAGCATCATGGAGCAAAGAGCAGTGTTCGCAGGGGGCACTGTCCTGTTAGACATATGCACTGCTAATTTCATCTTCCTTCAGCTGCCAAAACAAAGGGTAAATAATCAAGTCACAATGGCGTTCCTAGTTGATCATCTCGCGGAAAGATATGGGGCGATTTATCCGCTTTTGTGACATGGCACACCGCACACCAACCTTTCACATCACGCAGGGGTGACTCCAATTTCGCGTGTGGATTTTCTGATGACAAAGCACGGCTGTTTTGGCTGGTTACATAGCCAGATAAATGGAACCAAGTCTCATCTGAGAAAAAGGTGACTTCCATAACATCGGCTCCATTATCAGCAATAAAGTCTCAAAACCATGGGTAATAATCACAACGCATGATGTAGTCCCTTTCTTTCAATTCATGCACGGGTGTTAGGTTGTCTGGATGGAGGTTCAGACGTTTCTTCAGCGCTCTGTGTGTACTGGTACATGAAACACCTGCCTGCTGTGACAACTTACAAACCTATTTCCTCGTCATTCTAAATATGCAAACCAAAATATTAACTTTCTCATCTGATAACACTAAAAGCCTGCCAGGGCTCACAACAATGCAAAGGGCTGACGGGCTGCTGATGCAATACCCACATCAAACGTCATGTGGGCTATGTCTACGTATTAACAATTGGGCTGCTTTTCATGGTTTACATGGAATTTGTAGAGGTGCACAGTGACTTTTGGGACACCCTGTACTTGTGAACCTTCTATTCTGGAAGTAACAAACGGACCCAAATGCAATACAGTCACCTCTGGCAATGAGTGAAAATGCAAGTTCAACTTACAGCTCACGCTGGCACTTGCTGCACCTTGAGGATCCGATGGGGGTCGCGTTCTTACACGTGTGGCACATGTGCAGGCCACAGGTCGGGCACCCCTCAGCACCACGACCCCATGACAGCATACCCAAGGGTCGCCCACAGGCTGCGCACATCCTTTGGCCCTCGCGAGTTACTCCGGACGTGTCCTTGCGAGCCACCCGCAGGTCACGCAACTCAGAGCGAAGTTTCCTGCGGCCACAAGAGCAAAGGGCAAGTCAACCTCTGGAGATGGACATCACAGCTTTGGCCTACCAATGACTATTTCCAATGTCTGGAGAACATCGTGCTGAATTTCCGAAAATTACCTTTAATGTTCCTTCTTTCCTTCAAGTACCGCTTCATGACACCAATTTCAAATTTGATGGAAATCTGAATAATTTATAATCAGGGAACTGGCAGTCACACCTGATCAACAGTAAACTTATGTCAACATCATTAGTTCATGGGACACCTGATTGAAATCCTAACGAGGTTTGTAACCATCTGAATGATATTAAGAGCGAAACACCATGCACAATAAAGCAATGTTTAACTCATTCATGACCCTCGCCTTGACATACAAGAAATAAATAAATATTTGAACTAGAGAGCACCGAAAAATGCAAAGCCCGTCCACATCCGTTTTGTATTCGGACCTCTTCTCTCTCAGTATGCTAAACATGATGAAGACAGCTAAAAAATACATAAATAAATAAATAATTGAAACCCATGATTTTAGGTGACCTTGACCTTTTCATCTCAAAAGCAATAGGCTTCATTGACCCAATTTGCAAACTCTGCTCAAATTGCTCAAATTGCTCAAATTGCAAAATTGCAAACCTGCCCTCCAAAGCCAGTCACCAACTGGGCATCCTCTGTCATGCAACGTCCTTCCTTGGCACACCTGAACTCCTGACCACATACAAAGCTTTCATCCGCAGCATGATGGACTACTGCTGTCCCCTCAGGGCTGGTGATCCCGCCTCCCACCTTTCTCGGCTTCACGCTGTGGAAACCAAGGCATTTCGGATCATTGGCATCTCCCGCGATGAGACTGAGTCTTTGGGCCTCTCACTCTCTCACCGCAGGCAGGTCGGTGGTCTTTTTGTCTTCTACCATCTCCTCCCTGGCACCGCCCCCCTCAACCCCCGCTCTGTCTGCTATGTGTCCCCCTCCCCCCCTCCATATTTCTGCAGGGTACTCAAGGTCTGCCAGCAACCCCTTTCTGTTAAAACTACCAAAATCAAGAATCACTTCTCACCTTCACTCTTTCATTCCTCTTCTTTTTCCACCTTTGGAACTCCCACACTCTCTTCAATCCCACTCTTCCCTCCAGGTCTTCAAAACAGCTGTTCACCAGCATATCATATCTTCCCCCATCCAAATCCTCGATCTTTTCTACCCCCGACAATCCACCCAAACGCACCTCCTTCAAATTCCCTGCTTTCCTTCCTGAAAGTCCCTGTGGTGTCCATCTTGTTTACCCCGTGTTCCCCGCCCCATCACTCCCCCTTCCACAGATCTCCTAACGTCTCTGTTCCCTGCTGTGTTGTGCTTCCCTCTCCCGCCCCTCTTGTCTCCTGCTGCCCTTGTTATACGTTCTGTGCGTTAGCTCTTATACGAGCCTTGACATTGTGTGTATATATATAATATATATATATATATATTAAAAAAAACTTCAAGTAAACCAGATGGAAATTAATGATTCGATGCAACCTTGACCTTTGACCTTTTTATCTGAAAAACAATCGTCTTCTAGCTTTTCATTTGTGAACCAATTCAGTGACACAATATGCAAATTCTTTAAAAATCAGGCCAATTGGATGAAAATTGAAGATTTTTATGTGACCTTGACCTTCGACCTTTTCACCAAATTATTAATTTATCTTCTCCATATTCTCAGAATGAAGCTTTGTTGAAAATTTGATGACAAAAGCTCAAATGGTAAAAAAAAGAAAAAGTTATGGCCCTGACAGATACATACAGACATAGACCCAGATACACAGAGTGATTGCAAGACCGTTTCCTGCTGCGCAGGCAAAAATTATAGATACAGTTATCCTCACTACAATTTACAGCCCAGTTTTTGTGTGTGTGTGTGTGTGTGTGTGTGTGTGTGTGTGTGTGTGTGTGTGTGTGTGTGTGTGTGTGTGTGTGTGTGTGTGTGTGTGTGTGTGTGTGTTGGTGTGGTTGTTATCTCCCATATACAGGTTTCAGAAGGTGGAACAGAGTCATCCCAGGTCTCGAAGTATCCACCTCCGTATGAGTGTGTGTGTGTGTGTGTGTGTGTGTGTGTGTTGTTTATAATATATATATATTATATATATATATATACTACATATATATATACTTAAACACTGTGTGAGGTGTTGTGTTCTATGAACTCTCTCGTTCTTCTTTTAATCAATTTGTTTATCTGCAAACAAAATACAAGCACACTCCACGAGTAAAATGTAAGTCATTGGATAATGAGAAATACCCACAGAAGTCGTCGAGCCTCGGCATCACGGAGCTGCCGGTCTCTCATCAAAACCTCCAAGATGGCATCATGCTCAGTCTCAGAGAGATAGCTCAAATCAGGTGTTGCTGCACCAGTTAGGGCTGTTCCAGCCATCTATGAATGACAAGAGATTTTTAATAAAAAAAAAATTTTACTTGCACGACTTGAAGCTACATCATCAGAAAACCATTTATATGAGGTGGTCGTTTAATCAATCACCCATTGAGGACCATGTCATCACTACGTCTTCTTCTCTCAGCATTGATTTTTATTTTTATTTTTATTTTGCATGAATGGTCGATTACTGATGCAAAAAAAAATTTTCCCATCAGTGTTTGAAAAGTATGTGGCCACCATCAAACCTTTGATGACTTTATATTGTGGCTTGTTTCTGTGGCCTTTATATTGTGTTTGGCAGGGAGATTCATCAATGTGTTGATGGACTGTCATCCCTCGGATGGACGTTAAAATGGACGTCCCTTCTGCCGGCATTAGTTTGTGGATGTTAAATATCCCACGGTGTCCTTCATGAAGAGTATGCAGGCTATTGCTGGCACCCAGAACAATTTACAAATTCCTGCACCAATTACTTTGTTGAGTGTCAAGCCTGGCCAGCCGATTCGTGAAAGACTTGCACCAAAAACCTCCCTCGGCCAAACCCACAATAACGCGGGAATAATTGTGTCTGTTAAAAAATAAGAGTGCGGCCTGTCGCCTGATTTACCAACTGCTATTAGGTTGGACTTCTTGGGCCACAGTGAGGCGATCCTACACATTAACAAACCCCAAATCAATACAAATGCCAAAATCAAGGGGAGTGGGGATCAACTGTGGCAACTGGAGAAAAGGAGACCATTTGTGGAAACTGGGGAAAAGGAGACTAATCGTGGCAACTGGGGAAAAGGAGACCAATCGTGGAAACTGGGGAAAAAGAAACCAATCGTGGCAACTGGGGAAAAGGAGACCATTCGTGAAACTGGGGAAAGGAGACCATTCGTGGAAACTGGGAAAAAAGGAGACCAATCGTGGCAACTGGGGAAAAGGAGACCATTCGTGGAAACTGGGGAAAAGGAGACCAATCGTGGCAACTGGGGAAAAGGAGACCATTCGTGGAAACTGGGGGAAAGGAAGAAAATTCGTGGAAACTGGGGGAAAGGAGACCATTCGTGGAAACTGGGGAAAAGGAGACCATTCGTGGAAACTGGGGAAAAGGAACCAATCGTGGCAACTGGGAAAAGGAGACCATTTGTGGAAACTGGGAAAAGGAGACCATTCGTGGAAACTGGGGGAAAGGAGACAATTCGTGGAACAGGTGGGGAAAGGAGACAATTCGTGGAAACTGGGGAAAAGGAGACCATATCGTGGAAATGGGAAAAGGAGACAATCGTGGCAACTGGGGAAAGGAGACCATTTGTGGGAAACTGGGGGAAAGGAGACCATTCGTGGAAACTGGGGGAAAGGAGACCATTCGTGGAACTGGGAAAGGAGACCATTCGTGGAAACTGGGGGAAAAGGGACCATTGGTGGAAACTGAGGAAAAGGAGACCATTCGTGGAAACTGGGGAATAGGAGACCATATTCGTGGAAACTGGGAAAGGGAGACCAATCGTGGCAACTGGGGAAAGGAGACCAATTATGGCAATGGGGAAAAGGAGACCAATTATGGCAACTGGGGAAAAGGAGACCATCATGAAACTGAAAGAAGCAGACCAATCGTGGCAACTGGGGAAAAGGAGACCATTCGTGGAAACTGGGGAAAGGGACCAATCGTGCAACTGGGGAAAGGAGACCAAATTTGGCAACTGGGGAAAGGAGACCAATCGTGGCAATGGGGGAAAGGAGACCAATTATGGCTACTGCGGAAAAGGAGACCAATCGTGGCAACTGGGGAAAAGGAGACCATTCGTGGAAACTGGGAAAGAAGGAGACCAATCATGGCAACTGGGGGAAAGGAGACCAATTATGGCAACTGGGGAAAAGGAGACCAATCGTGGCAACTGGGGAAAAGGAGACCATCATGACAACTGGGAAAGAAGCAGACCAATCGTGGCAACTGGGGAAAAGGAGACCAATCTGCAGCTTGGGAAAAGGAGACCAATCGTGGCAACTGGGAAAAGGAACCAATCGTGGCAACTGGGGAAAAGGAACAATCGTGGCAACTGGGGAAAAAGGAGACCAATCGTGCAACTGGGAAAAGGAGACCAATCGTGGCAACATGGGAAAAGGAGACAATCATGGCAACTGGGAAGAAGCAGACCAATCTGGCAAACTCGTCTACATCTCTCTGGCCATTGTCAGAGAACAGCTAAAGTGCTGGCACAGTCTGACAGTTCACTCAAGCAAACTGGCAGGGACTGCAAGCAGCCGTTACACTTCAGAACTGATCACATCTACATATCTACTGCCACTAATATTAATTTAGCCTGAGAATTCTTGCACAGAAACTGCTCTCTATTATAACACAGATTCATCCCATCTCATGTTCAGTTATCTGACCCATCCTCCCATTATTGGTACTCTGAATCCTGTGGTGAAGCAGTTGCTTTAAAACAATTTGCATTCTCCTTGAAGGCAAGTCCAACCAAGGACAACACAAGATCATTCCACAGCCCACAACAAATGTGTGTCCACTCTCAGGAGAGCCAGAAAACAACAGCTGCCCAATCTAAAGAATTAACATTCAAACTTGTCTCCCTCCTCTAAAACCTGGTGGCACCTTGTCAAGTCAGTCTCTGGAGTATGCTCCCCTTGCGTCTCTTCCCTCACTTAAAATGGTGCCACAGCCAACTCCACTTGTGAGAAGGCCAAATGCCTCAATTTTGTGTTTGCTTCAAAATCTTGTGTCTCTAGCTCCTTTCTCTCGATACCCACCCTTCCAGTCATACTCAATTGCTCCTATTTCCGTGTCTGCTTGTTGCACCTGAAAAGGTGGAAAAGTTTATGGCAACCCAAGACTCTGACTCTGCAACTGGACTGGACAGCATCAGCTCACGTGTTCTAAAAACTTGCTCTGCTGCTCTTCCGCTTCCGCTTTCTGCCTTTCACTCTGTCATTAACCATGCGTATCTCCTATGCTTGGAAATCAGCCAACATCACTACATTACATTAAAAGGTGTAAAAAACGTATCCCTTAACTCTGGACCAATTAGCTTCCTTTCACTCATCAGCAAAGTCATGGACTCCATCATCGCAGTTCACATAAATAGTTTCCTTTTCGAAAACATCCTCATCTCAGATAATCAATTCAGATTTAAACTGGTCACTCTACCTTGGATATGCTGCTTCTACTCTCCCAACAAATGGATGGAGGTCCTCAATATCAGTCATGAGATCTCTCTGGACATATCTCAAGCTTTTGATACATTCTGGCATCCTACACTGCTCTCCAAAATGTCTGCTGATGGAATCCAAGGCCAACTCCATTGGAGTACTGACTTCCTCCACTTTCATAGCCAATGTGTTGGCTCTCAACAGAACCCTTTCTTCTCCTCTCCTGTCAAGGCTGGAGTACCCCAAGGCATGTTTTAGGCCCCATGTTATTTTAATCTCATCAATGATCTCACTGACTCCTGGAAAAACATCTATATCTCTTTGCTAATGATCCACCATCTGCTGCAACATTCCTCATCCTTCTGAAAATCAGGCAGCAGCCTCTTCCCTCTCCTCAGGCCTTGACAAAATCATAAAAATGGTCAAACACTTGGAACATGTCTTTCAATTCTGAGAAATCAAAATGTCTGTCTGTTAGACAGAGAGACTCTCTGTCTGTGTCTCTGTCTCTGTCTCCCTTTCCAAAAAGCTGTTCTGCAAACCCTCGCATCTACTTTCTCAACACCTCTCGAAGAGGTTCATCACTCAAACTCTTGGGTCTCACTCTGCCATGATCTCTCTTGGACAATCCACATTTCAAAATTGCCTCCAAAGCCAGATGCCGACTGGGCATCCTCTGTCATGCAAAGTCCTTCCTTGGCACACCTGAGCTCATATGCACCTCCAAGGCTTTCATCCGCAGCTCGATGGAGTACTGTTCTCCCTATGGGCTAGCTCCTCTGCCCCACATTTTGCTCAGTTTGATACTGTAGAAACAAAGGCCTTCAATATCATTGCATTCTCTCACGATGAAGCTGAATCTATGGGCACATCACTTCGCCATTTGCCAACAGGTTGATGGTCTCTCTGTCTTCTTCACCCTCATTTCCAGTCTTGCACCCTCTGCTCTCCATGCTTTATCCCCCCCCCCCCCATGTATCTGTAGATGCACGCAGTCCACAGCAACCCCCCCTAGTGACACTGCAAAATCCAGAACCACTGCTCACCTCCACTCATTTATTCCTCTTTTTCCCCATGTGTAACCACCTTCCATACTCTCTTCAATGTCATTCTTCCCTCCAGGTCTTCAGACAGCTGTTCACACCATCTCACGTCACCCCATCCAAAATCATGACTCTTTCCACACCATTAAAACCACCCCCACCCTTCAAAATTTGGCTTTTGTATGATATTATCACCTTTGCATTCTCCCTAACCCTCCTAGTTACCTACTCCCTTGTTTGGCCAATCTCCATCTACTTCTCCCTCTGCCACGCTGTTCCCTTTGTTGGTTGTGTTCTGATTTTGTTCTGTCACAGCTCTTCCACAAGCCTAGTGCATGTATATTAAAAAAAAAACAACTGGGGAAAAGGAGACCAATTGGGTAAATGGAGGCAATTACAATTTGGGATCTGGGAGGAGAGGTGAATGGGGCAACTGGGGGGGGGCAATCGGGCAACTAGAGGGGCAGCAATGAGTCAATTGGAGGGTTAGGGAGGAACGTGTGTGGTACACATTTCCATTTCTCACAGCAAACACACCTGTTACTGTGCTCTGATGGAGCATGAAAGGATCTCAGAGACAAAGCACCACCGCCGGCCCAAGTTGCTCAGTTTCATTGCTTTGTAAAGACACAGATGACAAGGAAAGTAGAACACATCTTTCAGCATCCATTCAACACAAACTCAAACCATTCGCACCACTTTTATCGTACCCCTGGCTGTTAGCCACCGCCAAGCGAGTGCAAATGCTTTTGCACAAAATCCTACCGTGCAATCTTTCTCTTTTGAAACTTTGAGGAAATTGCACACGGAGTGGTACCATTCATGTAGTCAGCCCCAAGTGGACCTGACCCAATCCCTCCAAGGCCCTTGTGCTTCCTTCCCAAGTAAACATTTACTGGTTTTCCACCACATCACATCTAAAACCCAGTGTATTGAACAGAGCAGATGCTTGTGATTTGGTAGAGAGAGAGAGAGAGAGAGAGAGAGAGAGAGAGAGAGAGAGAGAGAGGAGAGAGAGAGAGAGAGAGAGAAGAATAGTCATTACCATATAAAGAACCGCAGCCATGAAAGGTGAATATTTTGAGGATACCACACATAGCACCCAAAATTACCACAGTTTCTAACCCTAGGATAACGCCTTTACCACTACAATACGACAATGGCACTCGAACCTTGACACATTATTCTTGCACATTCTGACCTCCAGAGCTCTTTAGTTCTACTTTAAGATCTAAGATTGTGGCGTACGTAAGGTGCACCAACATGATTCAAATCTCCCAAAAGAGGTCAGATCACCTGTAATCTGACATTTGTTGTTTGGAATGTAATGAGGAGCTCACGAGAGTACACAATGTGTAGGTAACACCTCAACACGATTATGGGGTTGTTGTAAAAGTATCCGTTGACCTGACCTGGGTTGGAAAAGAAAAGCTACGTTGAACGCCATGACTTCAGAGCACCATGCCGGAAATACTGCGCCAAGGAGCACCCAGGATTTGTGAGGGACATCTCAGATTCACAGAAACAACCGTGGACATCTTGAGGACAAGATGTCGAGAAGGTCTTCATCCAAGGGTGACCTTCCTGATCTTGATTTTCTCGATCCCTATACTACCCCTCTGTCTACCCCACTTGTCTGAGGGGTGCAACAAGTCATTTTCCCACCTGCAGTGCGCAATTCAAGGGGACTGGCATCGGTGATTCAGCCAACTCTCCGGCCGACAGCGATTCAAAACAAATTTGTGTGCACAGTATATGAAGGTATTGTTTGCCCATTACCATCAAACAACATTACCTGCTTACTGTTTTATTAGGGTCAGGAATGGAACATCAACAGCAAGGCTTGAAGGGAGTGGACATGATACATCACGTGCAGATTCCAATGTGTGAATACATTGGTGCGTTGAGTTTGGAACATCCCGAATCTGACAGGGCGGCTGCAAGGATGGCCCATGACCTTCAGTGTCCAGTCGAGGTACGATCTCCAAATTGAACTATCGACTGGCACCCCTGAGTTGGTCAGGCAAAGCGTTGCATCAATGTGTGCTGAACCCTCAGGACGTTGGGCCAGGTGTCCCGTCTTCTAGCATATAATTGATCGATGTTAAAGGTCCCAAGTGTCTTTCGACGACGAGTAGGCAAGCTGTCACCAGTACCCTGAACAATTATACAGTTCTAAAAGCTTGAAAGAATATCAGGTTTGGCCAGTCAGTTTGTGAAATACTTGGACCACCCATACTTGCTTGACGGGACTGTGTGCAAGACGATGATGATGTTCATAAATTCACACCTCCTGACATGGTTAGACTTTTTAAGGAAAGGAAAACTTGTTGGTCTTTCAACAGAGAGATGGAGGATCAACAAAAACCCACCTCACATTATCATAACACCAGCACTGGTCAGTCATCAGCTTATGAGAGGGAACAGGTGATCTAACTTCACACCATTATTAGTATACTCTTCTCTCCGTGCATAAAAGGTAATGGTGACCAATTGAAGAACAGAATGAACAACAGCGCGTTATGTCAACACCTTGTGGCGCAGCAATCACACGTTTACAACAATTGTCTCCGATGTCATGACGTCCGATGGTCTCCGATGTCACGCGTCTCAGATGTCATGACGCTCTCCGATGTCATGACAGCCCGACGGTCTCCGATGTCCACGATGGCCCGAGGGTCGCGATGTCAACGACAGTCTCTGATGTCACGACGGCCGATGGTCTCCGAGTCATGACAGCCCAACGGTCTCGATGTCATGACAGCACCGATGGTCTCCGATGTCACGACGGCCCGACGGTCTCCGATGTCATGACGGCCGACGTGTCTCGACGTCAGTTAAGGACCCGAACGTTCTCCGATGTCACAGAGGACCCGAGGTCCGAGAGGAACCGACGGTCCTACGACGTCACGAGGACAAATAGAGTGTAAAGTGGATGGGTTTCTACAGAATAGTCCTCTGGGTCACCAGAATTAATCTAACCCCAACTTGTTGCTTCGTTTTTTGAACTCGGGCGCACATTATACAGAGAAAATAATTATGGACAATCGCAAAATGAGGAGGATGTGAAGAGTCATGGAATACACAAGAACCCAGAGCACTTGGGGATGTGATGACAATGAGGGACATGGGGGGAACATAGGAGGAGCAAGTACCGTGGCAACCCCACAAGAGGCACAGAGTCCCCGTAGAGCCGTGCGTGTAAAACCGTTGGTGAATGAGGTGCAAGTCGTGCATCGAAATAAACGCGCTAACGCTGTTCAGTCTCGGAGTAGATGAGGGGGTCACAAAAAGGATTAACATAACGAACCGTCCTTTTGCCAGCATCGCGTTCTTAATCAATGACCTTGGGAATCGATTCGCTCAGCAAATCAAAGGTGAAACGGGAAATAAAAGGAAGATTTAGGTACTTCAGACGAGGGCATTATAATCTATTATTAGCATACGAATATATGAATGTTTTGGGTAAGGAGGCTGTAAAGAGAGATTAAACATGAGAATTGGAAGAGGCAAGGAGTATGATAGGAGAGGGGAAGGAGGGTGGAGGAGGTGGGATGGAAAGGATGTGGGGAGAGAAGAGAAAATATGAGAATGGGGGCAAGGAGCGAAAGACCCACCACTTTCCCCAATCGTAATAAATGAATGTTACCAAGATATATCAAATAACTATGCAGATTAGGACGTCAACACAGGCTTTGTAAATATCTACAGGATCTAATGCACAGAACATAACTACAAATTCAGAAAACGACGAAACAGCAAAATGAGGTTCCAAATTTTGTTGATTGGGTGAAAGGAAAGTGATGCAAGAATCCTGATGACTCGATGTGGACTATTAATTTGATCTGGGCTTTCCCACCATTAAACTA
>CM068967.1:5710506-5728672 GCA_035128595.1 Eptatretus atami | reverse complement strand
TGGAAACTGGGGGAAAGGAGACCATTCGTGGAAACTGGGGGAAAGGAGACCATTCGTGGAAACTGGGGGAAAGGAGACCATTGGTGGAAACTGAGGAAAAGGAGACCATTCGTGGAAACTGGGGAATAGGAGACCATTCGTGGAAACTGGGGAATAGGAGACCATTCGTGGAAACTGGGGAAAGGGAGACCAATCGTGGCAACTGGGGGAAAGGAGACCAATTATGGCAACTGGGGGAAAGGAGACCAATTATGGCAACTGCGGGGGAAAAGGCAGACCAAATCATACAAACTCGGAAGAAGCCAACCAATCGTGGCAAACTGGCCGGCAAAAGGAGACCATTCGTCTGGGAAACTGGGGAAAGGAGAAACCCAAGGGTCGCTGGCACTGGGCAAAAGGAGAACCAATCATGGCAACTGGGGGCGAAAAAGCAGACCAAATCGCTTGTCGGACCAACTGGGGGGAACAGGAAGAACCAATTATGCGCAACTGGGGAAAAAAGGAGCAGACCAATCGTAGCAACTGGCGCGGAGAAAAAGCGAGAGCCATATCGTGGGACGCAAACCGGGAAGAAAGAAGCGAGAAGACAATCGATGGCAACTGGGGGAAAGGAGACCAATTATGGCAACTGGGGAAAAGGAGACCAATTTGGGCAACTGCGGAAAAGGAGCCAAATCGTGTGCAACTGGGGAAAAGGAGACCAATTCATGGACAACTGGGAAGAAGCAGGACCCATCGTGGCAACTGGGAGGGAAAAGGAGACCAATTATGGCAACTGGGGGAAAAGAGAGACCAATCGTGGCAGCTTGGGAAAAGGAGACCAATCGTGCAACTGGGGAAAAAGGAGACCAATCGTGGCAACTGGGGGAAAAGGAGACAACGTGCAACTGTGGAAAAGGGACCGTAGCGGAGCAGACAATCGTGCAACTGGGAAGAAGCAGACCAATCGTGGCAACTCGTCTACATCTCTCTGGCCATTGTCAGAGAACAGCTAAAGTGCTGGCGAGTCTGACAGTTCACTCAAGCAAACTGGCAGGGACTGCAAGCAGCCGTTACACTTCAGAACTGATCTACATCTACATATCTACTGCCACTAATATTAATTTAGCCTGAGAATTCTTGCACAGAAACTTGCTCTCTATTATACACAGATTCATCCCATCTCATGTTCAGTTATCTGACCCATCCTCCCATTATTGGTACTCTGAATCCTGTGGTGAAGCAGTTGCTTTAAAACAATTTGCATTCTCCTCCTTGAAGGCAAGTCCAACCAAGGACAACCACAGATCATTCCACAAAGCCCACAACAAATGTGTGTCCACTCTCAGGAGAGCCAGAAAACAACAGCTGCCCAATCTCAAGAATTAGCATTCAAACTTGTCTCCCTCCTCTAAAACCTGGTGGCACCTTGTCAAGTCAGTCTCTGGAGTATGCTCCCCTTGCGTCTCTTCCCTCACTTAAAATGGTGCCACAGCCAACTCCACTTGTGAGAAGGCCAAATGCCTCAATTTTGTGTTTGCTTCAAAATCTTGTGTCTCTAGCTCCTTTCTCTCGATACCCACCCTTCCCAGTCATACTCAATTGCTCCTTATTTCCGTGTCTGTTGCACCTGAAAAGGTGGAAAAGTTTATGGCAACCCAAGACTCTGACTCTGCAACTGGACTGGACAGCATCAGCTCACGTGTTCTAAAAACTTGCTCTGCTGCTCTTCCGCTTCCGCTTTCTGCCCTTTTCACTCTGTCATTAACCATGCGTTATCTCCCATATGCTTGGAAATCAGCCAACATCACTACATTACATTAAAAAGGTGTAAAAACGTATCCCCTTAACTCTGGACCAATTAGCTTCCTTTCACTCATCAGCAAAGTCATGGACTCCATCATCGCAGTTCACATAAAATAGTTCCTTTTCGAAAACATCCTCATCTCAGATAATCAATTCAGATTCAAACCTGGTCACTCTACCTTGGATATGCTGCTTCTACTCTCCCAACAATGGATGGAGGTCCTCAATATCAGTCATGAGATCTCTCTGGACATATCTCAAGCTTTTGATACATTCTGGCATCCTACACTGCTCTCCAAAATGTCTGCTGATGGAATCCAAGGCCAACTCCACTTGGAGTACTGACTTCCTCCACTTTCATAGCCAATGTGTGGCTCTCAACAGAACCCTTTCTTCTCCTCTCCCTGTCAAGGCTGGAGTACCCCAAGGCAGTGTTTTAGGCCCCATGTTATTCTTAATCTTCATCAATGATCTCACTGACTCTGGAAAAACATCTATATCTCTTTGCTAATGACTCCACCATCTGCTGCAACATTCCTCATCCTTCTGACAATCAGGCAGCAGCCTCTTCCCTCTCCTCAGGCCTTGACAAAATCATAAAATGGTCAAACACTTGGAACATGTCTTTCAATTCTGAGAAATCAAAATGTCTGTCTGTTAGACAGAGAGACTCTCTGTCTGTGTCTCTGTCTCTGTCTCCCTTTCCAAAAAGACTGTTCTGCAAACCCTCCGATCTACTTTCTCAACAACCCTCTCGAAGAGGTTCAATCACTCAAACTCTTGGGTCTCACTCTGCCATGATCTCTCTTGGACAATCCACATTTCAAAATTGGCCTCCAAAGCCAGATGCCGACTGGGCATCCTCTGTCATGCAAAGTCCTTCCTTGGCACACCTGAGCTCATATGCACCTCCAAGGCTTTCATCCGCAGCTCGATGGAGTACTGTTCTCCCCTATGGGCTAGCTCCTCTGCCCCACATTTTGCTCAGTTTGATACTGTAGAAACAAAGGCCTTCAATATCATTGCATTCTCTCATGATGAAGCGAATCTATGGGCACATCACTTCCACCATTGCCAACAACGGTTGATGGTCTCTCTGTCTTCTACACCTCATTTCCAGTCTTGCACCCTCTGCTCTCCATGCTTTATCCCCCCCCCCCCATGTATCTGTAGGATGCACGCAGTCCACCAGCAACCCCCTCCTAGTGACACTGCCAAAATCCAGAACCACTGCTCACCTCCACTCATTTATTCCTCTTTTTCCCACATGTGTAACCACCTTCCATACTCTCTTCAATGTCATTCTTCCCTCCAGGTCTTCAAGACAGCTGTTCACCACCATCTCACGTCATCCCCCATCCAAAATCATGATCTTTTCCACACCCATTAAACCACCCCCACCTTCAAAAATTTGGCTTTTGTATGAATATTATCCACCCTTTGCATTCTCCCCTAACCCTCCTAGTTACCTACATCCCTTGTTTGCCAATCTCCATCTACCTTCTCCCTCTGCCACGCTGTTCCCTTTGTTGGGTTGTGTTCTGATTTTGTTCTGTCACAGCTCTTCCACAAGCCTAGTGCATGTATATTAAAAAAAAACAACTGGGAAAAGGAGACCAATTGGGGTAAATGGAGGCAATTACAAATTTGGGCATCTGGGGAGGGAGAGAGGTGAATGGGGCAACTGGGGGGGGGGCAATCGGGGCAACTAGAGGGGCAGCAATTGAGTCAATTGGAGGGGGTTAGGGAGGAACGTGTGTGGTACACATTTCATATTCTCACAGCAAACACACCATGTTACTGTGCTCTGATGGAGCATGAAAGGATCTCAGAGACAAAGCACCCACCGCCGGCCCAAGTTGCTCAGTTTCATTGCTTTGTAAAGACACAGATGACAAGGAAAGTAGAACACATCATTTTCAGCATCCAATTCACACAAACTCAAACCATTCGCACCACTTTTATCGTACCCCTGGGCTGTTAGCCACCGCCAAGCGAGTGCAAATGCTTTTGCACAACAATCCTACCTGCAATGGTCTTTCTCTTTTGAAACATTTGAGGAAATTGCACACGGAGTGGTACCATTCATGTAGTTCAGCCCAAGTGGACCTGACACATCTCCCAAGGCCCTTTGGCTTCCTTCCCAAGTAAACATTTACTGGTCTTCCACCACATCACATCTAACAACCCAGTGTTATTGGACAAGAGCAGATGCTTGTGATTGGTAGAGAGAGAGAGAGAGAGAGAGAGAGAGAGAGAGAGAGAGAGAGAGAGAGAGAGACGAGAGAGGAGAATGAGAGAGAGAGAGAGAGAGAGAGAGAGAGAGAGAGAGAATGAGTCATTACCAATATAAAGGAACCGCAGCCATGAAAGGTGAAATATTTTGAGGATACCACACATAGCACCCAAAATTACCACAGTATTCTAACCCTAGGATAACGCCTTTATCCACTACAGATACGACAATGGCACTCGGAACCTTGACACATTATTCTTGCACATTCTGACCTCCAGGAGCTCTTTAGTTCTACTTTAAGATCTAAGATTGTGGCGTACGTAAGGTGCACCAACATGATTCAAATCTCCCAAAGAGGTCAGATCACCTGTATCTGACATTTGTTGTTTGGAATGTAAATGAGGGAGCTCACGAGAGTACACAATGTGTAGGTAACAACCCTCAGAACGATTATGGGGTGTTGTAAAAGTATCCGTTGACCTGAACCTGGGTTGGAAAAGAAAAGCTACGTTGAACGCCATGACTTCAGAGCACCATGCCGGAAATACTGCGCCAAGGAGCACCCAGGATTTGTGAGGGACATCTCAGATTCACAAGAACAACCGTGGACATCTTGATGGACAAGATGTCGAGAAGGTCTTCATCCAAGGGTGACCTTCCATGATCTTGATTTTCTCGATCCCTATACTTACCCCCTCTGTCTACCCCACTTTGTCTGAGGGGTGCACAACGTCATTTTCCCACCTGCAGTGCGCAATATCAAGGGGACTGGCATCGGTGATTCAGCCAACTCTCCGGCCGACAGCGATTCAAAACAAATTTGTGTGCACAGTATATGAAGGTATTGTTTGCCCATTACCATACAACATTACCTGCTTACTGTTTATTAGGGTCAGGAATGGAACATCAACAGCAAAGGCTTGAAGGGAGTGGACATGATACATCACGTGCAGATTCCAATGTGGTGAATACATTGGTGGTTGAGTTTGGAACATCCCGAATCTGACAGGGCGGTGCAAGGATGGCCCACTTACCTTCAGGTGTCCAGTCGAGGTACGATCTCCAAATTGACTATCGACTGGCACCCTGGCGTTGGTCAGGCAAAGCGTTGCATCAATGTGTGCTGAACCCTCAGGACGTTGGGCCAGGTGTCCCGTCTTCTAGCATTAGTTGATCGATGTTAAAGGTCCCAAGGTGTCTTTCGACGACGAGTAGGCAAGCTGTCACCAGTACCCTGAACAAATTATAAGTTCCTAAAAGCTTTGAAAGAATATCAGGTTTGGCCAGTCAGTTTGTGAAATACTTGGACCACCCATACTTGCTTGACGGGACTGTGTGCAAGACGATGATGATGTTCATAAATTCACAACCTCCTGACATGGTTAGACTTTTTTAAAGGAAAGGAAAACTTGTTGGTCTTTCACAGAGAAGGATGGAGGATCAACAAAAACCCACCTCACATTATCATAACACCAGCACTGTCAGTCATCAGCTTATGAGAGGGAACAGGTGACTACTTCACACCATTATCTAGTATAACTCTTCTCTCCGTGCATAAAAGGTAATGGTGACCAATTGAAGAACAGAATGAACAACAGCGCGTTATGTCAACACCTTGTGGCGCAGCAATCACACGTTTACACAATTGTCTCCGATGTCATGACGGTCCGATGGTCTCCGATGTCACGACGGTCTCAGATGTCATGACGGTCTCCGATGTCATGACAGCCCGACGGTCTCCGATGTCACGATGGCCCGAGGGTCTTCCGATGTCACGACAGTCTCTGATGTCACGACGGCCCGATGGTCTCCGATGTCATGACAGCCCAACGGTCTCCGATGTCATGACAGCCCGATGGTCTCCGATGTCACGACGGCCCGACGGTCTCCGATGTCATGACGGCCCGACGGTCTCGACGTCATGAGGACCCGACGGTCACGAGGAACCCGACGGTCTCGACGTCACGAGGACACAATAGGTGTAAAGTGGATGGGGTTTTACAGAATAGATCCTCGTGGTGTCACCAGAAATTATCTAACCCCAACTTGTTAGCTCGTTTTTTGAAACTCTGGGCGCACTTGAATACAGAGAAAATAATTTGATGGAAATGCAAAATGAGGAGGATGTGAAGAGTCATGGAAAACAAAGAACCCAGAGCACTTGGGGATGTGGATGACAATGAGGGACGATGGGTGGGGAACATAAGGGGAGGAGCAGTTACCGTGGCAACCCACAAGAGCACAGAGCCGTAGAGACCGTGCGTGTAACCTTGGTGAATGAGGTGCAGTCGTGCATCGAATAAACCGCTTACCTGTTCAGTCTCGGAGTAGGAGAGGGGGGTCACAAAAATGGATCACACATACGAATCCAGTCCTTTTGCCAGGCATCGGTTCCTTATCACAATGACCTTGGGAATCGAGTTCGCTCAGGAATCAAAGGTGAACGGGAAATATAAAGGAAGATTTAGGTACTTCAGACGAGGGCATTATAATCTACTTATTACATACGAATATGAATAGTTTGGGTAAGGAGGGCTGTAAAGAGAGATTAAAATTGAGAATTGGAAGAGCAAGGAGTATGATAGGAGAGGGGAAGGAGGGTGGAGGAGGTGGGATGGAAGGAGTGGGGAGAGAAGAGAAAATATGAGATGGGAGCAAGGGGAGCGAAAGACCTCACCACTTTCCCCCAATCCGTAATAAAATGATGTTACCAAAGATATAATCAAATAACCTATGCAGTTATGGACGTCAACACAGGACTTTGTAAATATCTACGGATTATGCACAGAACATAACTACAAATCAGAAAACGACGAAACAGCAAAATGAGGTTCAAATTTTGTTGATTGGTGAAAGGAAGTGATCAAAGAATCCTGGATGACTCGATGTGGACTATTGATTTGATCTGGGCTTTTCCCACCATTAAACTAATGGGCTCACAATCCCACATCAATGGAGAGAGAGAGAGAGAGAGAGAGAGAGAGAGAGAGAGAGAGAGAGAGAGAGAGAGAGAGAGAGAGAGAGAGAGAGAGATCAGCTCAATACCATCATGACATGCATGTGACTACGCTTAATGGGATCTTCCCTACTGGGTGGGGTCTGCCCTACTGGACTGGTGGAGCGACTGTTATAGCAATTGATGCAAAATGGTACAGCCGAGCTTCACATCTAGTATCACCCAGCAGGTAGAGAGGGTAAACCACATGCACCGGAACATGCAGGCGACAGTGGCACCAGCCTGATGTCAGGAGAAATATCATAAACCCGGCAGGTCCATTCACTGACACTGCCTATAGAAAGTGTACACACCCTCTTTCAAAATGATCACCTTTTGTTACCTTATAACCTGGAATTAAATCAGAATTTATCCACCTTTAGTTACACATCGTAACACACAACTTCCAAGTGAAAAACAAATTCTACAAATTTCAAAAAATTAATAAAAAATACAAAACGAGAATATGTTGGTTGTATAAGGGTGCACCCCCCTGAGTTAATACTTGGTGGAAGCACCTTTGACAGCAATTACAGCTGTGAGTCTGTTGGGAGAGGACTCCACCAACTTGGCACACCTTGATTGGACAATATTTGCCCATTCTTCTGTACAAAACTGTTCAAGCTCAGTCAAGTTGCGTGGGGAGCGTTGATGGACAGTGATCTTCAAGTCGTGCCACCGATTTTCGATTGGATTTACGACCGGGCTCTGACTGGGCCACTCAAGGACATTTATCTTTTTGTTCTTTAGCCACTCCAGTGTAGCTTTGGCTGTGTGCTTTGGGTCGCTGTCATTCTCAAAGGTGAATATCCAACTCAATCTCAGCTTTCTTGCAGAAGGCAGCAGGTTTTCCTCTCGGATTTTAATGTATTTTGCTCCATCCATTTTCCCTTCGATCCTGACAAGTGTTCCAGTCCCTGCTGATGAGAAACATCCCCATAACTTGATGCTGTCCCCACCATGCTTCACAGTAGGGATGATGTTCTTTGGATGATGTGCTGTGTTGGGTTTGCACCAAATGTAAATTTTGCATTTGGGCCAAAAAGTTCCATCTTGGTTTCGTCAGAGCACAAAACGTTTTTCCACATGGCTTCAGAATCTCTGGAGTGTTTTTTTTGCATACCTTAAGTGGGACTCAAGGTGAGCTTTTTTGAGTAATGCCTTCCTTCTTGCCACCTTTCTGTTCAGGCCAGACTTGTGGAATTCTTGGGATATTGTTGTCGCATGCACACAATGACCAGTCTTTACCATAAAGGCCTGTAGCTCTTTCAAAGTTGCCATTGGCCTCTTGGTGGCCTCTTTGATCAGTCCTTACTCGGTCATCCAGTTTGGAAGGACGGCCTGATCTCGGCAGGGTGTTGGTGGTTCCATACATCTTCCACTTCTTAATGATTGTCTTGACTGTGCTCCAAGGGATATTCAAGGCCTTTGAAATATTTTTATACCCATCCCTTGATCGGTGCCTTAACACAACTTTATCCTGGAGGACTTTTGAGAGCTCCTTGGTGCTCATGGTTGAGTCTTTGCTGTGAAATGCACTTCCCAGTAGTGGAAACATGCAGGAACAGCGACTTTATTCTGAAATAATCAGAATCATGACAATTTAACTAGGTGGAGGCCAATTAACTTGGTGTGTGATTTTGAAGGTGATTGGTTACACCTGAGCTAATTTACAATTGTATTTTAAGGGGGGGGGGACATTATACAACCAAGATATTCTAGTTTTGTGTTTTTAATTAATATTCTGAAATTTGTTTTTCACTTGGAAGTTGTGGGTTACAATGTGCAAATAAAGATGGAAAATGTTTGATTTAATTCCAGGCTAAAAGGCAAGAAAAGGTCAAAAATTTGAAAGGGGGTGTACACTTTCTATAGGAACTGTAATAAACACTTTCATTACGTACTGCTTGGCAAATGTACCATTTCTCAGCTTACACATTCTCGTTCATGCCATTTCTTGGGCAGATCAATTTGGCCATGTTAATAGCTCACATGCAAGATAGCTCAATATAATATTTGATGTTCCCACAAACGCAAACAGCCAGCATTGCACCAGGGTTCAGTATCCTCTGAAGACAATCAACCCTAGAATGAAGCGGTTTAGAGTGGAACACACTCCTCTACCTACCTACCTCCCTCCCTCCCCGCCCTTAACCGTCATGATCACTGTGCTGATGCACTTTGGAAAAAAGTCTCCATTGTGTTTGTAACTTTTGATGATCATGATCCCAATCAGGTCGATGACTTGATCCATCAATATCGGAGTCCGGTTACAGCCATTGCAGTTGTCGGCTTTAGAGATCAAGTGGAGTGTATTAAACCTTGTGTACTTCGTACCTGTAATGGAGCAGCTCAACTATAGATGCTTCACATGAAGGCAAGGTATTTCACAGCATGAGAGGTCAGCATCACACCTGCATCTCAAGGACACAGCACCAAGGCAAAAAGAACCAACAAGATGGACACCACACAAAACATCGCTCTACAGTGGAGAGAATACCGATGCTGTTTCTTGGACCAGGAGCCACCATCTCACAGCATGATTGACATACCCCAAGAGTAAGATCACTTCTTCGGTTGGCAGGACCTAAGGAGATATCAACGGATTTACAACATGAAGAGAAGGACAAAAGTAAAGGACTACAATCCACATTGTGTTCTAAAGATAATAAGCAGATCAAAGCAGCCTCAAAGAAATGCATCGATAGTGTACAAAGCCATGATGTGTTAACGAAGTAAAGCAGCTAGTGATGGTGACTATTCATCGATTTGAAAGAGAGAAAGCAATGAAACAGATGCACTTCATATTATGATAGAAACCCTTCAATCATCACATTCAACACACAACAACAAAGGGTTGCTCAACATGCTATTACACAAATAAAACAAAACTGCAAAAAGAAACAGAGCAAAAGGAAAGGTAACAGGAGGACTAACTGAGTCATGGACTAGCCGAGATGAGCTGAGGATGAGCCGAGACAATGAGGAGAGATGAGGAGCCGAGACAATGAGGAGAGACGAGGAGCCGAGACAACAAGGAGAGACGAGGAGCCGAGACAATGAGGAGAGACGAGGAGCCAAGACAACAAGGAGAGACGAGGAGCCGAGACAAGAATTCACAGCTCGGCTACCGCTTGGAGGCAATTAGAACTGGAAGCTCAAAAAGCGAGTAATTAACACCTGTGCATTCTTTCCCACACTTCATTAGGTCCCATGAAGTAAATCATACCGATGCCAAGAACAAATCAAACTGGAGGAAGAGTGACTGAGTCAAAGACATCACTCATGGTTGAAGAAGTGAAGAAGATCCATCAATGGCCATGGGGGACAGAAGAGTCGGTGCTCAGTATCAAAAGCACGAGAAGAATGCAAGGAGACCCCTCTTCCATTTTCTGCGATCGAAAACCTCCTGCCCTTTCCAAATCAGAGTGACCAGAACGAAACCAAACCGATGATCACCGATGGGCAGGTTGGAGATGACACTTGATGCTGATGGAAAGAATGGATTCCATCGTTTCCTTTTTTTCAAAGAATTGTCACATTTGATTGCTTGCTCAAAGATAGGGTAAGAATAAAGGGCATCGAAGATAAAGTTGTGGTGGTGGACCCTGAACAATATAGATATGTTTTCGCACTGCTAATGCAACAAGGGGATGAAAACAACCTGCTGCAGAAAAATCCAATCATATCCAACTCAGCCTTAATCAGACACACAAAGTAAATGCCGAAGGATATAAACTATAATGAGCCTTTACAAAACACGTGATTAACAGCAAGTCATAATTAACAAAAATGAGCTAAAATTATTTCAGATCTCTCAACTCCCTCAGCAGCCACCACACCTCTCCCCACTTTATTTTTTTTGCTGACATT
Source organism: Eptatretus atami (assembly GCA_035128595.1). Lineage (NCBI taxonomy): Eukaryota > Metazoa > Chordata > Myxini > Myxiniformes > Myxinidae > Eptatretus > Eptatretus atami. The sequence continues at coordinate 5,717,783 of CM068967.1, read as the reverse complement.
GCCGAGGATCGTATGAGAGCTAACACACAATGCACAACAAGGGGGGCAGGAGGCAAGAGGGGTAGGAGAGGGAAGGAAAAAATAGTGGGGAAGAGAGGTGGGGTTGCCTCTGCCGGTCATCCTTCCGAGGTCGGCAAAATGAGTGCCAGCTTGCTGGTATCCTGTGTCGGAGTGGCAACCTGTCAGCATGTGCCCAATAACCAAGGAGACTGCTGAGGCAGCACCAACGCTCTGCACAGAGTATAGTCCCAATGGATGGATGGGGTTGTTGGTGGCTTGAGCGACCTGTGGAAATATGGGGGGGGGGACACATTGCAGACAGAGCAGGGGGACGAGACTAGAGAGGAGAACAGTAGAAGACAGAAAGGACAACAAAACTGCCTGCCATGAGAGAGTGAGAGACCAAAGACTCAGCCTCATCACGGGAGATACCAATGATCCAAAAATGCTTGGTTTCCACAGCATGAAGACGAGAAAGGTGAGAGGCAGGAGTGCCAGCCCAGAGGGAGAGCAGTGCTCCATCAGGCTGTGGACGAAAGCTTTGTATGTGGTCAGGAGCTCAGGTGGGCCGAGGAAGGACTTTGCACGACGGAGGATGCCCAGTCAGCGACTGGCTTTGAGAGGCCGGTTGGAAATGTGGCTTTCCGAGGAAAGATCATGGCAGATAGTGAGACCCAGAAGCTTGAATAAAGGACTTCTTCCAGAGGATTGTTGAGAAAGTAGATGGGTGGGGGGGGGGGTTCCAAACAGTCCTTTCGGAGAGACATAGTGAGAGTGTGAGATTTGTCCGGGTTGAAAGGCATGTTCCACGTGTTGGACCAGTTTGTGATTTTATCCAGATCTGCATTGAGCGAAAAAGCTGCTGCTTGCCGATTTGAGGGATGACAGATGGTACGGCAGAGGGTGAAGTCATCAGCAAAGGGATAAAGAGGATTTTCCAGGAATTGGAGAGATCATTGATAAAAACCAGAAAAAGAACAGGGCCAAGAACGCTGCCTTGTGGAACTCCAGCCTGGACAGGAAGAGGGAATGAGAGAATTCCATAAATGGCCACCACGTTGGCTGTGACAGGAGAGGAAGTCTGTGAGCCATGAGTGGAGATGGCCTTGGATACCATAGGAAGAGAGTTTGGTGAGCAGGGCACAGTGCCAGACTGTGTCAAAAGCCACGCGATATGTCTAGGGATATCACTTCTCCATGAACGCGCATTCCCGCTCACTCTCCCACCGCATTCCTGATACCCATCAATGGGTGCCACCCCGATAGCCCACGACGAGCACTCCCGCAATACTACACAACGGGTGACTCCACTGATAGCAGACGACGGACACCCCCCTATAGCTGACTACGAGCGCCCCACTGGTGGCCGACCCCGTGTGGCCCCCCTATACCCGACGACAGGCGCCCTCCAGATAGCTGACTCCGAGCACCCCCCCCAAACGATAGCCGACGAAGGATAGCCCTCTGCACTCGATGACGGGTGCCCCGCGATACCTGACGACGCTCATGCCCATGCCCGCACATATTCCACGACGTGTGCATCTCACTAACTCTAAAACACATCCAAAACCCCAAACACCCTTCCTTAATCCTACAAAAAAACCACCCACGTTTCCACAAAGCCCACAACAGGCATCCACACTGGAAGTTCGAAATGACATGTTCATGTTGAACTTGCACGGTGTAAACATTGGTACACTCACTCACTCACTGTACGTACAAGGAGAACTCGCGGGTTACACCGAGCGGGAGGTTTGGGTGAACCACTCGATGGACCAGAGCAAGGGGTCGAGTGGAGCAGCAGCAGCAATTGGGGGTCGAGTGGACCATGAAAAACTGGGTGTCGAGAGGAGGAAGTGGGGGAAGCTACGGTGCGCAGGGCGGTCGTGTCCCAAGCTGCACTCCGTGTTTCTCATGTCCCAGCATCGAACCCAATGGAACGCGCTCGAATGAACACCGAACGCCATTCATTCTCTTGCGCTTTTCCATCAGTATTTCGTTCGTTCGTTCGTTCTGTCATTCGTTCGTTTTGCAATCCCAAATGCACCTGCGACAGGTTAATTGAGAGGGCGAAGCGACTCAGCCCATCGGACACCGGTTCGAGGAATTTGGTTCCCATTCAAGTTCGTCCATCACACCTCGACAGAGAATCGTGATGGTCTTGTTAATGATGTGTAAATGAGATCACACCTCGTCGGAAATCCAATATTTACGTGTTAATACAACCATGGACAATTTGGGCTGAACAAGACGAGGAATATTTAATCTGTAAACTCTACCAAGCGACATCGTTTATCATCTTCATGCAGCGTGAGATTTGTACAATTCCCAGTGGGGGGGGGGGGTTTAATTTAATTTATGACTTTTACAACTTACAAGCTCCACATAACAATCGCGACATACAGGTGAAAAGTGGCATAATTAAATAAATAGCTCCGTTGGGGACTGACAGTTATTTCCCCAACAGGTAAGGTGAAAATGAGGGATTAGGGGGAAGGGGGCATTGCTCCCCTTTCGGAAGTGGTACGTTCATGTTCATGGAAGCACAACTTATGGTTAGAGCATGGTCCCGATGCCTTGAAGCGAGTTTGGTCTGGATCTAGTTTTAATGGTTTCTGAGAAGAGGATTTTTTTAATAAAACACCAATATTTGGAGGAAAAAAACCCTTTCATCCCCTTTATAGGGGGTGAATCTGGGTGGGGAGCACGACCCCGTGAGACCTTGCTGCCCTGATGCATCGTTACCAAATTTGGTCCATATCGGTCAGGAAGTTCATGAGATGTTTTAGTCGAATGTTGTGTTGGCTTTGTGGTTCGGGTGACTGGCTTTGGATCTTAGAGTCCTGAGGTTGAGCCCCGTTTCCATTGAATTAACACCAGGTGGGGCTGACTCAGACTGTCATCCTTCCGAGGTCAGCATCGGCAAAATGAGTACCAGCGTCCTGGTGGAGGGGCACAGCATCAGCGAGCGGCATAGTCGCCTGCCAACAAAATGATATCTACGAAGGAGAAGAAGGAGAAGAGGAGGAAGACAAATGTTTAAGCGGATAGACACGGGACTCACTCGATGAGCACATTTTGGAGAAATAACCAAAAATATATAATTAATACATTTCTCACACTGAAAAAAAAAGTAATCTTGGAACATTTAAGGTCTACATGTACAGATTCAAAATTTTATTTCTACTTAAATCAAGTTTGACAGGATAATAAGGGATACAAGTCTGAAGACGACAATGGTTCACGAGCGGTATTTGAGCGATGTAGATTGTTTCAGAAGTCAGGATGAGACAATGTGATCATGTTTGACCAAGTTTAAATGATCAACATGATGTGGTACGAGTGACAGGTTATTAGCGTGCAAAATGTCGAAAATGGTTTCGTTCAACAACTTTCAAAATTTGACCTTTGCATAACTTTAAAGGTCACAAAACAATGTTGTGGACATTAAATAAGGAAACAGGATACGTGCTATAGCTTATTGGAGTTAGTTGTCGAAGAAGGTCGAAAACCCGTTTGATTCCCACAACTTTGAAATTTGACCTTTGTGAACTTAAAAGGTCAAAGGTGAAGGATATAACCTATGGTGCAAACTTCCTCTGAACATTCCAGGAACAATATAAGCTCATATAGGCTATATGGCATTCGTCGACTCCTCGATTATCATACTTTGATTAATCAGCATAAAAACAAACTTGAAGGGGCGCCACGGGCAAGGTGTTCAAGATAGAGAAAATGGTTTCAAGACTTTAGGTGGGAATGACCTCAAGATTATGCATAACAAATATTCTCATGCTAGCTCTCAAAGTTTGGGCGTTGTATGATTTTATGTCAAAATTCGCAATTTTCTACAGTTTTTGACTTGTGACTTGACCTGGGACGAAATGAAAAAAAATCGAGCTCTGTGGGGCTATGCAGGTGCATTGGCTAACCAATACCGAACCCCTGCCAGATTCGACAAACCCTTGGAGAAGATGCAATTGAATCGGCTACCCCTAAAAACACATGTTTTTTGGGCGTGGCTCCGCCAAATGGGCGCACCACGCCCATTCTCAGGAAAACACAACTAGATCATGATATAAACTCCACCCAAATTATTTCAGGATCGGATCAAAACTCACGGAGCTATGCTCGGGACAGACAGACAGACAAGCGGTAGGCGGACATGGTAGTCGCTACCCAATAGAACCTGACGCGATGGGCCCGTTGATGGGAAGTGACCTGAGGATTAAGCACAAGAAATTCATGATTCTAGCTTCAAGGGTTAATGCTGCAGATTGTTTTTCGTTAAAATACCCCACATTTAGAGGTTTTCGCCGTTGCTAGGCAACGAGGTGTCCATAGCAACGGTTCTTTCTCACACATAACTAGGACATACCATGAACTTTACAACCAGTTTCATGTAATGACTCATAGTCTCTGAGATATAAGAACTTCGTTTTTTTTGTTTTCGACCGGGTTCATTCAAAGTCTATCTCTCCGAACGTTTTCATGGAGCCGGCTGAATTTTTTGTCAAGGAGGCTGAATGTGTTGCCACAAACGATCATGTTTGATTTTTGAATTTCGATATTTTTATTTTTTAGATTTTTTTGAAAATTCAAAGGCCCGTTGCTAGGCAACCGAGGGGTCCATAGCAACGGTCTCAAACGCGCACAACCAGGTCATGGTATGAACCTACCACCAGTATTTCATCAAAATCGCCTACGATTAACGGAGTACTGGCCTGGACAGACAAACAGAGACAGACAGACAGACATAACGACGGAAACCTGACAATAAGGGGTAGATAGATCGACTACCCAACAGACACACACCCATAACGAATATAGTGGTCACTTACTGACTCGTGAACCAATATCACGGAGTGTGGTGGTACTTCATATGGAGGGATGGTCGAGGAAAAAATGGCCGCCCATTCAAATGTGCACACAATGACACGCTCAAAAACTCCTAAAGAGTACATTCACAAGCAATTAAAAGCATAACTCCTATTCTCAAGCGTTTTCTGAACGACAAAGACTTAAAATCATGCAAAAAATACATCGTTAAAGTACCACAGGGAGAGATCGATAAATTGCCAATTAGTACTTCTTCTTCTTCCTCTTCTTCTTCTTCTTCTTCCTTTTCTTCCTCCTCTTCTTCTTCTTCTTCCTCTTCTTCTTCTTCTTCTTCCTTTTCTTCCTCCTCTTCTTCTTCTTCCTCCTCTTCTTCTTCTTCTTCCTCTTCTTCTTCTTCTTCTTCCTCTTCTTCTTCTTCTTCTTCTTCTGCTCCTTCCCCCCTCAAAACAATGTAAAACTGCTGAAGCTATGATGGTGATTCCAACGCGAGGAAGTTGCTTTGTCTCTGAGCCAGTGCACGCGATCCGAAATTTAAAATATATGAAACATTAATCGTTTTCGTCGGAAAAGAAATGAAACATAAATGTGGACTCAACCAAACAGGCAGGATGGGAGGGAAAGTGGACAGCGTACCATTCCAAACGGTAACATTTTCCAAACATCCCCAAATCACTGAAACAGTATAAAAAACAATTTATAACATAGAGGATTTAATCCACAGCGAAATAACAAATATATAAAACATTAATCGTTTTCGTAGAAAGAAATGAAACTAAATGTGACTCAACCAACCAGCCAGGATCTTGGGAGGGGGAAAAGTGGACGTACCCATTCAAAGCATACATTCCAAACATCCCCAAATCACCTGAAACAGTATAAAAAAAAACATTTAATAACATAGATGATTTAATCCACAGCGAATAACAAAATATATAAAACATTAATCATTTTATTCTTTTTTTAAAACGATAATCGGATGTTTCACATTTGTGGCATCCACATCGTGGACTGACCAAAAGCTAGATGGGGGGGGGGGGGGGGTAGATCTTATACAGCTTATCCATCTATCTATCTATATAATGTATTACTAAAACCTCATTTTGTATGCAATTATGTAGTAGTATGTCTATATGTCTATATATGTATGTAGGTATATGTTAGTATGTAATGTATGTAGGTATGTATGTATGTATATATGTATGTATGTTGTATGTATAATGTTTGTATGTAGTATGTATGTATGTATAGTTGTTATTGTATATATGTTGTATGTTGTATGTAGTATTATATATGTATGTATGTATGTATGTGTATGTGTGTATGTGTATAATGTATGTATGTGGTATGTGTGTATGTGTATGTATATGTATTCTATATGTCTATATTATGTATGTAGGTATATATGTATGTATGTATGTATGGTACATGTTGTATGTATGTATGTAGTAATGTAGCATGTATGTATGTATGTCTATATGTCTAATGTATGTATGTAGTATATATGTATGTATGTATGTATACATGTTGTATGTATGTATGTATGTATGTATATGTGTGTATGTGTATATATGTATGTATGTTGTTATATGTATGTATGATTGTATGTAGTATTTATATATGAGATGTATGTATGTATGTGTGATGTGTGTATATGTATGTAGGTATGTATGTATGTATACATGTTTGTATGATGTAGTAGTATGTATGTTCCGAAATACAGCAAAACGGTACACGATAGCGAAAAAAATTTAGGGCCGCCTTACTCACCATTCTCGCTGGTGTGCAGTATCAAGTTTTCGCTCAAATCGGGCAACGACAAAATTTTAAAAAATCAATTCCCGATTCCGTCAAGTACTCTTCGGGAGAATTTGATCAATGCAAACAACCTCAGCGTATGTAGTTCGCTGGAAGCTATCTTTTTTTTTAATGATTATTAAAAAATCTCAAACATTAGTATAGACAAAGAAGATTTATTTTAAGCATAAAATAAACATCGCCATTTTGATCTCATACTTCCGTGTTCATTAATAATAAAATTGTGTTTAGAAGATTACGCACAATCATTTATTTGACTTTCTTTCTCTGTTTTTTTTTCTTCACATTGACGCGCAATATCAAGTTTCGTTCAAATCAGGCAACGAAAAAAATTATTAAAAACATTCCCGATTCAGTCAAGTACTCTTCGGGTTATTTGATCAATGCAACAACCTCAGCGGTATAGTTCGCTGGAGCTATGTTATTTTTTCTTTTTTTTTTTTGAAATGATTTTTTTATCAACCGCTGTCACAACGGGAACCCAATGGGTTTCACGGGGTCTCTATTATTATATAAAAATGGAAAACCATTGTTGGCGGTGAGGCGGTGAAGCCTTGAAGCCGTCCGTCTCAGCCAGTGAAATAATATGCCTATGATTCACGTCCAGAGTTAGTCGAGAAATG
>CM068967.1:5697177-5709030 GCA_035128595.1 Eptatretus atami | reverse complement strand
TTTAATCGCTTCTCCAATGTCGGAATTAAACATGAGGACCACATCTCTTCCTTGAGTTTGAGCTCTCATACCTGGGATTAAGCACAACAGTCTCTCCTTCAATCGTGTTGTATTGACCTTTCTAGAAAAGTCTGGATCTTCTTCTCTTAATCTGGACTCGTAAAGTCGCCCCATATCTGACAATCTGAAGACTGACAATCTGAAGACTGGCAACGTTTCATCTTGGCGGAATTCTTCTATGTACGAAACTAGCTCACCAAGTATTAGACTATTCGACTTTAGTGCTTTGGGTGTCTCTTACATGCTGAGCATTAATGTTTTCACACAGGCTGTGACGGAATCAGACATGAAAGATGATACCTAGCATCTAAGGCTACATGTCACCTCGGAGAGCTTTCCCAACAGTTTCCTACTTGTAACACTGTGCATATCGACGAACTCGAATATCAATTTTGTCAGTCCTTGCGTCATGGAGATACTCCTTTGTGTCATCTTCTTCACAAAAGAACAATTAGATGTTCCTTGCCATTGAACCCACGCTGCGTCGCCTGGTCTTAACAGGACTTGTCTCCATATTCCAGGTTTCTTTTGAATTCTTTTTCTGAGCACGTTGGAGCTTTTGTTTGTCAAACCTGTTTCTGCAGCTGTTGTGCCATACTGCCTGGTTTGTTGTGAGCGTGCTTCATGCCATCTCCACTGTCACTTCACAATGTCAATATCCTCTGTAAGGCATCAATTGATGAAACTTCCAAATATTCTCAGAAAATAGTTTGCAGCCGCATTCTTTATCACTTCCTCTAATATTTAGCTATGCTGGATTAACAAGCTTTCTTCGGTGTCCTGTTGGCAAATTGCACACAATTTCCAGTCATCAAGCTGTTTTCTCTGGCATTGTCTCTTTATAAATGCACCTCACACAGCATCGATTATCTTGCACTTTTTGGACATCGTTATAGCATGTCAGTGCATTGGTATCACGTATCAAATGTCCTGAAAAAAGGGTGAAAAAATGTTTAGTCCACCAACATTACAATTCTAAACATATATTCTACTTACACACATCATACATGGCATACATCTCATTATGTTCAGACAGCAACTGATTTTAGTGCATCAATTGCAAACAGATCATATCATGCATTGCAAAGAGTGATGTGATTAACCCACGCACAGGGACGTTCTTCTGGAACGCATGATCGACTGACAGCCTGGAACGACCGCGGACCATAGCTTCAGAGCGAATGACAGACAGACTCTGAGAATTATAACACCTTTCAAAACATTATATGAAAATTAAATTGGATAAAGCCATTTCACACACTCATAGCATTTGGATATCAAACATCGAGCAAACACTTTTTAAGTATTTAGTTGTTTATGAAAGGGTCTCATTTCGATTTTAAAGCAGAAAGACTGAAAATGGAGCATTTTAAGTGTGTTTATTGGATTCCTTGTGTGTAAAAACATTGGATTAGACTCTTTATTCAAGTGCTTAGGCCTCTTGGGACCAAGATATCGGAAAAATCGTTTTCGTGGTGGCCATTTGAAATTCAAGATGCTGGCCGTAATTGTCGTCTGATCATGTGTGTCCTGCTCTTATATGGAAGAGCATATAAAAGTAGTCATGTGTAACAGTTTCAACACTTTTTTTCACATTTTGAAGATTCTGGTGAAATGTTGACTTAATCTACTGTACTACATAAGGTGTGTCAACATTGCATCTATGTTATCAATCGCTGCTCTGAGGGTGCTTTAGTATTCATACAGGAGGTACGAGACTCCACCATTGCATCGGGAATTCTATTGAACAGCTAAGTAATATGGGTTACTTTATCCAATGTTTGTTGGATGAAATGCCAGCGATTCTTGCTTCTGCTGTTGTGAAGCGATGCAGGGACATGCCTACAGCTGGTGGAGTTTCAGTGTGGTTCTAAAGTCAGCAGATGTAGACTTGGTTTGCATGATACCTCTGTTTTTTTGTGTTGAAGGCCTGTAGTATTTGCTGTGACAGGTGAGTGATGGATTTATCGAGTGTATATCCGTGTATCAGAGCTTGATGCAGCATTTCCTCTATTTATCTAATTCATCTGGAACGACATCAGAATCACATATTTGGAGTGATCCACCAAATTCCACGACTGTAATCGTTCAATGGCTTTTTGAATAAGCAAAGCACATTGAAGATGTCAACTCCATCTTTGATCGAAGCTCTTCAACGCAACATCCCAGTTTCGCCGTATGGATCAGGCTGGTTTTGCCGGATTCTTCGGTTTACTGAACTGCACCTGTTTTATGTGTACATTATACCATCTCTGAGAGCGGCTCTCTCCAAAGTTCTGTTTGACCTGGTCTCTCATCATATTCTCATCGTCCTGTTCAGCTTCATCACATGGAATTATTCCCCTTGGTTTAGTCTCTTTCAACTGACTGCTAAAACTGCGTTTCGGCAGCAACAAAAGTTTATGTTCTGTTCTAGAGATTCTCTGATGATGTAGCAGGAATGATGAGGAACCGACAATGTTTTGCACATCCTTGATACTTCTGACAATTTTCTGTCATGCAGGCTTTATGGTAAAGGATGTCCTTGACAGAGCATCTGAAGGACTATCAGTTCAGCATAGCTGACACACCACTGTTCATTGCCAGAGGTCTCCACAAGTGGGCAATTCTTTTGCCAACATTATAACTTCGGCAGACATGAAGTTGATCCTTGACAAATCTTGATCCCTGCGCAAAAAAAAAAAGCATTCAGTCTCTTAAATGATGATTTCCGAGATCTGGTGAATGGCTCCTCTGAAATTTTTGAGCAGGCGGCCCATGCGTGACTTGCCAACCGTCCTTTCCTTTTCCGAAGCAGACCAGTCCCTTCATTGGTGAGAGCCCTTGTATGACGCTTCTGCTCGTTTGATGTGTAATGCACTTGTACAGTTAGCGTAACACGCTTCGTGCCACAAGATGTTATTATCCTTCAGTCTGTTCGAGAGGTCCCTGAAGCCGATCCTTGATGACCACAAACTCATTCTCACCATTACCTGCTCTTTGGTTTGCAACATTTAGCAGTTTACGCTATCACCTTTGGCTTGGTAATCACGTCCTCAAGGCTCACACTCCAGCAGATGTACGGTGAAAGTCTCCAATGTAGCTCTGTTGGTCTCCTCTCCTCTCTAGTCTAGCTCAGTCTAGCTCTCCAGTCGGTGTGTATCCGCTTTCTCAGCATCCATGATCTGAATTTTTTTTTTTGTAAGACACATGTACTCTCTGGGTTAATATGGTAAAATGAGAAATTACATGCAGGACATAAAACACTGATTACAAGTACAAAATTAAATAACCTGTCAACATGGAATACAACAATCTATATATTACTAAAACCTCATCTTGTATGTATGTATGTATGTATGTTTGTGTGTTCCCGAATGACAGCCAAAACGGTACACGAAGCGCAAAAATTTGAGCACACCTTACTCACCATTTTCCTGCGTGTGCAGTATCAAGTTTCGTTCAAATCGGGCAAATTATTTAAAAAAATCAATTCCCGATCAGTCAAGTACTCTTCGGAGATTTGATCAATGCAAACCCTCAGCGTTTAGTTCGCTGTCTATCTTTTTTTTCTTGAAATGATTTTTTTGATCAACCGCTGTTACAGCGGGAACCCAACGGGTTCACGGGTCGATCTAGTATATAATAAAATACCAATAGTTTTGTAGTTTTTATGCTCATTTTATGACAATCTAGAAGGGCACTCGGTAGAGCACATACCTCCGCCCCCAATGCCTGATCCATGAGAATATATCTGGCCCATACATTTTGAAACATCGTTTTTTTTGGCACTATCTCTCAATGGTGAAGATCACTAGTAGTCGGATCTGGATCCGGGTTTTCAACAAAATCGAATCAGTTCATCCTTGCCAAACACCGAACCTGTCCACAAATTTCATCCGGATGCATCCACAACTTTTTCAGAATATCCTGTACACAAACAGACAAACAAACAGATAGAAAGGGGTGAAAACATAACCTCCTCACTTAGATGGCGGAGGTATGGATCATAAAAAGGCCGGTCTAAATTCATAAAATTAATCCTTCCTATGGATTTCTCAGATAAACATATGAAGCCCGGATGAAAATTTTGGTTTGACCAGCGATAGACAGTGCTTCAACTTTACGGGCAGCCAGTTATCCGGCGACCGCATCGTTTTCTGCTGAAACAACAGCACAGCCGTGGTTTCCATCCCGGGTGATTCGAGTAGCACCGATACCACGCTTCTCAAATGCATCGGTGATGATCCACAATGATCTTCGGGTCAGGGGAGTAGGATTGTGCGTGTAAAATCTGGCTTCTTGAGCTGTACGAAAGACGTTGGTTATTCCTCAACCGAAACAACGTTGTCTGGGAAGGACGACCAGTGACGACAGCGTCAGAGTGGCAGGGTCTGGCGATCTGGTGGATAATGTGCAGCGAATATATAGTTGGTGGAAGATGTCTCAGGTGACCCATTTGTATAGATAGTTCCATCATAGAATAAAACTTGACGCTTTGCTGGCAAACAGAGACATCAATTTTGCTCCATAAAAGGTGTCCCACCTCGTATAATCGACGTCTACGTCCTTCTACAAGGCCTTGGAAGCTGAATTCTTTCTTTTCGCATGACAAGGGTTATATCAACTTCACCAACTACTTCAAGTGGTGAAGAGCCATCTGCCTACTGAGCTTACTGGGAGCCCTTCTTCATGTTAAGCCTAAATGCTGTGCAGTAGATAGGCATAATCATGTTTCCTGTGGCGTCGCTATCAATGGTTTATGAGTGTGTGATGCGTAAAAGGCATTTATGTAAAGTGATTGGTGGACCAAGATTCTGTGTGCAAAGCCACCACATCGTAAGAAGGTCAACTTCAGTAAGGACACCCGGCGAATCCGGAGATGTCGTTTGTATCATCGTCCGACTGTTCCAAGACGTTGACGATTTGCCGTGCCTTCCGGTCCCGGCATGGAGGTATTTACATCCGAATTTCGGCCACGTGTACATCCGTTAACACTCAAATGCTCCACATTTCACTGAACGATTAATACTGTACAATTAGATGTGTCCACATATGACGTACTGTTTCGGTGTACAACTGCATCGGTACAAAAGCGGAGTGTTTCACGTGATCTGCGGACATGATGATGGACAAATCAAGAGATAATCAGGATGTTTTATAATTCATGTCTCGTTCTGCGTTCGGCTGGTAACATTTTAATACATCTTATACCATAAAACTGAGTTGATACAATGTGCTTTTCAGTCTCGGCCATGATCTCTTATTCCACTAATACAGCCATTGGAATGAATTATAATTATATGTTTGTAAAGTACATTTTGAGATTACTGAACATTTGGTATGTATTTAGTGGGCAACTTAGCTAAATTAGCATAACAATTGTGCTTTTGCGAGGAAAGCACCAAATTTGGACACTAGTAAGCCTAACATATTATGAACAGATTTGATATTGGGCCATCTCAAATTCACCGCTGAAATGGCTTGACAGCCATTTCCACTGCCATCAACAATTTTGAGATGGCCCAATATCCAAATCTGTTCATAATATGTTAGGCTACTAGTGTGCCAAATTTGGCTTTCCTCCGCAAAATGCACCAATTGTTATCTATATTTAGTAAGTTGCCCACTAATTGGAAGTGTGCAGAAAATCGCACAAAACTAGTTCAACATAACGATGGTATTATCATCTTAATAAACACGAGCAGAAAGAACTAATACGGTATACACTACATTCATTGACTTGAGAGATAGATTAGTATAACGCATGGAATACCTGGAAGGTGTGGCAGTGGAAACAGAAACAGTAGACAGGTTTAAATTGGAATTGAAGATACCTGGGTAGGATTTGTGGTAGCTACTAGCTTGTGTGTGGATGGGTGGTGGTTCATGGGTTTGTGCCCACGCAGGAATGGCACCACTGGGTCCTTTCTCCGAGAGGGCGGTGCTTGCTCGAGAGGCGGTGCTTGCTCCGAGAGCGCGTCCTTTCTCCGAGGGCGGTGCTTGCTCCGAGAGGGCGTGCTGCTCCGAGAGGGCGGTGCTTGCTCCAAGAGAGGCGGTGCTTGCTCAGAGAGGCGGTGCTTCTCGAGAGGGCGGTGCTTGCTCAGAGAGCGGTGCTTGCTCCGAAGGGCGGTCCTTATCTCGAGAGAGCGTTTATTACTCCGTGATACAAATACATCACGAACTTCAATGGCAGGGTCGCTCTGACATCACGTGATACAAATAACGACTCCACGAGATATGCGTACATCGTGAAATCAAAATTATTTCACTCTCTGTATATATATATATATATAATATGTGTGTGTGTGTGGTTTGTGTGTTGTTTAATTCCTCACAAAACAACGACATTTATTCCGGGTTTGAGTTGTGCGTCGAGATCGTGTGCGTCACTGCGCCGGAAGTTTACTGAGGGAGCTGGTCTTCGGCGTTCCTCAGTCAGACCGCCGGCCATCGCTATGGATGAGTACCAGGGTTCGACGAGGTGCGAGCCCGTCCAGAGGAGGGATCCCTGGCCTCACAGGAGAAATGTTTTAGATTTTTTTTACACCTCGTCGGCCAGGCCCGTCCGTTCCATGGCGACTCGTGCTTTCGCCCTTACGCTCTCTTACGCTCTTTTCGCTCTTTCGCTCCTCTTCGTCCTCTACGCTCCTCTTCGCTCCTCTACGCTCCTCTTTCCGCTCCTCTTATCGCTCCTCTTCGCTCCTCTTTCTTTCGCTCCTCTTTCGCGCTTGCTTCCTCTTTCGCTCCTCTTTCGCTGCTTTCGCTCTTCGCTCCTCTTCGCTCCTCTTTCGCTCCTCTTTCGCTCCTCTTCCCCCCAACATTCGTTAGATGATACTTTTATCAACATCCGTGTTACCCGACGTGACTCCCCTCTACTGTTAGCAACACTTCCCTCTTTTCCCCTCATTTTAACCCCCACTTTTCCCCCTCCTCGTCTCCACCTCTCCTGCTCCCAGGACGTTGTGCTTTGACTGCTCCCTGTGTTGTGGCGTCGACCGACTTGACGCTCGTCCACCGTTGGAATATTTCATCGTTCCCTTGTGGTGGATGATGTGAAATGATGTTTTGATGATAACGATATAAAATATTATTAACAATATCCTAGCCCCCCTCTACCCCCCCCTCCCCTTCCCAGCATGGACCTAATGGTTTGGTGACGCTCATGTTGTTTCTACAGGTGGTGATTAACACCAGAGCACGCATTTGAGCCGGTGTTCTTTGCTCGAGCTTTCTCGGCTCATTCACCCATTCCCGTGCTGTGCGGTTTCTTACAGACTGTTTTTGTCACTGAAGAGGTGAGCAACATCATAAGGAGGTGAGTGTGCTCGTGGAGCGTGTAGTGTGCTTCTTAATGCGGTTATTCGGTACAGAGAACCCCGTGGGCCGGGCCGATTAATCGTCGAAGTCGACGCACCGGCCAAGGTGAGCTCGGAGATACTTCTAAATCCTGTTCGAAGATGACTGTTCTCTTCACGACACGTTCGGCGAGAGCCCACCAAACCATCTGACAAACTTGTGCTGCCCTGCTGCTGCTAAATTTGGACGACTCTCAGCTTGAGGAAAACTGAAGTCACGGTGCAAGCAGACCTGAGCAAATAACGATCGAGCGTGCAGAACTTGGAGCAAGTCAGTCATGTCACCTACCTTGATAGTGTTCTCCAAGATGATGTCAACCTTGGATTCAGACATAGCCAGCCATATTAACAAAGCACTCAAAAGCCTTTGGTCTGCTGAGTTCAGAGGTGGGAGAGTTAGAGGTAGCCATCTTCACACTAAAATCCAAAGTACGGGCGGTTGTCCTCAACCACACTGCTCGATGGGTCGAGACCTGGACAACGTACCAACACCAACATAAAGCACTTTGAGGCTTTCCATATAGCGCATCTCATCGGCACAGTGTATGTAACTATAGAGTGCTGGAGCAAGCCAGATTGTCGAGCATAGAGGCAACGCTGATGAATGCACTGCTACACTGATTGCACATGTTGTTTGTACGCCGGACGCTCGTCTGCCGAACGAATGTTTTTGGACGGATCAAAGACGGCAAACGGCTCGAGGTGGTCCGAAGCGTAGATTCGAGGATGTGATTAAAGAACATCTGAAAGCGACCAACATCGACCTTGGGTTCGGGAGGATATCTCCGTGACGAGCAAAATGGAGAGTAGCATAACAGAGTGGTGAAGAAACACTGAAACCAATATGTAAATAACCTGAAGGAGAAGCGTTTCGAAGGAAGGAACGATGGCAAATAGCAACCGATGAAACAGATGCCACATGGATCTGCCGAGTGTGCCAGAGAGTGTGTAGACTGTAGATCAAGGATAGGGCTTCACTCGCATGAACGTGTGCACAGAGGCAATAGCTCAACCAAAACATTGTGACAGTCACCGTGGACACCGACGGACAGCCATCATTAGAGATTGCTGTGACAATGGAAAGCATGACAAGTAGGGATTTAAAAGCGAGATCGCATTGGCAGGTTCGCTGACTGTTTGCCGTGGATGGACGCTGGAACCACCGTTCGGAGATCTTTACAGCCGACTTAATAATGATTATGAGGAACTGTATGTGTCAAGAAGCTTGTAGGAGGATCGAGTAGAAATAATGAATGATTGAAAGTCCATCGGTGTGACGTGCATGTGTGGAGGCGGCCATTGGCGAATGTCTTACCAACACAGCAAGTCAACCAGTGGTCATCGAACATCGTGGATCAATGTCTAAATCACCTGGCAAAGCTGAACAAGCCTCTTCAAGTACATCGGTGAGAAGCAAATATAATTCTGGAGGATTGAAAGACTCCATGATCGTTTCGTTACATCATCACGTTAATCAGATTAAATGGACTAGCTCTGTTTCGGTTAAACAAGTGTGATAATTTCTTGCAACATTATATCGAAATTTTTTGAAAGGTAGAAAAATCATGTTATTTTGACTCGAAAGATGCTGCTTTGTTCGAGCATGACGTCGTCTTGGTGGCATCTCGGTCTCTGTTTATGCCTCGTAAGCCAGGAGCCTGTAACGCAGACTGTTTCCCACAGTGACTTGCACATTGTACAGAGATGGATGGCCTGCACTTGGCCAGCTCGTGCTTTTGGGACAACACTACTGACGGTACTCTCCCTCACTGCCTCCCCTTAGACTCTTCCCCTCACTCAGACTCCTCTTACACCCCCACCCACTTTGGACCTTCAAAGCTATTTAACAACATTACATCATTGTATAAACATGGATCCTATCATGGTGAAAGCATCTGAGAGTTTAATGCATTTTCCTCGAAAAGCATGATGTGATCTACACAGGAAGTCTGCACCGTAGATGGGAAAACAAAACGATTTACTGCATTGGTCCGTGTTTGGCCTCGCCATCTGAGCACGTATCTCAAATGGAGGACCCATGCAGCACATGGTCCTCGGCACAAAGGAGGAGAATAATGGAGTCTGTGTCGACATGAACACTTGAGTTTAACACTTTGCATTCCCATTGTTGTTTGCACCGTCCCATACGAGTTGGTGACGCAGACCGACTGACATGTTTCGGATGAGCCGTAACATTACGGGAGACGATATGACCGAAACATTTGCTTTTTCATGTACTTATTGTCCTCGCATCTTCACCCAGACGATGACCATTAGCAAAACTGCAATTTAAAGATGTTACCAAAATGCATGCAATATCAACTCTTTGATTGTATGTTTAATATTAAAAGGAAGCAAACAGACTTTCACTGCTCTTTAAATCTGTCAACATGAAGCGTACAAATCGACTCTTTGTGTTAAATACAGATGGACAACATGGAGGGTGGGGGGTGAGAGAACACCTCTTCCTAGCAGAGAAAGGGAAAATCAGCGTGTTGTCATTCCTTAAGTAGGCGAGCGTACGTCACAAAAATCTTCGAGTAACTGCGCCACGAGCAGCCCTCCTCGAGCAGGTGAGCGTACGTCACAAAACTTCCAGTAACCGTGCCACGAGCGTACGTCACAAAAATATTCCATAACTGCGCCACGAGCATCGCCCTCCTCGAGCCGGTGAGCGTAGTCACAAAAATCTTCCAGTAACTGCGCCGTGAGCATCACCCTCCTCCAGCAGTGAGCGTACGTCACAAAAATCTTCCAGTAACTTTCCAGTAAGTGTGTTTACGATTGTACCATGAGCAAATCCGTTTAATTAATGTACAAAGGACGTTTGTTTTCCACATTGGTATGACTTGCACATGAACACTTCCGCTCCATTCGTCCTGAAAACATGATGTGTATCTGCAGTCCTCGTCATACCTCTTCTTCGAATCACTTAAGTGAGACGCATGAAAGGTTGCGACTCTAGGGAGAGAAAGTGTGTGGTCATATTAAAAAGTCCAGCCCAGGGAACGAAGTACTTATCTCCCTTAACTCATTCATTATGAGATTGTTTCACAGCTTAGTGACAAACCACTGTAGGCACAAAGGTAACTGCGTGTTGTTTACACACACGTTATGGTGAGCCTGCCCGTGCAATTTACCATCATGCTTCCGTTGTCCTTGGAGCTGGTAGACTCTCCGGAGCATCGGCATCGAGTCACCACTTGCTGTCCATTCTGAAAAAAAAAACGGAAACTTATCAGAAAAGGCAGCTATGTGATAAAAACTTGGAAAAGTGTGGACAGCCCTTAAAACATTGCTGAGGATGAGAGGACAACCTGATCGACCGGGTGCCCATGAACCTCGGCACACGGACAATGACAACATGGAGCCTTTAGTCACAAAACATCAGCTGTTTGCTCAACTTTAACCCTTAGTCTATCCATTTACTTTCAACATGCACATACAATTTGTGCTGGCAAGGTCCACCATGGTACTGGATGTGGTGCTGGCAAGGTCACCATGTACTGGACCCGAATCGTGTAAAAGTTTACCGTGAGATATCTCGACTCTATTTCATTTTTCAACCTTTGCATGCAGGACAGAAATCAAAGTTGAAAGTCAGTTGAAGACGGGCAAGACATGATCACACATCAACAAACGCCAGCATCGGCGCTCATCCCAAAAGGCGCGAGTGCCATCTCGGCCATGTTCGGTGAGAAATTTAAAATGGTGATATTTCCACAAAATGGATACTTTCTTCTGGAAAACATTGTACACTTGAAAACTGGGATCTACTCTAACCATATTTGGCTTTGCTGGACAACACTGTTGAGTTTTTTGGATGTAAAACGCCAAGTGATCAATTTTGAAGTTTTTGTCATCTATACTAATAAAAGGAGCCGTGTCTGTTGTTTGTCTGTTATAACTTGAGAACGGATTAACAAATTTCAATAAATCGAACTACGTTGGATTCAGGAAACTCCGGGAAAGTTTGACGGAAAAAAAAAACTTTCTTTTTAGTTGTCTTCTTTTTTTTTTCATGGCTAAATGGCACACGTGGCGAAACTGCAAATGCTGACTTGCGACGGCTGGTTATCCCTCAATCCCAGGAATCCTTTTTCTCCTTGTCCTATTAATTCGCCATCACAGCAAATAAAACAAAACAAAACTGCTGAACCAATTTTGCATGTTCCCAAGGTACCCCAAGTATGTTTCTGTTGGATATCAATCTGAGAGAGATGGGTTGATGGTGGGAGAAGACCCAATTCTCTCGATCTGAATGTACATCGTATAGCGCCACCCGGTGTATCCAGTATACAAATCATCATCTTCTTACATAAAGAAAGTTGAAACAATTTGATAAAATACATTATGGTGATATTGAATTCTGAGTGAGAATATCGAAATGTGTCATTTAAATAATAATTGGTTCAACGAAAGAATCCAACATTAGCTTCATAGTGATCCTCTCTTG
>CM068967.1:5682679-5697152 GCA_035128595.1 Eptatretus atami | reverse complement strand
AAGTATTAGACTATCGACTTTAGTGCTTTGGGTGTCTCTTACATGCTGAGCATTATGTTTTCACACACGGCTGGTGACGGAAGTCAGACATGAAAGATGATACCTAGCATCTAAGGCTACATGTCACCTTCGGAGAGCTTTCCCAACAGTTTCCTATCTTGTAACACATGTGCATATGACCGAACTCGAATACAATTTTGTCAGTCCTTGCTCATGGAGAACCTCCTTGTGTCATCTTCTTCACAAAAGAACAATTAGATGTCCTTGCCATTGAGCCCACGCTGCGTCGCCTGGTCTTAACAGGACTGTCTCAATATTCCAGGTTTCTGTTGAATTTTTCTGAGCATCGTTGGAGCTTTTTTTTTTGTTTGTCAAACCTGTTTCTGCAGCTGTTTGCCCATACCTGCCTGTTTGTTGTGGCGTGCTAATCATGGCCATCTCCACTGTCCCACTTCACAAATGTCAATATCCTCTGTGAAGGCATCAATTATGAAACTCCCAAATGATTCTCAGAACAATAGTTGCAGCCGCATTCTTTATCACTTCCTCTAATATTAGCTCATGCTGGATTAACAAGCTTTCCTTGCGGTGTCCCGTTGGCAAATTGCAACACAATTCCCAGTCATCAAGGCTGTTTTCTCTTGGCATTGTCCTTTTAGAAATGCACCTTCACCAGCATCGCGATAGCTGCACATTTTTGGACATCGTTATAGCAATGTCAGTGCATGGATATAGTACAATGTCCTGAAAAGGGAAAAAATGTTTAGTCCACCAAACCATACAATCTACAAACATAATATTCTACTTATACACATCTATATCATAGCATACATCTCATTATGTTCAGACGCAACTGATTTTTAAGTGCATCAATGTGGCAATAACAGATCATATCATGCATTGCAAAGAGTGATAGTGATTGACCCACGCACAGGGACGTTCTCTGGAACGCATGGATCGACTGACAGCTGGAACGACCGCGGACCATAGCTTCAGAGCGAATGACAGACAGACTCTGAGAATTAATACACCTTTCAAAACATTATATGAAAATTAAATTGGATAAAGCCATTTCACACACTCATAGCATTTGGATATCAAACAATCGAGCAAACACTTTTTAAGTATTTAGTTGTTTATGAAAGGGTCTCATTTCGATTTTAAAGCAGAAAGACTGAAAATGGAGCATTTTAAGTGTGTTTATTGATTCCTTGTGTGTAAAAACATTGGATTAGACTTTTATTCAAGTGCTTAGGCCTCTTGGGACCAAGATATCGGAAAAATCGGTTTTCGTGGTGGCCATTTGAAATTCAAGATGCTGGCCGTAATTGTCGTCTGATCATGTGTGTCCTGCTCTTATATGGAAAGAGCATATAAAAGTAGTCATGTGTAACAGTTTCAACACTTTTTTTCACATTTTGAACGATTCTGGTGAAATGTTGACTTAATCTACTGTATACCATCAGGTGTGTCAACATTGCATCTATGTATCAAATCGCTGCTCTGAAGGGTGCTTTAGTATTCATACAGGAGGTACGTAGACTCCACCATTGCATCGGAATTCTATTGAACAGCTAAGTAATATGGGTTACTTTATCCAATGTTTGTTGGATGAAATGCCAGCGATTCTTGCTTCTGCTGTTGTGAAGCGATGCAGGGACATGCCTACAGCTGGTGGAGTTTCAGTGTGTGGGTCTAAAGTCAGCAGATGTAGACTTGGTTTGCATGATACCTCTGTTTTTTTTGTTGACGGCCTGTAGTATTTGCTGTGACAGGTGAGTGATGGATTTATCGAGTGTATTATCCGTGTATCAGAGCTTGATGCAGCATTTCTCTATATTATCTAATTCACTGGAACGACATCAGAATCACATATTTGGAGTGATCCACCAAATTCCACGACTGTAATCGTTCAATGGCTTTTTGAATAAGCAAAGCACATTGAAGATGTCAACTCCATCTTTGATCGAAGCTCTTCAACGCAACATCCCAGTTTCGCCGTATGGATCAGGCTGGTTTTGCCGGATTTCTCGGTTTACTGAACTGCACCTGTTTTATGTGTAAGCTTATACCATCTCTGAGAGCGGCTCTCTCCAAAGTTCTGTTTGACCGTGGTCTCTCATCATATTCTCATCGTCCTGTTCAGCTTCATCACTGGAATTATTCCCCTTGGTTTAGTCTCTTCTTCAACTGACTGTAAAACTGCGTTTCGGCAGCAACAAAAGTTTATTGTCTGTTCTAGAGATTCTCTGATGATGTAGCAGGATGATGAGGAACCGACAATGTTTTGCACATCCTTGATACTTCTGACAATTTTCTGTCATGAGGCTTTATGGTAAGGATGTCCCTTGACAGAGCATCTGAAGGATATCATCAGTTCAGCATAGCTGACACACCACTGTTCATTGCCAGAGGTCTCCACAAGTGGGCAATTCTTTTGCCAACATTATAACTTCGGCAGACATGAAGTTGATCCTTGACAAATCTTGATCCCTGGCAAAAAAAAAAAGCATTCAGTTCTCTAATGATGATTTCCGAGATCTGGTGAATGGCTCCTCTGCAGAATATTTTTGAGCAGGCGGCCCATGCTGTGACTTGCCAACCGTCCTTTCCTTTTCGCAAGCAGACCAGTCCCTTCATTGGTGAGAGCCCTTGTATGAACGCTCTGCTGCTCGTTTGATGGTAATGCACTTGTACAGTTAGCGTAATCACGCTTCGTGCCACAAGATGTTATTATCCTTCAGTCTGTTCGAGAGGTCCCTGAAGCCGATCCTTGATGACCACAAACTCATTCTCACCATATCCTGCTCTTTGGTTTGCAACATTTAGCAGTTTACGCTATCACCTTTGGCTTGGTAATCACGTCCTCAAGGCTCACACTCCAGCAGATGTACGGCGTGAAAGTCTCCAATGTAGCTCTGTTGGTCTCCTCTCCTCTCTAGTCTAGCTCAGTCTAGCTCTCCAGTCGGTGTGTATCCGCTTTCTCAGCATCCATGATCTGAATTTTTTTTTTTGTAAGACACATGTACTCTCTGGGTTAATATGGTAAAATGAGAAATTACATGCAGGACATAAAACACTGATTACAAGTACAAAATTAAATAACCTGTCAACATGGAATACAACAATCTATATATTACTAAAACCTCATCTTGTATGTATGTATGTAATGTATGTTTGTGTGTTCCCGAATGACAGCCAAAACGGTACACGATGCGCAAAAATTTGAGCACACCTTACTCACCATTTCACTGCGGGTGGCAGTATCAAGTTTCGTTCAAATCGGGCAAATTATTTAAAAAAATCAATTCCCGATCAGTCAAGTACTCTTCGGAGAATTTGATCAATGCAAACAACCTCAGCGTTTAGTTCGCTGGATCTATCTTTTTTTTTCTTGAAATGATTTTTTTAATCAACCGCTGTTAACAGCGGGAACCCAACGGGTTCACGGGTCGTCTAGTATATAATAAAATACCAATAGTTTTGTAGTTTTTATGCTCATTTTATGACAAATCTAGAAGGGCACTCGGTAGAGCACATACCTCCGCCCCACAATGCCTGATCCATGAGAATATATCTGGCCCAATACATTTTTGAAACATCGTTTTTTTGGCACTATCTCTCAATGGTGAAGATCACTAGTAGTCGGATCTGGATCCGGGTTTTCAACAAAATCGAATCAGTTCATCCTTGCCAAACACCGAACCTGTCCACAAAATTATCACGGATGCATCCACAACTTTTTCAGAATATCCTGTACACAAACAGACAAACAAACAGATAGAAAGGGGTGAAAACATAACCTCCTTACTTAGATGGCGGAGGTATGGATCATAAAAAGGCCGGTCTAAATTCAATAAATTAATCCTTCCTATGGATTTCTCAGATAAACATATGAAGCCCGGATGAAAATGTTTGGTTTGACCAGCGATAGACAGTGCTTCAACTTTACGGGCAGCCAGGTTATCCGGCGACCGCATCGTTTTCTGCTGAAACAACCAGCCAGCCTGGTTTCCATCCCGGGTGATTCGAGTAGCACCGATACCACGCTTCTCACAGATGCATCGGTGATGATCCACAATGATCTTCGGGTCAGGGGAGTAGGATTGTGCGGTGAAAAAGATCTGGCTTCTTGAGCTGTACGAAAAGACGTTGGTTATTCCTCAACCGAAACAACGTTGTCTGGGAAGGACGACCAGTGACGACAGCGTCCAGAGTGGGCAGGAGTCTGGCGATCTGGGTAAATGTGCAGCGAATATTATGTTGGTGGAAGATGTCTCAGGTGACCCATTTGATATAGATAGTTCCCATCATAGAATAAAACTTGACGCTTTGCTGGCAAACAGAGACATCAATTTTGCTCCATAAAAGGTGTCCCCACCTCGTATAATGACGTCTACGTCCTCTCACAAGGCCTTGGAAGCTGAATTCTTTCTTTTCGCATGACAAGGGTTATATCAACTTCACAACTACTTCAAGTGGTGAAGAGCCATCTGCCTACTGAGCTATACTGGGAGCCCTTCTTCATTTTTAAGGCCTAAATGCTGTGCAGTAGATAGGCATAATCATGTTTCCTGTGGCGTCGCTATCAATGGTGTTATGAGTGGTGTGATGGCTGTAAAAGGCATTTATGTAAAGTGATTGGTGGACCAAGATTCTGTGTGCAAAGCCACCACATCGTAAGAAGGTCAACTTAAGTAAGGACACCCGGCGAATCCGGAGTAGTGTCGTTTGTATCATCGTCCGACTGTTCCAAGACGTTGACGATTTGCCGTGCCTTCCGGTCCCGGCATGGAGGTATTTACATCCGAATTATCGCCACGTGTCATCCGTTAACACTCAAATGCTCCACATTTCACTGAACGATTAATACTGTACAATGTATGTGTCCACATATGACGTATGTTTCGGTGTACAACTGCATCGGTACAAAAGCGGAGTGTTTCACGTGATCTGCGGACATGATGATGGACAAATCAAGAGATAATCAGGATGTTTTATAATTCATGTCTCGTTCTGTTCGGTGGTAACTTTTAATACATCTTATACCATAAAACTGAGTTGATACAATGTGCTTTCAGTATCTCGGCCATGATTCTCTTATTCCACTAATAGCCATTTGAATGAATTATAATTATATGTTTGTAAAGTACTTTTGAGATTACGTGAACATTTGGTATTGTATTTAGTGGGCAACTTAGCTAAATATGCATAACAATTGTGCATTTTGCGAGGAAAGCACCAAATTTGGCACACTAGTAAGCCTAACATATTATGAACAGATTTGATATTGGGCCATCTCAAATTCAGCCGCTGAAATGGCTGTGACAGCCATTTCCTGCCATCAAACAATTTTGAGATGGCCCAATATCCAAATCTGTTCATAATTGTTTAGGCTACTAGTGTGCCAAATTTGGTGCTTTCCCTCGCAAAATGCACCAATTGTTATCTATATTTAGCTAAGTTGCCCACTAATTGGAGAAGTGTGCAGAAAATCGCACAAAACTAGTTCAACATAACGATGGTATTATCATCTTAATAAACACGAGCAGAAAGAACTAATACGGTATACACTACATTCATTGACTTGAGAGATAGATTAGTATAAAGCATGGAATACCTGGAAGGTCGTGGCAGTGGAAACAGAAACAGTAGACAGGTTTAAATTGGAATTGGATAGATACCTGGGTAGGATTTGTGGTAGCTACTAGCTTGTGTGTGGATGGGTGGTGGTTCATGGGTTTGTGGCAGCGCAGGCAGGAATGGCACCACTGGGTCCTTTCTCCGAGAGGGCGGTGCTTGCTCGAGAGGCGGTGCTTGCTCCGAGAGGCGTCCTTTCTCCGAGAGGGCGGTGCTTGCTCCGAGAGGGCGTGCTTGCTCCGAGAGGGCGGTGCTTGCTCCAAGAGGGCGTGCTTGCTCAGAGAGGCGGTGCTTCTCGAGAGGGCGGTGCTTGCTCAGAGAGGGGGTGCTTGCTCCGAGAGGCGGTCCTTATCTCGAGAGAAGCGGTTCTATTAACCTCCGTGATACAAATACATCACGAACTTGCAATGGCAGGGTCGCTCTGACATCACGTGATACAAATAACGACTCACGAGATATGCGTACATCGTGAAATCAAAATATATTCACTCTCTGTATAATATATATATATATATATGTGTGTGTGTGTGTGTTTGTGTGTTTGTTTAATTCCTCACAAAACAACGACATTTATTCCGTGGTTTGAGTGTGGCGTCGAGATCGTGTGCGTCACTGCGCCGGAAGTTTACCTGAGGGAGCTGGTCTTCGGCGTTCCTCAGTCAGACCGCCGGCCATCGCTATGGATGAGTACCAGGGTTCGACGAGGTGCGAGCCCGTCCAGAGGAGGGATCCCTGGCCCTCACAGGAGGAAATGTTTTAGATTTTTTTTACACCTCGTCGGCCAGGCCCGTCCGTTCCATGGCGACTCGTGCTTTCCGCCCATTACGCTCCTCTTTACGCTCCTCTTTCGCTCTTATCGGCTCCTCTTTCGCTCCTCTACGCTCCTCTTTCGCTCCTCTACGCTCCTCTTTCCGCTCCTCTTTACGCTCCTCTTTCGCTCCTCTTACGCTCCTCTTTCGCTCTTTCGCTTCCTCTTTCCGCTCCTCTTTCGCTCTTTCGCTCATTTCGCTCCCTTTCGCTCCTCTTTCGCTCCTCTTTCGCTCCTCTTCCCCCTAACATTCGTTAGATGATACTTTTATCAACATCCGTGTTACCCGACGTGACTCCCCTCTACTGTTAGCAACACTTCCCTTTTTCCCTCATTTTAACCCCCCACTTCTTCCCCCTCCTCGTCTCCACCTCTCGCTGCTCCCAGGACGTTGTGCTTTGACTGCTCCCTGTGTTGTGGCGTCGACCGACTTGACGCTCGTCAACCGTTGGATATTTCATCGTTCCCTTGTGGTGGATGATGTGAAATGATGGTTTTGATGATAACGATATAAAATATTATAACAAATATCCTAGCCTCCCTACCCCCTCCCCTTCCAGCATGGA
The DNA here is from genome assembly GCA_035128595.1 of Eptatretus atami. Lineage (NCBI taxonomy): Eukaryota > Metazoa > Chordata > Myxini > Myxiniformes > Myxinidae > Eptatretus > Eptatretus atami. The sequence continues at coordinate 5,690,138 of CM068967.1, read as the reverse complement.
CCTCATGGTACCTTGGTGACGCTCATGTTTGTTCTACAGGTGGTGATTAACACCAGAGCACGCATTTGAGCCGGTGTTCTTTGCTCGAGCTTTCTCGGCTCATTCACCCATTCCCGTGCTGTGCGGTTTCTTACAGACTGTTTTTGTCACTGAAGAGGTGAGCAACATCATAAGGAGGTGAGTGTGCTCGTGGGTTACGGTAATGTGCTTTTTAATGCGGTTTAGTTCGGTACAGAGAACCCCGGTGGCCGGGCCGATTAATCGCGAAGTCGACGCACCGGGCAAAGGTGAGCTCGGAGATACTTCTGAAATCCTGTTCGAAGATGACTGTTCCTTCACGACACGTTCGGCGAGAGCCCACAAACCATCTGACAAACTTGTGCTGCCCTGCTGCTGCTAAATTTGGACGGACTCTCAGCTTGAGGAAAACTGAAGTCACGGTGCAAGCAGCACCTGAGCAAATAACGATCGAGGGTGCAGAACTTGAGCAAGTCAGTCAGTCACGCTACCTTGTAGTGTTCTCCAAGATGATGTCAACCTGGATTCAGACATAGCCAGCCATATTAACAAAGCACTCAAAAGCCTTTGGTCTGCTGAGTTCAGAGGTGGGAGAGTTAGAGGTAGCCATCTTCACACTAAAATCCAAAAGTGTACGGGCGGTTGTCCTCAACCACACTGCTCGATGGGTCGAGACCTGGACAACGTACCAACACCAACATAAAGCACTTTGAGGCTTTCCATATAGCGCATCTCATGGCACAGCGTGTATGTAACTATAGAGTGCTGGAGCAAGCCAGATTGTCGAGCATAGAGGCAACGCTGATGAAATGCACTGCTACACTGATTGCACATGTTGTTTGTACGCCGGACGCTGGTCTGCCGAACCGAATGTTTTTGGACGGATCAAAGACGGCAAACGGCTCGAGGTGGTCCGAAGCGTTGATTCGAGGATGTGATAAAGAACATCTGAAAGCGACCAACATCGACCTTTGGGCTTGGGAGGATATCTCCGTGACGAGCAAAATGGAGAGTAGCAGTAAGAGTGGTGTGAAGAAACACTGAAACCAATATGTAAATAACCTGAAGGAGAAGCGTTTCGAAGGAAGGAACGAGTGCAAATAGCAACCGATGAAACAGATGCCACATGGATCTGCCGAGTGTGCCAGAGAGTGTGTAAGACTGTAGATCAAGGATAGGGCTTCACTCGCATGAACGTGTGCACAGAGGCAATAGCTCAACCAAAACATTGTGACAGTCACCGTGGACACGACGGACAGCCATCATTAATGAAGGTTGCTGTGACAATGGAAAGCATGACAAGTAGGGATTTAAAAGCGAGATCGCATTGGCAGGTTGCTGACTGTTTGCCGTGGATGGGACGTGGAACCACCGTTCGGAGATCTTTACAGCCGACTTAATAATGATTATGAGGAACTGATGTGTCAAGAAGCTTGTAGTGAGGATCGAGTAGAAATGAATGAATGATTGAAAGTCCATCGGTGTGACGTGCAGTGTGTGGAGGCGGCCATGGGCGAATGTCTTACCAACACAGCAAGTCAACAGTGGTCATCGAACATCGTGGATCAATGTCTAAATCACCTGGCAAAGCTGAACAAGCCTTTCAAGTACATCGGTGAGAAGCAAAATAAATTGCTGGAGGATTGAAAGACTCCATGATCGTTTCGTTACATCATCACGTTAATCAGATAAATGGACTAGCTCTTGTTCGGTTAAACAAGTGTGAATAATTTCTTGCAACATTATATCGAAATTGTTTTGAAAGGTAGAAAAATCTGTTATTTTGACCCGAAAGATGCTGCTTTGTTCGAGCATGACGTCGTCTTGGTGGCATCTCGGTCTCTGTTTATGCCTCGTAAGCCCAGGAGCCTGTAACGCAGACTGTTTCACCAGTGACTTGCACATTGTACAGAAGAATGGTGCGCCTGCACTTGGCCAGCTCGTGCTTTTGGGACAACACTACTGACGGTACTCTCCCTCACTGCCTCCCCTTAGACTCTTCCCCTCACTCAGACTCCTCTTACACCCCCACCCACTTTGGACCTTCAAAGCTATTTAACAACATAACATATTGAATAAACATGGATCCTATCATGGGTGAAAGCATCTGAGAGTTTAATGCATTTTCCCTGAAAAGCAATTGATGTGTATCTACACAGGAAGTCTGCACCGTAGATGGGAAAACAAAACGATTTACTGCATTGTGTCCGTTGTTGGCCTCGCCATCTGAGCACGTATCTCAAATGGAGGACCCTGCAGCACATGGTCCTCGGCACAGGAGGGGAGAATAATGGAGTCTGTGTCGACATGAACACTTGAGTTTAACACTTTGCATTCCCATTGTTGTTTGCACCGTCCCATACGAGTTGGTGACGCAGACCGGACTGACATGTTTCGGATGAGCCGTAACATTACGGGAGACGATATGACCGAAACATTTGCTTTTTACATGTACTTATTGTCCTCGCATCTTCACCCAGACGATGACCATAGCAAAACTGCAATTTAAAGATGTTACCCAAAATGCATGCAATATCAACTCTTTGATTGTATGTTTAATATTAAAAGGAAGCAAACAGACTTTCACTGTCTTTAAATCTGTCAACAGAAGCGTACAAATCGACTCTTTGTGTTAAATACAGATGGACAACATGGGAGGGTGGGGGGTGAGAGAAACACTTTCCTAGCAGAGAAAGGGAAAATCAGCGTGTTGTCATTCCTTAAGTAGGCGAGCGTACGTCACAAAATCTTCGAGTAACTGCGCCACGAGCACGCCCTCCTCGAGCAGGTGAGCGTACGTCACAAAACTTCCAGTAACCGTGCCACGAGCAGTACGTCACAAAAATATTCCAGTAACTGCGCCACGAGCATCGCCCTCCTCGAGCCGGTGAGCGTACGTCACAAAAATCTTCCAGTAACTGCGGCCGTGAGCATCACCTCCTCCAGCAGGTGAGCGTACGTCACAAAAATCTTCCAGTAACTTTCCAGTAAGTGTGGTTTACGATTGTACCATGAGCAAATCCGTTTAATTAATGTACAAAGGACGTTTTGTTTTCCACATTGGTATGACTTCAGCATGAACACTCTCCGCTCCATTCGTCTGAAAACATGATGTGTATCTGCAGTCCTCGTCATACCTCTTCTTCGAATCACTTAAGTGAGACGCATGAAAGGTTGCGACTCTAGGGAGAGAAAGTGATGTGGTCATATTAAAAAGTCCAGCCCAGGGAACGAAGTACTTGATTCTCCCTTAACTTCATCTATGAGATTGTTTCACAGCTTAGTGACAAACCACTGTAGGCACAAAGGTACTGCGTGTTGTTTACACACACTGTTATGGTGAGCCTGCCCGTGCAATTTACCATCATGCTTCCGTTGTCCTTGGAGCTGGTAGACTCCCCGGAGCATCGGCATCGAGTCACCACTTGCTGTCCATTCTGAAAAAAAAAACGGAAACTTATCAGAAAAGGCAGCTATGTGATAAAAACTTGGAAAAATGTGTGACAGCCCTTAAAAGATGTGCTGAGGATTGAGGGAGCAACCTGATCGAGCCGGGTGCCCATGAACCGGCTCGCACACGGACAATGACAACATGGAGCCTTTGTCCAAAACATCAGCTGTTTGCTCAACTTTAACCCCTTAGTCTATCCATTTACTTTCAACATGCACATACAATTTGGTGTGCTGGCAAGGTCCACCATGGTACTGGATGGTGTGCTGGCAAGGTCACCATGGTACTGGACCCGAATCGTGTAAAAGTTTACCGTGAGATATCTCGACTCTATTCATTTTTCAACACTATTGCATGCAGGACAGAAATCAAAGTTGAAAGTCAGTTGAAGACGGGCAAGACATGATCACACATCAACAAACGCCAGCATCGGCGCTCATGCCCAAAAGGCGCGAGTGCCATCTCGCCCATGTTCGGTGAGAAATTTAAAATGGTGATATTTCCACAAAATGATACTTTCTTCTGGAAAACATTGTACACTTGGAAAACTGGGATTCTACTCTAACCATATTTTGGCTTTGCTGGACAACACTGTTGAGTTTTTGTGATGTAAAACGCCAAGTGATCAATTTTGAAGTTTTTGTCATCTATACTAATAAAAGGAGCCGTGTCTGTTTGTTTGTCTGTTATAACTTGAGAACGGATTAACAAATTTCAATAAATCGAACTACGTTGGATTCAGGAAACTCCCGGGAAAGTTTGGACGGAAAAAAAAAAAACTTTCTTTTAAGTTGTCTTCTTTTTTTTTTCATGGCTAAATGGCACACGTGACGAAACTGCAAATGCTGACTTGCGACGGCTGGTTATCCCCTCAATCCCAGGAATCCTTTCCTCCTTGTCCTATTAATTCGCCATCAACAGCAAAGTAAAACAAAACAAAACTGCTGAACCAATTTTGCATGTTGCCCAAGGTACCCCAAGTATGTTTCTGTTGGATATCAATCTGAGAGAGATGGGTTGATGGTGGGAGAAGACCCAATTCTCTCGATCTGAATGTACATCGTATAGCGCCACCCGGTGTATCCAGTATACAAATCATCATCTTCTTACATAAGAAAGTTGAAACAATTTGATAAATATACATTATGGTGAATTGAATTCTGAGTGAGAATAATTCGAAATGTGTCATTTAAATAATAATTGTGTTCAACGAAAAGAATCCAACATTGGCTTCATAGTGAAGGCGGGAAAGTGATTTTTGCTTGCACCATACATAAGCAGCAACGATGGTTGATGAAGGGATGTTAGCTTGACTTCCCGCAGATGGAAGAGACCTCGGGGCAAAATGACTAGGGTGAATAGGAAGAATAACACATTACCTCATTATGTTAAAGATGTACCGATCTTAGTACCTACCCTTCATCCAGTCCCAAGAACCTCACCTCTGTTTGTGAACTGGAGGGAGAGTAACAAACGCGAGCGTGTAGATGTAGTAATATCAAGCATCCAAAAACGTCAGAAATTCTGCTGGTAATCCCTAAGTTACAAGGGTTTGTTTTGGGCTGTGCATTGAAAAATGACTAATTTCAAAAAGACAGTCATGTAACCGTTGGCAATTGTAGATTACATACGGTGTCACATGGTCAAGTAATAAATAAAATCAGGTATTTTGTTGATGAATCCACAAACAGTTGTGAATGAGGTTAAAGCAAAATGATGAACATTTTTAATAGTGTTAATTAACTAGTATTACTTCAATTAACTTCTGCACTCCTCATATGGAGCCAGTTTCTGTAAAAATGAAAACCTGTCCTCGGTTAATGCAGGTGAAATGAGAGGTGGAATGAAGAACTCATACTTGCTCGTGAAGCTATTGTCTAATCTGCTTTGGCGGACGGGTTAACATGGATAAATCATGAGATGTTGATCGGTTAAAAGCTAACGCCATGGGGAAGCAGGAGAATCTAGTCTTTTGGACGTTTAACGCCTTCATTGGAGCAAAAGGAGCATGAAGGGTTAACGCTTGAGAACTTTCTTGCTTCCCACAGCAGTTACGCTTGACTCCATCATGTCTATTGCTTCTCCAGAAGAAAGTATGAAGTGGTTCAGATGACACGGTATAATCATTGGTTTCAGCGTTTATATTTTATGGGCACGTTCAAAGGGATTACCACACAATGGTAGGAACGGTGCACAAGCAGGATCCCATACGGCACAGTCCAAAGATTCGGAAGCACAACACAGATCTGACATGGCACTGGTCCATCTGAGCCGGTGTTGCTGGAATTGCATGTTAAAGCCCAAATGCGTTGGTTTGTCCTTGTCACTCTGGTCCTTGCAAGTATACGTGACATGTGCCAAGTTGTCATATGTCAATAGTTTACGTCTGCAAACCGAGGTGGACGAGGTATGTATTTCCTGTCTTCTGTCTGATAGGAATCTCAAAGTGAGACAATGCGGACGAAACTTGGTGGAGAGTTTGGGTGGGTGAGAAGAATTAAGCTGATTGATTTTTGTTCGGGTGCCGGGATGCAGATCCGGCCTATTCAGTGAAGATGGCAAACAAATGTTTCAGACCTAATGGAGGTAAGACGCTCCTAACGTCAAGTTGGCATTCTAGTCCTGCCTGTAATAGTGGAATCCTCAATGGTCTAGATAAGTATACAAACAAAGAGTTAAAAACAACAAACTGTGTGTCCATTCTGAGCCCGCCAGAGGACTTGAACCTGCTTGAGGATGCTAAAAGCTTGCAGAGTTTTCGCATGCCATAAGGCCTCACTTGGCGGCCGCCTAAGTCACTTCGGCCGAAACTGCTCTGTTAAATTAAAAAAAAAAGATTAAAAAAAAAGATTTTAAATATATGGTGAAGATTACATACATACAGCTAAAAATAAGATATGTTGTAGTGAGAATAGTTTTTTACAAAATCTGATGATGCCAGATACTAGTTGTGTCTCTACTTGCATGCCAGAATGCCCCAGAAGCACACCTACGAGCATCTAAAATTGCTAAATTCTTCCAGGGGGAGAACCCCAGACCCCCGAAGCGTAAAGGGGGGGAGCCCTCTCCACTCTCCCCCTTCCCCTGGCGTCACATCGTGGCCGCGCAGGCCGGCCAAGCGGCCGCGCAAAATTATACATGTTGGCAGTTTAACCCAAATCATTTTTTAAAACCCCAGGGAGAACCCTAAACTTGAGGGAAATGTTTCTGGATGGATAAGCTCACCATTCACATGTGGAGTGTAATTTGGTTTGTGTGGTTTTTGGTGACCTTAAAAGGCTGGTTTAATGATGCATACACTGGTTATAAGTGAGTGCTGTCACCATATTAACTGAGATCCATTTCTCCAGCCACATTAGGAAAGGATATAGTTCTGGTAATGTGGAGTCGAGAGCTCAGCCAGCAAAATTGTTTTGCAGAACATGTGTTGACCAAAGCGTAGGAAAAAGAACAGCAAGCTGCAACCAACATCAAAAAAGTCAGTCAATGATATCAGACCTGGTCTCACAAGGTACTTTCCATACATAAAATCCACCAAAGTTAGGCTTCCGAAAACCACAAGGAAGACATGCAAAGTAGAATTACGATCCCTTATCGGGTTCTAGAAAAGGTAGCGTGTTATTCGAGTATTAACAAATGGCTCGGGAGAAACGTCAGGTCAGTATGAGAGCATGTGGCCGGAGCCACGTGTCGCTGGTCCAGCTTTTCACCACTTATCCAGAGGCCCGTCTGGCATCCTCCAGTGATGCCGGCTCAAATCCCCATCTCCTGAGATGCGAAACATGAACAGGGTAAAATACATGACCTCAATTTCAGGATAAGTTATTCAATAATTTCTAATCCAGGAGAAATTAATCGACGTCTTCATTTCAAGGGGTAAATCGATCGAGCTCTATTCAGAAAAATAAATTGAGTCAAAATCTCAATTTAGAGAACATTCATACAAAATCGTAATTTCAGGAATGATTAATCAAAATCTCAATTTGGGGA
>CM068967.1:5627152-5677753 GCA_035128595.1 Eptatretus atami | reverse complement strand
TTAAGTATTTAGTTGTTTATGAAAGGGTCTCATTTCGATTTTAAAGCAGAAAGACTGAAAATGGAGCATTTTAAGTGTGTTTATTGGATTCCTTGTGTGTAAAAACATTGGATTAGACTCTTTATTCAAGTGCTTAGGCCTCTTGGTGACCAAGATATCGGAAAAATCGTTTTCGGTGGTGGCCATTTTGAAATTCAAGATGCTGGCCGTAATTGTCGTCTGATCATGTGTGTCCTGCTCTTATATGGAAGAGCATATAAAAGTAGTCATGTGTAACAGTTTTCACACTTTTTTCACATTTTGAACGATTCTGGTGAAATGTTGACTTAATCTACTGTACTACATCAGGTGTGTCAACATTGGCATCTATGTTATCAATCGCTGCTCTGAAGGGTGCTTTAGTATTCATACCAGGAGGTACGTAGACTCCACCACTAGCATCGGAATTCTATTGAACAGCTAAGGTAATATGGGTTACTTTATCCAATGTTTGGTTGGATGAAATGCCAGCGATTCTTGCTTCTGCTGTTGTGAAAGCGATGCAGGGACATGCCTACAGCTGGTGGAGTTTCAGTGTGGGGTCTAAAGTCAGCAGATGTAGACTTTGGTTTGCATGATACCTCTGTTTTTTGTGTTGAAGGCCTGTAGTATTTGCTGTGACAGGTGAGTGATGGATTTATCGAGTGTATTATCACGTGTATCAGAGCTTGATGCAGCATTTCTCTATATTATCTAATTCATCTGGAACGAGATCAGAATCACCTATTTGGAGTGATCCACCAAATTTCCACGACTGTAATCGTTCAATGGCTTTTTGAATAAGCAAAGCACATTGAAAGATGTCAACTCCATCTTTGATCGAATGCTCTTCAATGGCAACATTCCCAGTTTTCGCCATATGGATCAGGCTTGGTTTTGCCGGATTCTTCGGTTTACTGAACTGCACCTGTTTTATGTGTTGCTTTATACCATCTCTGAGAGCGGCTCTCTCCAAAGTTCTGTTTTGACCGTGGTCTCTCATCATATTCTCATCGTCCTGTTCAGCTTCATCAATGGGAATTATTTCCCCTTGGTTTAGTCTCTCTTTCAACTGACTGTAAAACTGCGTTTCGGCAGCAACAAAGTTTATTGTCTGTTCTGGAGATTCTTCTGATGATGTAGCAGGGAATGATGAGGAACCGACAATGTTTGCACAACCTTGATACTTCTGACAATTTTCTGTCATGCAAGCTTTATGGTAAAGGATGTCCCTTGACAGAGCATCTGAAGGAGCTATCAGTTCAGCATAGTTGACACGCCACTGTTCATTGCCAGAGGTCTCCACAACGTGGGCAATTCTTTTGCCAACATTATAACTTCGGCAGACATTAAGTTGATCCTTGACAAATCTTGATCCCTGGCAAAAAAAAAAGCATTCAGTTCTCTTAAATGATGATTTTCCGAGATCTGGTGAATGGCTCCTCTGCAGAAATTGTTTGAGCAGGCGGCCCATGCTGTGACTTTGCCAACCGTCCTTTCCTTTTCCGAAGCAGACCAGTCCCTTCATTGGTGAGAGCCCTTGTATGACGCTCTTCTGCTCGTTTGATGTGTAATGCACTTGTACAGTTAGCGTATCACGCTTCGTGCCACAAGATGTTATTATCCTTCAGGTCTGTTCGAGAGGTGCCCTGAAGCCGATCCTTGATGACCACAAACTCATTCTCACCATATCCTGCTCTTTGGTTTGCAACATTTAGCAGTTTACGCTATCATCCTTTGGCTTGGTAATCACATTCTCAAGGCTCACACTCCAGCAGATGGTACGGCGTGAATAGTCTCCAATGTAGCTCTGTTGGTCTCCTCTCCTCTCTAGTCTAGCTCAGTCTAGCTCTCCAGTCGGTGTGTATCCGCTTTCTCAGCATCCATGATCTGAATTTTTTTTTTTTGTAAGACAACATGTACTCTCTGGGTTTAATATGGTAAAATGAGAAATTACATGCAGGGACATAAAACACTGATACAAGTACAAAATTAAATAACCTGTTCAACATGGAATACAACAATCTATATATTACTAAAACTCTCATCTTGTATGTATGTATGTATGTATGTATGTATGTATGTATATTTGTATGTTCCCGAAATACAGCCAAAACGGTACACGATAGCGCAAAAATTTTGAGCACACCTTACTCACCATTCTCCTGCGGTGTGCAGTATCAAGTTTCGTTCAAATCGGGCAAATTATTTTAAAAAAATCAATTCCCGATTCAGTCAAGTACTCTTCGGGAGAATTTGATCAATGCAAACAACTTCCGCGGTATAGTTCGCTGGAGCTATCTTTTTTTTTCTTGAAATGATTTTTTTATCAACCGCTGTTACAGCGGGAACCCAACGGGTTCACGGGTCATCTAGTATATAATAAAATACCAATAGGTTTTTTGTAGGTTTTTATGCTCATTTTATGACAAATCTAGAAGGGCACTCGGTAGAGCACATACCTCCGCCCCACAATGCCTGATCCATGAGAATATATCTGGCCCAATATATTTTTGAAACATCGTTTTTGGCACTATCTCTCAATGGTGAAGAATCACTAGTAGTCGGATCTGGATCCGGGTTTTCAACAAAATCGAATCAGTTCATCCTTGCCAAACACCGAACCTGTCCACAAAATTTCATCCGGATCCATCCACAACTTTTTGAGATATCCTGTACACAAACAGACACACAAACAGATAGAAAGGGGTGAAAACATAACCTCCTTCACCTTAGATGGCGGAGGTAAGGATCATAAAAAGGCCGGTCTAAATTCATAAAATTAATCCTTCCTATGGATTTCTCAGATAAACATATGAAGCCCGGATGAAAATGTTTGGTTGTGACAGCGATAGACAGTGCTTCAACTTTACGGGGCAGCCAGGTTATCCGGCGACCGCATCGTTTTCTGCTGAAACAACCAGCCAGCCGTGGTTTTCCATCCCGGGGTGATTCGGAGTAGCACCGATACCACGCTTCTTCACAGATGCATCGGTGATGATCCACAATTGATCTTCGGGTCAGGGGAGTAGGATTGTGCGGTGTAAAGATCTGGCTTCTTGAGCTGTACGAAAGACGTTGGTTAGTTCCTCAACCGAAACAACGTTGTCCTGGGAAGGACGACCAGTGACGACAGCGTCCAGAGTGGGCAGGAGTCTGGGCGATCTGGGTAAATGGTGCAGCGAATATTATAGTTGGTGGAAGATGTCTCAGGTGACCCATTTGTATAGATAGTTCCATCATAGAATAAAACTTGACGCTTTGCTGGGCAAACAGAGACATCATTTTGCTCCATAAAAGGTGTCCCACCTCGTATAATCGACGTCTACGTCCTCTACAAGGCCTTGGAAGCTGAATTCTTTCTTTTCGCATGACAGGGTTATATCAACTTCACCAACTACTTCAAGTGGTGAAGAGCCATCTGCCTACTGAGCTTACTGGGAGCCCTTCTTCATGTTAAGGCCTAAATGCTGTGCAGTAGATAGGCATATCATGTTTCCTGTGGCGTCGCTATCAATGGTGTTATGAGTGGTGTGATGGCTGTAAAAGGCATTTATGTAACAGCTTGGTGGACCAAGATTCTGTGTGCCAAAGCCACCACATTCGTAAGAAGGTCAACTTCAGTAAGGACACCCGGCGAATCTGGAGTAGTGTCGTTTGTATCATCGTCCGACTGTTCCAAGACGTTGACGATTTGCCGTGCCTTCCGGTCCCGGTCTTGGAGGTATTTACATCCGAATTATCGCCACGTGTACATCCGTTAACACTCAAATGCTCCACATTTCACTGAACGATTAATACTGTACAATGTAGTGTGTCCACATATGACGTACGTGTTCGGTGTACAACTGCATCGGGTACAAAAGCGGAGTGTTTCACGTGATCTGCGGACATGATGATGGACAAATCAAGAGATAATCAGGATGTTTATAATTCACTGTCTCGTTCTGCTTCGGTGGTAACATTTTAATACATCTTATACCATAAAACCTGAGTTTGATACAATGTGCTTTCAGTCTCGGCCAATGATCTCTTATTCCACTAATAGCCATTTGGAATGAATTATAATTATATTGTTTGTAAAGTACATTTTGAGATTACTGAACCATTTGGTTGTATTTAGTGGGGGCAACTTAGCTAAATATAGCATAACAATTGTGCATTTTGGAGGAAAGCACCAAATTTGGCAACTAGTAGCCTAACATATTATGAACAGATTTGGATATTGGGCCATCTCAAATTCAGCCGCTGATGGCTGTGGCAGCCATTTTCCACTGCCATCAAAAATTTTGAGATGCGCCAATATCCAAATCTGTTCATAATATGTTAGGCTACTAGTTGCCAATTTGGTGCTTTCCTCCAAAATGCACAATTGTTATGCTTAAGTTGCCCACTAATTGGAAGTTGTGCAGAAAATGCACAAACTAGTCAACTAATGTGGTATTATTCATCTTAATAAACACGAGCAGAAAGAACTAATACGGTATACACTACATTCATTGACTTGAGAGATTAGATTAGTAATAACGCATGGAATACCTGGGAAGGTCGTGGCAGTGGAAACAGAAACAGTAGACAGGTTTAAATTGGAATTGGATAGATACCTGGGTAGGATTTGTGGGTAGCTACTAGCTTGTGTGTGGATGGGTGGTGGTTCATGGGGTTTGTGCAGCGCAGGCAGGAATGGCACCACTGGGTCCTTTCTCCGAGAGGGCGGTGCTTGCTCGAGAGGCGGTGCTTGCTCCGAGAGGGCGGTCCTTTCTCCGAGAGGGCGGTGCTTGCTCCGAGAGGGCGTGCTTGCTCCGAGAGGGCGGTGCTTGCTCCAAGAGGGCGGTGCTTGCTCAGAGAGGGCGGTGCTTGCTCCGAGAGGGCGGTGCTTGCTCAGAGAGGGGGTGCTTGCTCCGAGAGGCGGTCCTTTCCGAGAGAGCGGTTCTATTAACCTCACGTGATACAAATACATCACGAACTTGCAATGGCAGGGTCGCTCTGACATCACGTGATACAAATAACGACTCCACGAGATTATGCGTACATCGTGAATCAAAATATATTCACTCTCTGTATATATATATATATATATATGTGTGTGTGTGTGTGTTTGTGTGTTTGTTTAAGTTCCTCACAAAACAACGACATTTATTTCCGGTTTGAGTGTGCGTCGAGATCGTGTGCGTCACTGCGCCGGAAGTTTACCTGAGGGAGCTGGTTCTTCGGCGTTTCCTCAGTCAGACCGCCGGCCATCGCTATGGATGAGTACCAGGGTTCGGACGAGGTGCGAGCCCGTCCAGAGGGAGGGAATCCCTGGGCCCTCACAGGAGGAAATGTTTAGATTTTTTTTACACCTCGTCGGCCAGGCCCGTCCGTTCCCATGGCGACTCGTGCTTTCCGCCCATTACGCTCCTCTTACGCTCCTCTTTCGCTCTTTCGCTCCTCTTTCGCTCCTCTTCTTACGCTCCTCTTTCGCTCCTCTTACGCTCCTCTTTTCGCTCCTCTTACGCTCCTCTTTCGCTCCCTTTACGCTCCTCTTTTCGCTCTTTCGCCTTCCTCTTTCGTCTTTCGCTCTTTCGTCCTCTTTCGCTCTTTCGCTCCCTTTCGCTCCTCTTTCGCTCCTCTTCCCCCCAAACATTCGTTAGATGATGACTTGTTATCAACATCCGTGTTACCCGACGTGACTCCCCTTACATTGTTAGCAACACTTTCCCTCTTTTCCCCTCATTTTAACCCCCACTTCTTCCCCCTCCTCGTCTCCACCTCTCCGTGCTCCCAGGACGTTGTGCTTTGACTGCTCCCTGTGTTGTGGCGTCGACCGACTTGACGCTCGTCCACCGTTGGAATATTTCATCGTTCCCTTGTGGTGGATGATGTGAAATGATGGTTTTGATGATAACGATATAAAATATTTATAACAAATATCCTAGCCCCTCCCCCTACCCCCCCCTCCCCTTCCAGCATGGACCTCAATGGTACCTTTGTGACGCTCATGGTTTGTTCTACAGGTGGTGATTAACACCAGAGCACGCATGTTGAGCACGGTGTTCTTTGCTCGAGCTTTCTCGGCTCATTCACCCATTCCCGTGCTGTGCGTTTCTTACAGACTGTTTTTGTCACTGAAGAGGTGAGCAACATCATTAAGGAGGTGAGTGTGCTCGTGGGTTCACGTAATGTGCTTTCTTAATGCGGGTTATTCGGTACAGAGAACCCCGGTGGCCGGCCGATTAATCGGCGAAGGTTCGACGCACCGGGCAAAGGTGAGCTCGGAGATACTTCTGGAAATCCTGTTCGAAGATGACTGTTCCTTCACGACACGTTCGGCCGAGAGCCCACAAACCATCTGACAAACTTGCTGCTCCTGCTGCTGCTAAATTTGGACCGACTCTCAGCTTGAGGAAAACTGAAGTCACGGTGCAAGCAGCACCTGAGCAAATAACGATCGAGGGTGCAGAACTTGAGCAAGTCAGTCAGTTCACCTACCTTGATAGTGTTCTCCAAGATGATGTCAACCTGGATTCAGACATAGCCAGCCATATTAACAAAGCCTCAAAAGCCTTTGGTCTGCTGAGTATCAGAGGGTGGAGAGTTAGAGGTAGCCATCTTCACACTAAAATCCAAATGTACCGGGCGGTTGTCCTCACCACACTGCTCGATGGGTCGGAGACCTGGACAACGTACCAACACCACATAAAGCACTTTGAGGCTTTCCATAAGCGCATCTCATGGCAGCAGCGTGTATGTAACTATAGAGTGCTGGAGCAAGCCAGATTGTCGAGCATAGAGGCAACGCTGATGAATGCACTGCTACACTGGATTGCACATGTTGTTTGTACGCCGGACGCTCGTCTGCCGAAGCGAATGTTTTTTGGACGGATCAAAGACGGCAAACGGCATCGAGGTGGTCCGAAGCGTAGATTCGAGGATGTGATTAAAGAACATCTGAAAGCGACCAACATCGACCTTGGGCTTGGGAGGATATCGTCCGTGACGGAGCAAAATGGAGAGTAGCAGTACAGAGTGGTGTGAGAACAGCTGAAACCAATCATGTAAATAACCTGAAGGAGAAGCGTGTTCGAAGGAAGGAACGAGTGCAAATAGCAACCGATGAAACAGATGCCACATGGATCTGCCGAGTGTGCCAGAGAGTGTGTAGACTGTAGATCAAGGATAGGGCTTCACTCGCATGAACGTGTGCACAGAGGCCAATAGCTCACCAAAACATTGTGACAGTCACCGTGGACACCGACGGACAGCCATCATTATGGAAGGTTGCTGTGACAATGGAAAGCATGTACAAGTAGGGAGTTTAAAAGCGAGATCGCATTGGCAGGTTCGCTGACTGTTTGGCCGTGGATGGGACGTGGAACCACCGTTCGGAGATCTTTACAGCCGACTTAAATAATGATTATGAGGAACTGATGTGTCAAGAAGCTTGTAATGAGGATCGAGTAGAAATGAATGAATGATTGAAAGTCCATTCGGTGTGACGTGCAGTGTGTGGAGGCGGCCATTGGCGGAATGTCTTACCAACACAGCAAGGTCAACCAGTGGTCATCGAACATCGTGGATCAATGTCTAAATCACCTGGCAAAGCTGAACAAGCCTTTCAAGTACATCGGTGAGAAGCAAAATAAATTGTCCTGGAGGATTGAAAGACTCCATGATCGTTTCGTTACATCATCACGTTAATCAGATAAAATGGACTAGCTCTGTTTCGGTTAAACAAGTGTTGATAATTCTTGCAACATTATATCGAAATTGTTTTGAAAGGTTAGAAAAATCATGTTATTTTGACTCGAAAGATGCTGCTTTGTTCGAGCATGACCGTCGGTCTTGGTGGCATCTCGGTCTCTGTTTATGCCTCCGTAAGCCAGGAGGCCTGTAACGGCAGACTGTTTCCCACAGTGACTTGCACCATTGTACAGAAGAATGGTGCTGGCCTGCACTTGGCCAGCTCGTGCTTTTGGGACAACACTACTGACGGTACTCTCCCCTCACTGCCTCCCCTTAGACTCTTCCCCCTCACTCAGACTCCTCTTACACCCCCACCCACTTTGGACCTTCAAAGCTATTTAACACATTAACATATTGTATAAACATGGATCCTATCATTGGGTGAAAGCATCTGAGAGTTTAATGCATTTTTCCCTGAAAGCATGATGTGTATCTACACAGGAAGCTGCACCGTCAGATGGGAAAACAAAACGATTTACTGCATTGTGTCCGTGTTTGGCCTCGCCATCTGAGCACGTATCTCAAATGGAGGACCCTGCAGCACATGGTCCCTCGGCACAAAGGAGGGGAGAATAATGGAGTCTGTGTCGACATGAACACTTGAGTTTAACACTTTTGCATTTCCCATTGTTGTTTGCACCGTCCCATACGAGTGGTGACGCAGACCGACTGACATGTTTCGGATGAGCCGTGAACATTACGGGAGACGATATGACCGAAACATTTGCTTTTTACATGTACTTATTGTCCTCGCATCTTCACCCAGACGATGACCATTAGCAAAACTGCAATTTAAAGATGTTACCCAAAATGCATTGCAATATCAACTCTTTTGATTGTATTGTTTAATATTAAAAGGAAAGCAAACAGACTTTCACTGGCTCTTTAAATTCTGTCAACATGAAGCGTACAAATCGACTCTTTGTGTTTAAATACAGATGGGACAACATGGAGGGTGGGGGGTGAGAGAACACCTTTCCTAGCAGAGAAAGGGAAAATCAGCGTGTTGTCATTCCTTAAGTAGGCGAGCGTACGTCACAAAAATCTTCGAGTAACTGCGCCACGAGCATCGCCCTCCTCGAGCAGGTGAGCGTACGTCACAAAAATCTTCCAGTAACCGTGCCACGAGCGTACGTCACAAAAATATTCCAGTAACTGCGCCACGAGCATCGCCCTCCTCGAGCCGGTGAGCGTACGTCACAAAAATCTTCCAGTAACTGCGCCGTGAGCATCACCCTCCTCCAGCAGGTGAGCGTACGTCACAAAAATCTTCCAGTAACTTTCCAGTAAGTGTGGTTTACGATTGTACCATGAGCAAATCCGTTTAATTAAATGTACAAAGGACGTTTTGTTTTCCACATTGGTATGACTTGCACATGACACTCTCCGCTCCATTCGTCCTGAAAACATGATGTGTATCTGCAGTCCTCGTCATACCTCTTCTTCGGAATCACTTAATGTGAGACGCATGAAAGGTTGCGACTCTAGGGAGAGAAAGTGTGTGGTCATATTAAAAGTCCAGCCCAGGAACGAAGTACTTGATCTCCCTTAACTCATCATATGAGATTGTTTCACAGCTTTAGTGACAAACCACCTGTAGGCACAAAGGTAACTGCGTGTTGTTTACACACACTGTTATGGTGATGCCTGCCCGTGCAATTTACCATCATGCTTCCGTTGTCCTTGGAGCTGGTAGACTCTCCGGAGCATCGGCATCGAGTCACCACTTGCTGTCCATTCTGAAAAAAAACGGAAACTTATCAGAAAAGGCAGCTATGTGGATAAAAACTTGGAAAATGTGTCTGACAGCCCTTAAAGATGTGCTGAGGATTAGAGGACAACCTGATCGACCGGGTGCCCATGAACCTCGGCACACGGACAATGACAACATGGAGCCTTTGTCCAAAACATCAGCTGTTTGCTCAACTTTAACCCCTTAGTCTATCCATTTACTTTCAACATGCACATACAATTTGGTGTGCTGGCAAGGTCCACCATGGTACTGGATGGTGTGCTGGCAAGGTCCACCATGGTACTGGACCCGAATCGTGTAAAAGTTACCGTGAGATATCTCGACTTCTATTTTCATTTTTCAACACTATTGCATGCAGGACAGGAATCAAAGTTGAAAGTCCAGTTGAAGACGGGGCAGACATGATCACACATCAACAAACGCCAGCATCGGCGCTCATGCCCAAAAGGCGCGAGTGCCCATCTCGGCCCATGTTCGGTGAGAAATTTAAAATGGTGATATTTCCACAAAATGATACTTTCTTCTGGAAAACATTGTACACTTGGAAAACTGGGATCTACTCTAACCATATTTGGCTTTGCTGGACAACACTGTTGAGTTTTTGTGATGTAAAACGCCAAGTGATCAATTTTGAAGTTTTTGTCATCTATACTAATAAAAGGAGCCGTGTCTGTTTGTTTGTCATGTTATAACTTGAGAACGGATTAACAAATTTCAATAAATCGAACTACGTTGGATTCAGGAAACTCCCGGGAAAGTTTGTGACGGAAAAAAAAAAACTTTCTTTTTAGTTGTCTTCTTTTTTTTTTTCATGGCTAAATGGGCACACGTGGCGAAACTGCAAATGCTGACTTGCGACGCTGGTTATCCCCTCAATCCCAGGAATCCTTTTTCTCCTTGTCCTATTAATTCGCCATCACAGCAAAGTAAAACAAAACAAAACTGCTGAACCAAATTTTGCATGTTGCCCAAGGGTACCCCAAGTATGGTTTCTGTTGGAGTATCATATCTGAGAGAGATGGGGTTGATGGTGGGAGAAGACCCAATTCTCTCGATCTGAATGTACATCGTATAGCGCCACCCGGTGGTATCCAGTATTACAAATCATCATCTTCTTACATAAAGAAAGTTGAAACAATTTGATAATATACATTATGGTGATATTGAATTCTGAGTGAGAATAATTTGAAATGTGTCATTTAAATAATAATTGTGGGTTCAAACGAAAGAATCCAACATTGAGCTTCATAGTGAAGCGGAAGTGATTTTTGCTTGCACCATACATAAGCAGCAACGATGGTTGATGAAGGTGATGTTAGCTGACTTCCCCGCAGATGGAAGATGACCTCGGGCAAATGATAGGGTGAATAGGGAAGAATATACACATTACCTCCATTATGTTAAGATGTACCGTACTCTTAGTACCTACCCTTCATCCAGTCCCAAGAACCTCACCTCTGTTTGTGAACTTGGAGGGAGAGTAGACAAACGCGAGCGTGTAGATGTAGTAATTCAAGACTCCAAAAAACGTCAGAAATTCTGCTGGTAATCCCTAGTTAAAGGGTTTGTTTTGCTCGTGCATTGAAAATGACTAATTTCAAAAAGACAGTCATGTAACCGTTGGCATTGTATGAGTACATACGGTGTCACCATGGTAAGTAATAAATAAACAGGTATTTTTTGATGAATCCACAAACAGTTGTGATGAGGTTAAAGCAAATGATAACCATTTTTAATAGTGTTAATTAACTAGTGATTACTTCAATATACTTCTTGCACTCCTTCATGGAGCCAGTTTCTGTAAAAATGAAAACCTGTCCTCGGTTATGCAGGTGAAATGAGGAGGTGGAATGAAGAACTCATCTTGCTCGTGAAGGCTATTGTCTATCTGCTTTGGCGGACGGGTAGAACAATGGATGAAATCATGAAGATGTTGATCGAGGTTATACTAACCGCCATGGGAAGCAAGGAGAAGCTGACGTTTTGGACGTTAACCCTTCATTGGAGCAAAAGAGCATGAGGGTTAACGCTTGAGAAGCTTCTTGCTTCCCACAGCAGTTAGCTTACCTCCATCAATGTCCTATTGCTTTCATCCAGAGAAGTATGGAAGTGGTTCCAATGACACGGTAAACATTGTTTCACTGGTTATTATTTTTATGGCACGTTCAAGGGATTTACCCACAATTTGTAGGAACGGTGCACATAGCAGGATCCCATACGGCACCGTCAGAAGATTCGGAAGCACAACACAGGATCTGACATGGCACTGTCATCTGAGCCTGGTGTTGCTGGAATTGCATGTTAAAGCCCAAATGCTGTTGGTTTGTCCTTTGTCATCTCTGGTCCTTGCAAGTATAGTGACATGTGCCATAGTTGTCATATGTCATAGTTACCTCTGCCAACGAAGGTGGACAGAGGTTATGTATTCACCCCTGTCTGTCTGTCTGAGTAGGATATCTCAAAGTTGTAGACAGATTCGGACGAAACTTGGTGGATGAGTTGGGTGGGTGAGAAGATTAAGCTGATTAGATTTTTGTTCGGGTCCGGGATGCAGATCCGGCCTATCAGTGAGATGCAAAACAAACTGTTCAGCCTAATGGAGGTATGCGCTCTACCAAGTGGCATTCTAGTCCTGCCTGTAATATGTGGAAGGTCCTCAATGGGTCTTAGATAAGTATACAAACAAAGTAGTTAAAAAAACAACAAACCTGTGTGTCTCATTCTGAGCCCCCCAGAGGACTTTGACCTGCTTGATGGATGCTAAACTTGCAGTGTTTTCCATCCATAGGGCTCACTTGGGCGGCCGCCTAAGTCAATTTCTGGCCGCCCAACTGCTTTTAAATTAAAAAAAAAAAAGATTAAAAAAAAAGATTTTAAATATTTATGGTGAAGATACATACATACATGCTAAATATAAGATATGTTGTAAGTGAGAATATTTTTTACAAAATTGATGATGCCAAGATACTAATTTGTGTCTCTACTTGCATGCTCAGAATGCCCCAGAATGCACCTACGAGCATCTAAAATTGCTAAATTTCCTGGGGGAGAACCCCCAGACCCCCCGACAGCGAAAGGGGGGTGCCCCCCTCTCCCACTCTCCCCCTTCCCCTGCGCTCACTGATCGTGGCCACCGCGGGCCGCCAAGCGGCCCGCAAAATTATACATGTTGGCAGTTTACCCAAGTCATTTTAAAACCCCAGGGAAAACCCTGAACTTGAAGGGAATGTTCTGGATGGATAAGCTCACATTCACATGTGGAGTTGTAATTTGGTTGTGTGTGGTTTATGGTTGTACGTTAAAAGGCTCGGTTATGATGCATACACTGGTTACTAGGTGAGTGCTGTTCACCATATTAACTGAGATCCATTTCTCCAGCCACATTAGGAAAGGATATAGTTCTGGTAATGAGTCGAGAGCTCAGCCACAAAATTGTTTTGCAGAACATGTGTGCCAAAGCGTAGGAAAAGAACAGTCAAGCTGCAAACACAACCATCAAAAAAGTCAAGTCATGATATCAGACCCTGTCTCACAAGGTACTTTTCATACATAATCCACCAAGTTAGCTCCAAACCACAGGAAGACATGCAAAGTAGAATTACGAGCCCTTTAATCGGGTTCAGAAAAGGTAGCGTGTTATTCGAGTATTAAACAAATGCTCGGGGAGAAACGTCAGGTCAGATATGAGAGCATGTGCCGGAGCAGCGTGTCGCTGCGTCCACTTTTCACCACTACTCCAGAGGCCTCCGTCTGGCCATCCTCCAGGCTGATGCCTGGCTCATCCCCATCTCCTTGAGATGCCGAAACATGACAGGGTAAAATACATGATCCCTCAATTTCAGGATAAGTTATTCAATAATTTCAATTCCAGGGAGAAATTAAATCGACGTCTTCATTTCAGGGTAAATCGATCGACGTCTCTATTCTCAGGAAAATAAATTGATCAAAATCTCAATTTCAGAGAACATTCATCAAAATCGTAATTTCAGGGAAGATTAATCAAAATCTCAATTTTGGGGAATATTAATCAAAATCTCAATTTCGAGGAAGATTAATCAAAATCTCAATTTCGGGGAAGATTAATCAAAATCTCAATTTCTGGGAAGATTAATCGAAATCTCAATTTCTGGGAAGATTAATCGAAATCTCAATTTTGGGGAAGATTAATCAAAATCTCAATGTCTGGGAAGATTAATCAAAATCTCAATTTCGGGGAAGATTAATCAAAATCTCAATTTCAGTGAAGAAAGATTAATCGAAATATCAATTTTGGTGAACATTAATCGAAATCTCAATTTTGGGGAAGATTAATCGAAATCTCAATTTCGGGGAAGATTAATCGAAATCTCAATTTTGGGGAAGATTAATCAAAATCTCAATTTCTGGGAAGATTAATCAAAACCTCAATTTCGGGGAAGATTAATCAAAACCTCAATTTCTGGGAAGATTAATCAAAATCTGAATTATGGGGAAGATTAATCAAAATCTAAATTTCTGTGAAGATTAATCAAAATCTAAATTTCTGGGAAGATTAATCGAAATCTGAATTATGGGGAAGATTAATCAAAATCTAAATTTCTGGGAAGATTAATTGAAATCTCAATTTCTGGGAAGATTAATCAAAATCTGAATTATAGGGAAGATTAATCAAAATCTAAATTTTGGGGAAGATTAATTAAAATCAAAATTTTGGGGAAGATTAATCAAAATCTCAATTTTGGGGAAGATTAGTCAAAATCTCTTACAGGGAACATGAATCAAAATCTCAATTTCAGGAAAGGCTGACTCATCAAAATCTCAATTTCTGGCAAGATTAACCAAAATCTCAATTTCTGGGAAGATTAACCAAAATCTCAATTTCTGGGAAGATTAATCAAAATTTCAATTTCGCGGAAGAGTAATCAAAATCTCAATTTCGGGGAAGATTAATCAACATCTCAATTTCGGGGAAGATTAAACAACATCTAAATTTCAGGAAAGACTCATCAAAATTTCAATTTCTGGGAAGATTAACCAAAATCTCAATTTCTGGCAAGATTAACCAAAATCTCAATTTCTGGGACGATTAATCAAAATCTCGATTTTGGGGAAGATTAATTAAAATCGAAATTTTGGGGCAGATTAATCAAAATCTCAATTTCTGGGAAGATTAATCAAAATCTCAATTTCAGAAAAGACTAATCAAAAACTCAATTTATGGCAAGATTCACACAAATCTCAATTTCTGGGAAGATTAACCAAAATCTAAATTTCTGGAAAGACTCATAAAATCTCACTTTCTGGCAAGATTAATCAAAATCTCAATTTCTGGGATGATTAATCAAAATCTCAATTTCTGGGAAGAGTAATCAAAATCTCAATTTCTGGGACCGATTAACAAAAATCTATTTCTGGGACGATTAATCAAAATCTCAATTTCTGGGAAAATTAATCAAAATCTCAATTTTTGGGAAGATTTGTCAAAAGCTCTTACAGGGAACATGAATCAAAATCTCAATTTCAGGAAAGACTCATCAAAATCTCAATTTCAGGAAAGACTCATAAAAATCTCACTTTCTGGCAAGATTAATCAAAATCTCACTTTCTGGCAAGATTAATCAAAATCTCAATTTCTGGCAAGATTAACCAAAATCTCAATTTCGGGGAAGATTTATCAAAATTTCAATTTTGGGGAAGAGTAATCAAAATCTCAATTTCTCGCAAGATTAACCAAAATCTCAATTTCGGGGAAGATTAATCAAAATCTCTTTCAGGGAACATTAATCAAACTCTCACTTTCGGGGAATATTATTTAAAATCCCTTTTTGATTAATGTTTGCCCCGAAAAATTGATTAAATCGATTTACCCCCAAAAAATTTTTTGGGGCAAATCAACCGGAATCTCAATTTCAGGGTAAATCGACCAGAATCTCTGTCAGGGTAAATCAATCAAAATCTCTATTTTGGGATAAATCAATCAACATCCCAATTTCATGAAAAATGAACAGACATCTCAGTTTCAGGGGATATGAATGAATATCTCACTTTCAGGGGTAATTAGATCAGCATTTCATTTTATTGGGGAGGGGGAGACATGTCCACCTGATGATCAACTCGATGAATGTGAGGGCAGCGAGGAACTTGAGTCGCAAATTTGGAATCAAAACCTTCACAATACTCATCTCATCTGGAAATGCAAGAAGTATGGGGTTAGGTATGGAGAGGTACGGCTGTTTGAGAGGAATTCCAATGAGAGAACACCATGTTGAAGTCACCGTCGTGAGCAGGTCGCTGCTGTCTCCTCCAGGCAGCTATTACCATAGCCAGGAAGTAGATTATGTACAGTGCACCGAGGAAGCAGAATGCTATACGCACCACCTGTGCACAAACACACCGTCACAAATGTCACATGCTCCACTAGAAACCATTCACCATCCAGGCTGAGATACCTGATAGTTAAACTCACCAAGAATGCACCTGCATCCACTTGGGAGTGGTAAGATGGATCGTGTCCTTCATTCACACTATGAGAAATAAAACAAGTTGTGTAGAGAATCGTCCAGGTTTGGGAATAATGGATAACACAAGCTAGATGAAACATAACAGGGATAGTGAAGGTGAGAATGAGAGATGCAGCTGTACCAGGTGGGAGTATGATGATATGTATGACAGCGATTATCACAATAACAGTTGTCAGGGGTTATTACGCAGCTGATAAAAAAGCAACGTACATTTTCCAGATGCCAAGAGTAAGAGCCAGAGCCCAGAGTGGACCAATGATGAGGACCTTTGGCATATAGAAAGGCAATCGGTGCCGTGGGGGCTGCAGGGGATCAAGGGATGATGAAGATAAAAGAGATCAGCAATGTTTGGAAGGCTACTCCGATGCACGACGAGGGCTGGCTTTCTGCCATTGTGTAATGCACACAGAACATCACGGCGTTTTATAATGGAAGGGCCAGTCGATACCTCAAGAAGCAAGCAATGCGCAGAGCAGAGCCAGAAAAGCAGCAGTGCCGACAGAAAGCATGTCTGAAATGTCACGTCAACCACTGCAGCCGACCAGTGTCGCAGAAGTAGAGACAGAGGGAAAGCAGGATCTGTTGGGACAAGCATGAGGGTTTGTATGTGATATCACACTCACGATACAACATTGTTGTTGGCCATGCGGGGCTGGTACTGTATTTGTTCTGTTGCGGAGGTGGTTTGAGTGTGCCTTGTATGATTCCAATCGAGTTGGAAAACGCTCAAAAGAATAATAATAATTATAATCCTAAAACCCAACATATTACTCCAATGAGGCCTTCAGGCCTATGACATGGAGTTGGTTGTGTGGTGTGGTATAAAGGCATGCTGTTCCATGAGGTGGACTTGGTTGCGATGTCATCCTGTGATGTGTACATTCTCATTAGTCTGAATGTGAGGAAACCAAATAAATTATATTTCAATTAAAAAATAATAATAATAAATCAACCGATTTGAAAGCCTAAAAGTGAACCCCCCCCCGCGAAAATGGCAGATGGGGACACGTGACGCGGCGGACACCATGCCAGTGTGGTGGACAACCATGCAACACAGTGGAAATAAGAGAATACAAGTTGCTCGCACTTCATTTCATGATAGACCCATACCATTGTAAAGGAGGAGCAGAGGCAACAAAACCATCAACCATGACTGTTCCACAGTCCACGACGCCATCGGGATGGAGAGTATCTTCCAGCCGTAGACACACTGTGTGTGTGTAGAGAGAGGACACACTGACATTTCTCATCAAACTAGCGATTCATGATCACATTGTTGGATCTGCAGCTTCACTTCACATCATTATTAGCCTACTGTTAAATTATTAGAAAGTCCAGTCACACGACATGATGCAGGCTTCGTCTGATGCCTGTTTACATAGACAGCCAATAACCATTCATGGTTAAAGGCTCAACTATAACTGGTGAGCTAAGCTGTGATACTGTTTGAGTTGGAGTGTGATCATTCATGACTAGTTAAGAAAACTCAACCATTGATGAGCAAAGGAGTGGTCCTGGGTCCTACCATGACAATGAAGGTGCACAGGATGAAGGCAAAACGGAACCAGATCTCCAACATGGTGAAAGCCGGGTTGTACGTTTTGAACTGCAGGAGGTCCAATAGATCTCAATTAGTTCTGCCCCCTCCTCCATTCCAAAGAGAACAGCAGCATAGCAGTAACTCACCATGAAGTGCACTTCAGAATCTTCCATCAGGGCAGCAATAAGACCATCAATGGAAACGCTCACCCGGTACTGAGTGTACGCCACCGAACCAAGGTGCAAAATCACCATATCCTCACACATTTCCTGTCGTTTGCACCACAAAAAATAACAACAATCTGAATTAAATTGGTGTCAGGGTACGAGATGTACAACCCATGATTGCATTACAACATCACCTGGATTAAAATCTCGACCCGGATATAAACCGCCATCCGAGTGTGTCACTGGCAGGGTGATTCAACAAAGTGTGTGCCGTGCCTCGGACGGACGTTAAACTGGGTGTCCCGTCTGCCGGCATTAGTTGGTGGGTGTTAAAGATCCCACGGTGTCCTTTGCAAAGAGTAGGCGAGCTATCGCAAGCACCCTGAACAAAGTACAAATTCCTGCCCGAACCTACAGAGGGCACTACATCAGCGGCACAGCCACACCCCCTGGAAGTAATGTTACCTGCAGCCACATGCTGTATAACACAGAAGACGAAGATGCGATATGCCTGCCCCTTCCCTTATACAGCCAACAGTAAGATCATTTTACAGATTCTTTTGATTGGCTGGCTGTAATTTTATCCCACCTTCTCAGGGGTGAAGCCGTAAGCTTATTATTGGTTGTACAATCTGGTGAGCGAGGGTCATTCAACCAACCCATTGCAGCAGCAGATCCTTACTGGTGAAGGCCATGACGTGAGTCTGTGTTGATTCAATTAAAATATGATTAATTAGAGTGAAGTCGATTGCACGTCATCGTAAATCCCTAAGCTTCCCATCTAAAGGTAATTTGAAAGATGGCAAAAAGTTCCACCAGGAATGAGGCGATATCCAATTTGAGATTTTTAAAAAAATCTTGTTTTGACCCCTGTGACCCCAAGTTCTCACTCCCTGGGGGCATGAACCAGAGGTCAAATCCAAAAAAAACCACATATTTCATGTGTCCCCCAATGTTGATTGTATGTACGAAGTTTCATTAGAAAATGTTTTTAAATGTGCCCGTAATTGCATCTTTTGGTATTTGACCTTTTGACTCCACCGCAGGGCCCCAGGGAGGAGGAGGAGGAGGAGGAGATTGGGACCATACTCTGTGCAGAGCGTTGGTGCTGCCTAAGCAGTCTCCTTGGCGATTGGGCACAATCCTGGACGGGTCACCACTCCGACACAGTATACCAGCAAGCTGGCACTCATTTTGCCGACCTCGGAAGGATGACAGGCCGAGTTAACCCCACCTGGTATTAATTCAACAGCCAAGTGGGATTTGAACTCAGGATCATAGGATCCAAAGCCCACCACCCTAACCATTCAGCCAACACCAGGTATAGACAGACAGAAGCCGATTACAATACTCCCCCAACCCCCTCCCCCCCATGTCTTTTAAGAAAGCGTGTGGATTATAAATATGGCTCCAGCCTTAATCAATGATGGTAGCATTTTTTTCTGGGGTTGGGATTGCACTGCGGACACAGACCATCATCTTTAACGGTTGACCACGGTCACCGCTTCCTACCTGTGAGCATCGCAGCGACCGCTTTCGAGGTTGAACGGTGTCCCGCCGCAGGAGTTCCCTGCTCCCTTCACTTGTGGAGCCGACCAAGCCAACGGACACGTTCAGGTTTACGTGTAGGGGAACGGCTTCGGGGGAAAACAACAACCAAACAACAAAAAATGTCCAAGTCAAGTCCAAGCGCAGAGAGAATCATCGTGATGCGTAAAGTGCATAGTTGCCGCCATGTCACGGCCTGAGACCTACGTGGGGCTTGCTGCAGCTGCACGCGGCACAGGAGCCAGACCTGCTGGTGAAATGCGGTGAATGTTGGTGATCGAAGGGAAAACTCCCTTGAGTTCTGGAGCACAGGACACGTCGTTCGTTAGTCATACGATGAGAAACAATGGAGATTGGTTTCAGCGAGTGTTCTACCCCATTATTCATGGAATTCCACGGTTAAATGAAAGTTGTGACAGTTTTAGAAGAAAAGGCACATCACAACAGTGGTGGTTTTGAATGAACTCTGAATCACAGCAAAAAGTAAAAGTCATGAATCGTAGATGAAGTCACCTTCGGATTCCTGCCATGTGGCGGCTTGATCACCTTGGCAATGCTTGAAGCGGTAATCGCTGGACCTGGGACAAAACACAGCCTCTAAGCACGTTTCCATACTTTATATGTTTAACCAAAAGGACATCGCAAGTGAGGCCCACATTATGCATCTCCAACAACACACCTTCACCAAGACCGTCTGAGCAGGTGCATCATGCATCGCATCGTTTGATACTCACCACTGACTCCGATGAGGAATGTGATAAACATGGCGCCAAAGAAAGAGACCAAGACCAAAACAAAGCGTGACCGACTCAGCGTGTACAGCTGCAGTGTCTGCCAATTGGCTGTCCTGCAGAGGGAGAGGCAACCAAAGGCTTTGGGAGCAATCAGCAGTTTGCAGCAAAGATTGATATCAAAAACATTTTCCACCTTTAGTCGGAAAAAAATATTTTAAAAAAAACTACATAACAGACAGGCACACACAACCCTCTCTACCTTCATGATACCTACAGGTTATACGAGTAAATATAAATAACTTTAACACACGAAGAGGCCGTTTGACCCATCATGCCTGCGCGACATCAACCGGACGATTAATAAATTGGTTCATCAACAATTTATCTGGGGGGAGAAGAGTGGGGAGAACAGTGGGGGCAGATATGGTGACATCACTAGGGAGTTGTATATGTGTAGGTACACACAAACACACAAAAAAAAACAACAATGAGATTTTGACGATTTGATACTATTTACAGAACATTTGTGCTGCTGGTGCTCTTGCCAAAGGTTATACTGAATGGTTTGTCATTGTTTGTCCATGCTCCATCCTTTTAAATACTGAGTATCAGCCATCAAGCAAGGAAGCAGCACATACCATTTTTAAAGTCTTTGGTAGGTATCGGCCAGGGTTTGAACCACTGACCTCTCAGACGCTCGAACCATTATGCCACCGAGTCTGCTGCACATACAGTGCCCTCCATAACTGGTAGTATTTGGTTGCATATCCAAATATCCCCCCCCCCCCGATGAACTCCTGGTTGCGTTGGTAGTGTGTTTTGGGTCGTTGTCTTGTTACATGGTGAAGTGCCACCAAATGAGTTTGGAGGCATTTTCTTGTACATAAGCAGACAAAATGTTTCTGTACACTTCCACATTCATTCTTCTGCTGCCATCATTAGTTACATCATCAATAAAGATGAGTGGCCAGTTCCAGAGGCAGTCATGCAAATCCAAGCTATGACACTACTCCCACCAGGAAGTGGTATGCTTTGGATCATACACAGTTCCTTCCTTTCTCCACACTTTCGCCTTTCCATCACTTTGGTAAAGGTTTATCTTGGTCTCATCTGTCCATAAAACTTTGTTCCAGAACTCCACTAGCTCACCTCTGTATTTATTGACAAATTCGAATCTGGACTTTCTATTTTTTTTTGGTGTTGATGAGAGGCTTGCATCTTGCGGTGTCGCCTTCGTAACTCTGCTGTCAAAGTCTTGTGTGAACGGTAGATTGTGATACTTTCACTCCTGCACTCTGGAGGTTGTTGGTGATGTCACTGATGGTTGTTGTAGGGTTTTTTTGTTCACAGCTCTGATGATTTTTTCTGTCGTCGACTTCAGTTCTTTTCCTTGGACGACCTGGACGTTGTCTATTGCTAAGTACACTCGTGGTTTCTCTCTGTTTTTTTTCAAGATATCCCAAATTGTTGTATTTGCTCTTCCCAATTTTTATACTTTGGTTCTAATTGAATTCTTCTGTTCATTCTTTCAGCTTCCAAATTGTTTGCTTTTGTTTCATCGACTGTTCTCTTGTCTTCATGTTGGTTTATGCCGACTGACTCGAAAGGCAAAAATCAAACGCTAAACCAAGACGAGACATTCACAGCACTTTTATGTGTGAACAATCAATGTAACAAGAAACACCTTTCAGTCATTCGTTCCACTACATATGGTTACCCTAAAATGGGGGCCTGAACATAAAAAGTGCTATTGTTCCACAATGATAAAACATTCACCACATGGCCAAAAGTACAGAGACATGACAGAAGTAAATAGACAACATGATTTTTAAAGAATTTATTTATTTAACATTTGAAGAACATTTGATCCATTTAATACATACACTAGTATTTGGTAGACTTGCCATTTGCAGATTTCAATGCTTTTACTCTTTCAGGCAGAGAACTAACGAGTTCTGAAATTTTCTCTTGTGGGATTTCTACCCAGGCTTCCCGCAAAAGGTTTAGCAATTCTACCCATGATGTTGGTTTCCTGGACTTTTTCTGCACAGCTCGATCCAATATGGCCCAGAGGTGTTCAATTGGATTCATATCAGGAGAATGACTTGGCCATGGAAGTGGCTTGATCCCATTTCTGTCCTGCCATTCTTTGGTCTTTTTTGCAGTGTGGCATGGAGCTCCGTCTTCCATGAACAGAGTGTTGTTTTTGACCATCTGACCATTGGAGAAGACGGGGAGACGTCCATCCTCAAGGATGGAAATGTGTGTCATCGAGTTGATGTTGCCAACGCACTCCACAAGCTCTGACCGACCAGTGCTCCAGATTGCTCCCCACACGATCACTGAAAAAACACCGTGTTTGACAGTTTGGCTGCAATCGGTTCAAAGAGAACTCTTGAGTGGGAAGTCTCCAAACCCATACACGTCCACTGTCAGAAAATTGAGCAAATTGGGACTCATCTGAAAAAATTACAGTTTGCCAAAACCTCAAGGGTCTGGTGGCCATCTCGTCAGCCCACTTATTTCTCCTCTGAATGTTGGCTGGTCAAGCAAGAGGTTTTCTCTTAGCTGCTCTCCCATATAGTAGCCCAGTTGATGAAGAGACTGCACGGCAGTTCTTGAGCTAACTTGGACCTCCTCTGAAACATGTGCTGCCTCGCAACGGGGAGTTTCATCAATGGACCGCTTGACAGCTCGAAGACACCTCTCTGAGGGCCCAGATCGACCAAAACGGGAAGCTGTGGATTCCTTGCCTTCGATGGTGAATTGCACAATCATCCGATTGACCGTAAAAAGTGGAATGCCAAGTTTCTGAGCTATCTGATGCTGGCTGACTCCACCTTCCGATTGGCCAACAATTTGTCCTCTTTGAAAATCGCAAAGGTCGTGTACTCCCTGGGTTCGAGGCATAGTTAATTGTCACACACGACCCAGGAACTCGTTTCTGCAAATAAATCGTTGAATATTAGTACAAATCACTGAGTAAAACTTGCTTTATACAGATAAAATGAAGAAATTTAAGGTGTCTATTTACTTCTGTCATGTCTCTGTATGTGGACACCTGCTCCTCCAACATCTCATTCCAAAATCATGGGCATGAATATAGAGTTGGTCCCCCCTTTGCTGCTATAACAGCCTCCACATGTTGGGCGATTAGGTCTGGCTCGCAGTCGGCGTCCCAATTCATCCTAAAAGTGTTCGATGGGGTTGAGGTCAGGGCTCTGTGCAGGCCAGTCAAGTTCTTCCACACCGATCTCGGACAAACCATTTCTGCATGGACCTCACTTTGTGCACGGGGGCATTGTCATGCTGAAACAGAAAAGGGCCTTCCCCAAACTGTTGCCACAAAGTTGGAAGCACAGAATCGTCTAGAATGTCATTGTGTCCTGTAGCGTTAAGATTTCCCTTCACTGGAACTAAGGGCTGAGCTCGAACCATAAAAACAGCCCCAGACCATTATTCCTCCTCCAGCAAACTTTACAGTTAGCACTATGCATTCGGGCAGGAAGCGTTCTCCTGGCATCCACCAAACCCAGATTAGTCTGTCGGACTACCAAGATGGTGAGGCATGATTCATCACTCCAGAAGAAGCATTTCCACTGCTCCAGAGTCCAATGCTGGTGAGTTTTACACCACTCCAGCCGACCCTTGCCATTGGCATAATGATCTTAGGCTTGATCTTAGGCTTAGGCCGATGACAGATGATTTTCCATGCTAGTGCTTCAGCACTCGGTGGTCCCGTTGTGTGAGCTTGTGTGGCCTACCACTTCGTGGCTGAGCTGTTGTTGCTCTTAGACGTTTCCACTTCACAATAACAGCTTACAGTTGACCCGGGCAGCTCTAGCAGGGCAGAAATTTGACGAACTGACTTTTGGAAAGGTGGCATCCTTTGACGGTGCCACATTGAAAGTCATTGAGCTCTTCAGTACGGTCCATTCTCCTGGCAATGTTTGTCTCCGGAAATTTCATCGCTGTGTGCTTGATTTTTATACACCTGTCAGCAATGGGTGTGGCTGAAATAGCCGAATCCACTAATTAGAAGAGGTGTCCGTATACTTTTGTCCATGCAGTGTACCTTGTATATTCATAGAAATACCAAGAAATAAAAACTGACATTCTGTACTCTTGCCTCATATTTATCTTTTGATCTCAAATCCAAATTTATTGAGTACATAGCAACAACAAACTTGACTTCACCGTTCCAATACCTATGGAGGGCACTGTATATCTAATCACACTAAAATACGCAATTTGGTGTCTGTCTATCCGTCTGACGTCATTATACATTTGGTGGTTACTCAAGCAATCTCAACCAAACTTGCCAGGGTGACTATAGGTCACACGGCAGAGGTTGTGGTGACTTCATTCGTCCCCTCCCCAAGGGGGTTTTCCACCTTGGATGAGCGCTGTGTTGTATAGTCAGGACAAAAAGGTGTATAGTCAGCTTATCGTGCTGGTGTATTGACAGGTTAAAAGGTGTATACAGTTTAAAAGGTGGATAGACAGGTGTATAGACAGCGACAGGACAAAAAGGTGTATAGACAGCTTATCGTGCTGGTGTATTGACAGGTTAAAAGGTGGATAGACAGGTGTATAGATAGCTTATCGTGCCATTTTTGCAATGCCACTTCTAATAAAAAAGTAGTAACAACAAGAAATAACAATCAGAGATTACAGACCATCACCATGACTTGTTTTGTGTGGCGTATTCTGTGTGGCAAATAAATGGAAGGATGTACTAAATGAAAGGTCGTTGATTGCAAATTGAACAACTAAATGGTCCAGTTGTAAATGTGTAAAGGTCAAAGGTCTAAAGGGTCGAAATGGTCTAAAGAGTGTAAATTACTGTCTGAAGGGTTGGGATTGTCTGAAGGGTCTCAAGGGTCTTAAAATGTCTAAAAATGGTCGAGTGGTCAAAAGGGTCGACAGGGTATTAAAAAGTCTGAAAGGTGTAAAGGTCTAAATGGGAGAAAGGAGTCAAAGAGGATATAAAAGGTCTTAGAGGTCTAAGGGTTCTGAAGGGCATAACAGGGTCTATAGGGCCTTTGGGGTCTAAATGGTCTTTAAAGGTCTTAGGGTTCTAAAGGTTCTTGGGGGTTTGGGGGACTTTTGGGTCATTTTAGGACCTCTGGGTCTTTTGAGTCCTTGAGGTCTTTTGGGTCCCCTGGATCTTTTAAGTCCTCTGGGTCCTCAGGGTCTTTTTGGTCTTTTGGGTCTTGGGGTTGTAAAGGGTCTAAAGGGTTTTAGAGGTCTTAAAGGTCTAATCTAATTCATACACATACTCATGTTCTGTGCGGACAAACAAACAAACAAACAAACAAACAAAGGGACCCAAATGCAATTCCCTCTCTTCTGGCGAGGGTAACAATATGATACTAGCATAATGTTAATGTTATTGCAAAACAATATTAACACCAATAATATCTCCCCCTCCCCAAGGGGTTTTTCCCTCCTTGGACAAATGCCATGTTAAGGTGGACATTCATATAAGACCCATCACGTCGCTGACGGGATTACCAATCTTCACTGCGATGGCTAATCTATGGGGCAAGAACAAAAAAGGATTCCTGGAAGATCGTGCCCTCGGGGCGGGGATAACCAGCATCGCTAGTTGGCGTTTGCAGTTTTGCCAGGTGTGCCCCCAAAGTGACCCTTTTTTAGATCCTCGTGGAGGATCTCTAAGTCTTACTCACGTTGTTGTTCTTCATCTTCTTCTTGTGGACTTTTTTGTTTCACAGCCTACAGTTTTCATCGAAACTTCCTGAAACTTGGCATATATATGTAAAAATACCCTGCGCAGACAGTAACCATCTCCGATTTTGAAAATTCCTCCTAGAAAAAAAAGTTATGACGTCAAAATATCTCCGCTAATGGAAATCGCCTAAAAATTATCTCCAAAACTAGGCAAGCTGTTTGAATTTTGTTTGCGGGAATCAAGCCGGGCATTAGCACAGATAATTTATCGCAAACCTGATGCATCACAATGACGTCATATTCGTTTTTATGACGTCATCATTAAGAGGACGAGGATCTTAGCTCATTTGAACTTGTTTGCTTCCTTTTTTACATCACAAACCTTCCTGGGAGTTCCCTGAATCCAACGTCACTGGATTCATTCAAATCTGTTAATCCGTTGTCAAGTTATAACATGACAAACAGACAAACAGAGACATGGATCCTTTTATAATACCAGTACACCCACTCCCTCCGGAGCGACAGGAAGGGTCATGTCATTATCCTCTCTGGGGTATAAAGAGTACAGTCGATCTAGGCCCGCGTCCATTACGCTGCGGTGGATGTGATAAGCATAGAATGCCTCAAGGATGTCGGGATTCCTCCGGATGTTTTCCAGTTTAGTGTTAAACAGCAGTAGCTACTGTTTTAAAAGGTAATCATACGTGTTTGTTGTTTATAATATTTTCACTTCTGGTGGGCTTGCCCCCACGATAAGCTATTTACACTAACACGGCGTTTGTCCAAGGAGGAAAAACCCCTTGGGGAGGGGGAATATTATTAGTATTAATATGGTTTTGCAACAACACTAACATTATGTGATTACCATTGGTGTTGTTCCTTTTGTTATTTGAAGCGGCCTTGAAAGAACGCCACAATTAGCTATCTTAACACGGACATTCACCTTAATGCGGATTTTTCCCAAGGAGGAAAAACCCTGTTGGGTAGTGGGGCAAATGAAGTCGCTGCAAGCCTGCAACCTCCATCGTATGTCGTTTAGTCCTCTTGTCAAGTTTGGTTGAGATTGGATAAGTAACGACCGAATGTACTGTGGTGGTTTAAAAAGTCAGACAGACGGACACCAAATTGTGTATTTTAGTATGATAGATAAATAGCTTATCGTGGTGTTTCGTGGGGGCACACCTACCAGAAATTAAAAAGAACATAATATAAACCACAAACACATGTGATTACCTTTCCAAACAGTCGCCACTGCTGTTTAACACAAAACTCAGAGAGAGGTTCAACCCGGAATTCTTGAAGCATTATACGCTTACCGCTTCCCCCACAGACTAACAGAGCCAACTCGACTTGCTCGGCCTCTCGGTAGGCTGCTCGCTAGGTAGACCACAATGATCTTTAGCGAATAAAGGTATCTAGCAAGCTCATCCGAGGCATGCTCGACTCGACTTGCTAGGCCTCTCGGTAGGCTGCTCGCTAGGCCACAATGATCTTTAGCAAGCTCATCCGAGGCATGCTCGACTCGACTTGCTAGGCCTCTCGGTAGGCTGCTCGCTAGGCCACAGTGATCTTTAGCAAGCTCATCCGAGGCATGCTGGCGATTGTTTAAGTTCCCCGTCCAGGATAAATACCCAAATGTAGAGACGCTTCAAATCCACCTTGAGAACGAACAAACGGTTGTCCGAGAGGTGGCTGCGCACGGACCACTCATCACATTCTTCAAGCTAATGCAAAACACCCCGACTGCCCACAGTATTATCTACCCAGACATACACAAACATTACACGTGGAGGAACACACAGTGGCATAACCGGATGCAGCAGCTTGCGAGACGGCAAGGCAGAGAAGATGGTATCCTTTCACATACCATATAGGTCACATTCCTTTATTGTGTGAAATGCAATTCCGTTGATGCATTCCTTTCATGCCTTTGATTTGATGTGTTTAAATTCCCAGAGGGAGCTATATATATATATATATATATATATATATATATATATATATGAGCTAGTTCAACCAAGTACAGCATGTGTGGACAGACTGCTGTCACCCCATTGGTTGGACAGCCGGCCTGACTCCACCCACAATTGTGACCTAAAAAGAAAATCATACGGCTGCCATTTTGTGAAGCCACGTAGTCCCAGGCATCAGGTCTTAGGCTGCAGGCCTCTGCTGTCAGCCAAGTGGAAATGGAATTACCCGAGCTACATAACCACAATATATTACGGTATATATGTACATAAGCTGTAGGCGTGTTTTTGTTTCAAGGATGTACCCCGGGTTATTTTTATTATTTCTGGGAGTGATTGCAGCAGCAGTCTGTGGCCTATACACCCCC
Organism: Eptatretus atami; assembly: GCA_035128595.1. Taxonomy (NCBI): domain Eukaryota; kingdom Metazoa; phylum Chordata; class Myxini; order Myxiniformes; family Myxinidae; genus Eptatretus; species Eptatretus atami. The sequence goes on along the minus strand of CM068967.1, from coordinate 5,649,736 downwards.
CAAATAAAGGCATGAGCAATTTGTGAAATAAATTAAGGTTTTTGTGCATACTTTCGGTTTTAGCACGAGTTTTCAAGGCTGAATAATGTGAAAATACAAAAGGGTTTTCCTTCATTTTGACAGGCTTTTCTGCAAGTACATATAAATTGTAACAGCCGCAAGACAGTCCCAGTTACCCAGTTTGAGTTCCGTGGGTCATGTCAAAACGACCGCAACCACCAGCTAAGTCAAAAATCCCGAGCAAGTTCCCGGACTTATTTATCACTCTACAATATTCATTGGGACCATTTATTTAACCGAGTGATGCACCGATCGGGACCATACTCTGTGCAGAGTGTTGGTTCCGCCGAAGCAGTCTCCTTGGCTATTGGGCACAATCCTGGACGGGTCGCCACTCTGACACAGGATACCAGCAAGCTGGCACTCATTTTGCCGACCTCAGAAGTATGACAGGCAGAGTCAACCCCACCTGGTATTAATTCAACAGCCGAGCAAGATTTGAACTCAGGACCCTAGGATCTGAAGCCCACCACTCCAGCCATGAAGCCAACACCAGGCATACAAGTATGGATACAATGTGTGATTTGTCAATTATGAAGGCAGCGAGTGCAGGATGCATGCAACACAAGGCACTGAGAGAGAAATTACCGTTACTCTAGCCCTGTACACTGACTTTGGTGCGTGGTATGAGATCATAGGAAAATTTGAAGTTGTCTTTTTCATCTTATTTTGAGTAAATAAATTGGGGTCATCCTTTTTCTGATATTGATATCATGTATTTAAGGATTGTAAACACCTTACTCTTCGATGTGTGTTGATATACCGATTTTGTTTGTAGATGTGCCGATTTTTGTTTGTCGATTACCGATTTTTGTTTGTAGATGTACCAATTTTGTTTGTAGATGTACCAATTTTTGTTGTAGAATGTACCAATTTTTGTTTGTAGATGTACGATATTGTTTGTGATGTTGCCGATTTTTGTTTGTCGAGTACCGATTTTTGTTTGTAGATGTGCCATTTTGTTTTTGTTTAGATGTTCGATTTTTGTTTGTAGATGTACAATTTGTTGTAGAACCATTTGTTGTAATATACGGGATTTTTGTTTTGTAGATGTACCGATTATTGTTTGTCGATGTGCCGATTTTTGTTTGTCGATGTACCGATTTTTGTTGGTAGATGTACCGATTTTTGTTTGTAGATATGCAGATTTTTGTTTGTAGCTGTACCAATTTTTGTTTGTAGATATGCCGATTTTTGTTTGTAGATATACCGAGATTTTTGGTTTGTTAGATGTCCAATTTTTGTTTGTAGATGTACCAATTATTGTTTTGTAGATTACCGATTTTTGTTTGTAGATGTACCGATTTTGTTTTGTAGATGTGCCGATTTTGTTTGTAGATGTGACCGATTTTTATTTGTAAATACACAAATTTTTGTTTGAAGATGCACCAATTTTTGTTGTAGATGTACCAATTCTTGTTTGTAGATGTACGATTTTGTTTTGTAGAATGTGTCGATTTTTGTTTGTAGATGTGCCGATTTTTGTTTGTAGATGTCCAATTGTTTGTTTTGTAGTGTCCGATTTTTTGTTTGTAGATGTACCAATTTTTGTTTGTAGATGTACCAATTTTGGCTTGTAGATGTACCATTGTTTGTTGTAGATGTACTGATTATTGTTTGTGGATGTGCCGATTTTGTTTGTCGATGGACCGATTTTTGTTTGTAAATGGACTGATTTTTGTTTGTAGATGGACCGATTTTTGTTTGTAGATGTGCCGATTTTTGTTTGTAGAGTACCAATTTTTGTTTGTAGATGTACCAATTTTTTGTTGTAGATTACACTTTTTGTTGTAGATGTACCGATTTTTGTTTGTAGATGTACCGATTTTTGTTTGTAGATGTGCCGATTTTTGTTTGTAGATGACCGATTTTTATTTGTAAATACACAAATTTTTGTTTGAAGATGCACCAATTTTGTTTGTAGATGTACCAATTCTTGTTTGTAGATGTACCGATTTTTGTTTGTAGATGTGTACCAGTTTTTGTTTGTAGATGTACCGATTTTTGTTTGTAGTGTACCAATTTTGTTTGTAGATATGCGATTTTTGTTGTAGATATGCCGATTTTGTTTGGAGATGTACGATTTTTTGTTTGTAGAGTACCGATTTTGTTGTTTGTATGAGTACCGATTTTTGTTGTAGAGTACCGATTTTTGTTTTGTAGAGTAGCGATTTTTGTTTGTAGATTACCGATTTTGTTGTAGATATACCGATTTTTGTTTGTAGAATATCCGATTTTGTTTGTAGATATACCGATTTTTGTTTGTAGATATACCGATTTTTGTTTGGAGATGTACCGATTTTTGTTTAGATATGTACCGATTTTTTTGTTTGTAGATATGCCGATTTTTGTTTGTCGATGTATCGATTTTTTTTCATAACTAATTTTTCGATATACCAGTATATTCAACTTTCCAATTTCCGTATATCCATGTAAGCGGTATATCGTTGTATCGCCGGAGCTTACTGTGAACAGGATATCTGAAAAAGTTGTGGACGGATTTGGATGAAACTTGGTGGATGAGTTGGTTCGGTGACAAGAACAAGCCGATTCAATTTTGGTTCAGGTCTGCAACCAGATCCAGCCTATCAGTGGGATAAAAAAAACGTAACCTGTTCAGCCCGGCGGAGATACGCTCTGCAAATGCTGTTCTAGTTACCCTCACATTTGGGCCCGTTTGTTTTTCTGTCTGTTTGTTTGTCCACACAAAACTTTATTGTTTTTCTCCGCAAGTGCTTGTCGGATTGAGACGAAATTTTCAGCATTGGTGCGACTACTCATGTAGAATGTTTTAATGATAATTATGAGGTCATAGGTTACGTGGTGTGGCGGCCATATTGGAAAAACGGAAAAACTTTGGACATCTGTATCTCTGAAACCGCACCAAGAAAAAATTGAAATTTGGCACATAGAAAGTAGTCCTCATGGGGAATGAGTGATTTTTTATGATATCATCGGTGCCCTCATTATGACGTCATAATTGCATATGTAGAACGCCATGTGCAATCAGTATGAAAAATTTTGAGGGCAATCTAGAGATACAATGGTTCACAGAAAAAGAAAAAAATCATGACATCATCGGTCATGTGATTTGGCAGCCATATTGTTTAAAAAAAATTAAAACCTTCAAAAATCTTCTTCTCTGAAGTGGCTGAACAGATTGAGGCGAAACGTTACATGTATGACTGCTTGTCCATGAGGAACAAAAGGTTTACACATATGATGTCATTGGTCACATGGTTTGGCAGCCATATTGGATTTACCCTAAAATCTATAATAAAAAAAAATGCACCACTCAAAAGAATTCCAGGCGAGGGTTTGCAATCTCTGATTGCTCTTTTTCTTGTTCAAATTGTGACTATGAGGCTTTCCGTAACATCTTAGGTTTACCAGAAAACCAACATGGTGGATGCCTCAAATTTCTTCCCAACAACTGTGGGTGGAGTCAAGCCAGCCCTCCAGCCAATGGGTTTGAAGGCTTCATATTCACACAGCTTCATTACATTTTTAACATACTAACGGGGTATGCTTACACATAGTAAGGAATAATGAACGGTGCTTCCCCATTGTCTCGGGTCGCTCCCCTGCATTTATTTTCATTTATTATTTATTTATTTATTTTAATTTATGGATACTTTACAATGGTTTTGTGATTTTTCTTGGTGTGTCAGCTTCGATGTCCATTGGCACACAAAATTACCGTGCTTCCCCATTCTCTCTGGTCACTCACCTGCATTTTTTTCATTTTTTTTTGTTTTCATTTATTTATATTTTCATTTACGGATGCTGTCTGATAATTCTGTGATTTTTCCCGGTGTATCAGCTTCGATGTCCATCGGCATGCAAGATTTCAGCTTTCTACATCACCTGGAAGGTCCCGATCTTTAATATCAGTGAGTGAGTGAGTGAGTGAGTGAGTGAGTCAATGGTTCGAAAAAGCTTTATATATTAGATAAGACATACATATCTGATATATAAAGCTCTTTTTAACCAATAACTGACTGACACTCACTCATTCACTGACTGATATTAAAGATCGGTACCTTCCAGGTGACGAAGAAAGCTGAAATTTTGTGTGCCGATGGACATTGAAGCCGGTACACCGGGAAAAATCACAGAAAACCGGTCGGAACAACATCCATAAATGAAAAATATAAATAAATGAAAAAATATTAAAAATCAAATGCAGGTGAGTGACCAAGACAATGGGGGGAGCACGATTCATATGCTTGCACAATGCGTAAGCACACCCTGCTAGTGTGGTGTGTGTGTGTGTGTGTGTTTGTGTGTGTGTGTGTGTTTGTGTGTGTGTGTATATAGATAATATATATATATATATATATCTAACCCCAAGGCAACAAAACGGCTCAAGTCATACTTCAGATACTGTCATTCACACGACAAGGGCGCATAGTCGTCGAACCAGACGAGCCAGAAAAGCCGTTGTTTTAAAATTAAAAAAACGATTTTCTTAAAAGGGTGTCTTTCTAAAATTCCTGTACAAAAGCTGAAGTATGAATAAGCACGCCATACTCAAGGCATAAAAATCCGTATATGACGTCACAATGCCACTGAGCAATAAACGAATGTGCGTTAATTAATTAAATCAGGGTAAAAACTTGTTAAATTGTTGGAATTTTTTAAAAAAAATTGTTTCTTTTAAACATGGAAGCACTGTGATATCGACGTCGCGCTTTAAATCTCAGTTTTTCAGCTTTGTCGGGGAAAACGTAATTAATTCCCCACCGCAGGAAACTCCTGACAAAGTTATCAAACAGTTGTGTTCACGCACCAAAACCATGAAGATAGCCACGGCGCCCAGTCTCCAACATCGTCATCAGTGGGGAAATCGATGATTTCGAAACATGGAAAATGTATCACACACAAACACAAACACACAGAATGTGAGGAAAAAAGTGACGAGTAAACGAGCGACACTCACCCCTCCATTCCATCGGCATGCTTTCGGCGGTTCTCTGGACTCGATTCCAACCCACAAAGATTTTGACGTCATCTCGCACGCTCTGCGTGCTCATGACGTCACTGCGTGCGGTCGCGCGAGTCCAGTTCGCACGTGCGCGACGAGAAAATCGGTGTGAGAGAAAAGAATAATAATAAAAAAGAACAATAAGAAAACAATAGGGCCGCATGTTGTTGAAGATCGTGAAAACTGTGGAGTTGTGAGGAGACGCTGTGATGGCTTCGGTGATTTGAACCTCGTTCTTGGGATCGCGAGGGGAGCAGTGAACGTGCACGGAGACGTGAGAACAAGCGACAAATGGGGGAATGGAAGAGTATTCGTTAAACCCTTGTCGGGCTGGGGGGGGGGGGGGGGATCGGGGATCGCTCGGCCGTGCCGGATCGGCGGCTCGGGCGGAATCTCGAGACATTCCCGATGTTGTGATGACGTCACACGTTCCCTTTACCCCTCTACTTGTTTACCCTTATTTATTTAATATCCATCATAAGCCTGGAGTTGGCTTGGTGGTTCGGGTGGCTGGCTTGGGATCTTCGGGTCCTGAGTTCGAGCCCCTTTTACCCGCTGAATTAACATTAGGTGGGGTTGACTCAGCCTGTCATCCTTACGAGGTCGCCGAAGTGAGTACCAGTGTACTGGTATAGGGGCACAGCATCAATGGCACAGCTGCCCTCCAATAAATGACAGCCACCTGGCAAACCAAGCTGCCATACACAATGAACAGATTGAATGTCCATCTGTTACATGTGGTGTTGCTACAAGCAGTATGTGGTGGGCAAGGCTTTTGTTGTTGAAGGTGGGACCGGGCCATGCCTGCTGGGCACGGCCTGGGAGTTGGGCCTGCATTGTTTGTACGTTGTAAGATTTGAATACAATGGATTGCTCTTCGATGGTCGCTATTTTTTAGGGCCTCCAACAACAACAAGCAACAACAGAAATCAGATTCACCACCTCGGGATTCCAACAGTGCGGAGACTTCGACACGAGCAACGGCGACCACAGCTACGGGTACGTCAGTAGTCTGGGGCACGCCAGCCGCACCTCCAGCCTCCCTGTTCTCTTGACTTGCACGCTGCTGACCTTCCTGGCGCTTGGAAGAAGTGGAGGGAGAGCATGGAGTCGTACTTCAATCTCACCATGGCAGGATTACTAGAGGAGAACAAAGTGACGATGATTGTACACCTTATTGGGACTGAAGGTAGGGGAACATACGATACCATGTCCCTGGAATACGGTGATGGGTCCAGCGTCGAACACGTAATGGAGGCGTTCGACAAGCGTTGTAATCCTCATCCCAATGAGACTGCGCAGCGTGATAAGTTCTTCACAAGAGATCAGCATGGAGGTGAAAATATGGACACATACGTGACTGAGTTGCATGTACGAGTCACCACATGTAACTTTGGGACCATCCGTGATTCCTTGATCAGGGATAGGATAATTTGTGGCATTACAGATGGGGCACAGCGAGAACGGCTGCTCAGGGAAGCTGATATGGACCTCCCAAGATGCCTCCAGATATGCAGAGCCACTGAACTGTCAAAACAGCAGGTACAAGAGACTGAGCGTCCAATGGAGTCATCCGTTCATGCCGTACAGACCACAGAAAGCACGTCAAGCACAGCAGCAACCACAACGAGCTAACAGCAAACAACCGCAGCAATGTCAGGAGTCAGTTATTGTGGACAGAAGCACCCCGGGGGGGGGGGGGGGGGGGGGCGCACAATTGCCCGGCATGTGGACAGTGGCACCGCAAGTGCTCGTTACTCAATCATTTCAGCTCGGTTTGCAAACAAACCCGGAATGGGTTTATCAACTTTCTAGAATTGGATAGCAGGCTGGATGTACAGCAGAGGCGACCCAAGGAGGATGTCCTGACTGTCTCATTGCCTCCAGAAACATTGGGTCCTACGGAGCATGTCAACAAAGTGCAGACAGCATATCCGAAGCAGATCTTTGCGAACATGAACATGCCTGTGAAGATCGGCAGGTTCCAAGTGGACGGTGGAGCAACATGTGACGTTCTGCCAATGAAATACCTCGTGGGTCTGGATTATCAAATTTAAGCCAATGGATCAGGCACTGGTGTTCTTCAACAAGACTAAAGCTAAACCAAAAGGCAGCTGTCAGACACAACTCATAAATCACAGGAATGCCAAGCGCTATCATATTCAGTTTGTTATCCTGGAGCAGGACTGCACACCGATACTACTGGGGAGCCATAGCCCAGCAACTGCAGTTACTTGAGATCCGACATGATCTCATGACATGACACCAGCAACAAATCCTCCAGGCAATTAGATGACACTTGATAATGTGATGGAATGCTGTGGTAATGTCTTCACCGGCACTGGACTGCTGGAAGGGGAGTATCATATCAAGACTCGTCCCAGCGTCAAACCAGTCGTACATCCACCACGCAGAGTTCTAGTCGCTCTGCGTTCCAAGCTCGATGAGGAACTCAGCCAGTTGGAAGGACTAGGCATCATCACACCGGTGGCAACCAGTGTGACCACTCCTTGGCTTTTTTCACAAGATCTTGGCTATTCGTTGTTCACCTTGGCGTCTTGGTTTTCTATAGGTGTTCTTGGCGTATAGGTTTTCTATTATCATCGCTTTTCCGAAACCTTGTGAATTCTTGGCTTTTTTCATTGGCTCACCTTGGTATTTATGAAAACGAGGAGTGGTCACACTGGTGGCAACGCCAACCCCATGGGTGAACAGTATGGTAACTGTGACAAAACAATCACCAGGAAAATTGAGGATATGCATCGATATGGAACACCTCAACACTGCTATCATGCGGAGTCGTTACCCAATGGCGGTCATTGATGATATCCTGCCGGGTTTGTGGAATCCACGTATCTTCAGCACGTTCGACGTGAAAAATGGGTTCCGGCACGTGCAGTCAGATGAGCCAAGTTCCGATCTGACAACATTCAATGCACCATTCGGTCGTCACCGTTGGTTGAGGATGCCATTTGGAATTAAATCTGCACCAGAAGTATTCCAGAGGCACGTTGATCAGGCCTTGGAGGGCCTACCCAGCTGTAAGAAGGTTCATGATGACATTTTGTTGTTCGGGGAGGGAAGAATCGGGATCAGCCGACCACGATCAGAAGCTCATCCTGTTTTACGAGTGGTGCAGACTGAAAGGAATGCGTTTAAACCCTGAGAAAATGGAACTGCATCAGTCACAAGTCTCCCATCTCGGGCATTTACTTACGAAGGAGGGAGTGAAGCCGAACCCTCAAAGTGCAAGCTGTAGTGGGGATGCCTACGCCGACGGACGTCCCAGCAGTACGTCACTTCGTCGGATTTGTTATGTACCTGAGCAAGTTTCTGCCAAAGCTAAGCGACCTCTGCAATCCTCTCAGACAACTGACTCGGTGAGATATTGTCTGGCACTGGGCAGAAGTCCATGAAGATTCACCGTCTGAGATCAAGCAACTCGTCACCGCACAGCCCATACTACGTTACTATTGCCCACAGACTGAGCTCACCCTTCAAACTGATGCCTCTGACATCGGACTTCTTGTTGCGCTACTTCAACACCGTCGGCCATTCACGTTTGCCAGTGGAGCCATGACTGATGCAGAGACTAGAAATGCCTAAATTGAGAAAAAACAACTTTTGGCCTTACAGTTCAGGCTCGAAGTTCCACCAGTTATACTTACGGCCGGAAGGTGAGAGTGCACACAGGTCACAGACCATTAGAAATTATTGCCAAGAAGGATTTAGCTCGAGCTCCAAAATGCTTGCAGAGGATGCTACTGTTGATGCAGCCATACGAGGTGGATGTTCAATACAGGCCAGGCAAAGAAATGTACTTGGCTGACACCTTGAGCAGGGCGTATTTGCCAATGAAGCGATCTGTGAACATCAGCAATAGGATGTCAACATGCTGAATCATGTTCCGTGCTCCCATCGCACCAGTCGGAATACAGCAGCACTTACAAACGATGGAACATTACAGCTGTTGCAGCAAACGATTCGAGATGGATGGCCAGAACCGATCCGCTCTGTGCCTGAGGAAATTCGACCACACGATCACGTTCGCGATGAGCTCGCAACGCAGCACGGACTTGTTTATCGTGGTGAACGCCTTGTCTTACCACGGTCTCTTCGCCTTAATCTTATGAAGCGCCTTCATTCAGCTTACCTGGGTGTGGAAAGCAGCTTACGGCGGGCTCGTGAATGCATCCCATCCCGGCACGAATGCAGATGTTCGGGACTTCATCCAGAAATGCGACACTTGCAGTGCAACAGCAGCCAAACAAACCAAGGAGACACTAAAGTCTCATGAGATCTTGCAACGTCCATGGGAGAAACTGGCAGCAGACATATTGTATCGTCGGAACAGAAGGCATCTCCGGCAATCGAGGGGGGTGATTGATGACGTTAATGTTTGTGAGGCCCCTGCAGATGGTGATGTGTCTGATGGTCTGACCAGCGTTGAGCCACCTCCAGTCATGGGTGAATGTGAGGCCTCACCCGCATGGGAATCAGTGATGTATAATTAACCCGGGAGGCAGACACGGTCTAGCAGACTTATACGTAGACTCGCTAGGCTGAATGATTTTGTCTGTGATCCATGACAAAAGGAAATTTGAACTGTTCATTGGATTTTTTTTTCTTTTGTTTTTGGGTTGTATTTCTGTGTTGAATTATTGTTAAAGGAAAGAAGTTGTTACATTTAGTGTTGCTACAACCATTAGGGGGAGCCAAGGCTTTTATGTTGAAGGTGGGACCAGGCAATGCATGCTGGGTTCGGCACGGGAGATGGGCCTGCATTGTTTGTATGCTGTGAGACTTGAATACAGCCAACTGCTCTCCGAAAGTGTCGCCGATCAATAAGATGGGGCCGAGAACAGTGCCTTGGGGTACTCCAGCCTTGACAGGGAGAGGAGAAGAAAGGGTTCCATTGAGAGCCACACGTTGGCTATGAGAGGGGAGGAAGTCAATACTCCCAGTGGAGTTGGCCTTGGATTCCATAGGCAGACATTTTGGAGATCAAGGCAGGATGCCAGAATGTATCAAAAGCTCGAGATATGTCCAGAGAGACAGCCTTGATCTCATGTCTGATATTGAGGGCCTCCATCCCATTGTTGGGAAAGTAGAAGCAGCATGTCCAAGGAAGAGTGACCAGGTCTGAATCTGAATTGATGATTTGAGATGAGGATGTTGTAGAAAAGGAATGATTTTTATGTGAACTGTGATGATGGATTCCATGACCTTCCTGATGATTGGAAGTAACCCAATTGGTCTGTAGTTAAGGGGATCTGTTTTACACCCTTTTTTGTAATGCTGTGATGTTTGATGATTTCCAAGCAGATGGAAGATGATCCATGGTAAATGACAGGGGAAAAGAGGAAGTGCAAGAGTAACAGAGCAGGTTTTTGAATCAAACACAGAATTGAGGCATTCGGCCTTCTCACGAGCAGAGTCGGCTCCGGTGCCATCCGAAGTGAGGGAATAGATGGAAGGGGATCGTACTCCAGAGCCAGAATGTATCAAAAGCTCGAGATACGTCCAGAGAGACGGCCCTGATCTTGCGTCTGATATTGAGCACCTCCCTCCGTTGTTGGGCTGCTGCCTCCCTGCCATTCGTTTAGGGTACTGTATGACATAATCTGGAGCCATTTTAAGAAAGCAAGAGGGCTTATCAGAGCATCAAGAGGTTGTGTGAAGGAAAAATGAGTCCTTCAGGAAAAAAAACTGCTATTAAATGATCATTTTTTGTAATATAAGTTTTTGAAATGTCATTTAACCCATTGGTGATGCAACCGTCAGTGAATTTTGGTTTGGCCTGGTCAGTGTTACCGTCCAAAGTAGCTCAACGAACGATCTTCAGAGTGTGAGATAATCTCTCAACCCCACCTTGTCTGGTCTCCATGTGATGCGAGCTCACTCATAGTGGTCAACTTCTTCCTTTTCTTTATTACAGGAAGTTGTTAATGACTATCTAGGTCTTGCCTTTTCCTGTAAAACGTACACTGGTGTCTTCTCATGTCATCGCCTTGCTTTATAGATATCTACACTACAACCTCCTTCAGCCATGGTCCTCGCACACCGAAAACAAAAAAGGGAATTCGGGACGTGAGAGATTGTCCCATCGTGGGTCTGTGTCCTCGTGTTCACAATCCCCATTAATGAAGTGTACGGAGATGAGGCCAGAAAATCCACGAGCTGTATATTTAGCATGGCATGTATTCTTGTGCAAGGCAGGTTGCTGGATGTTACTTGGGATGAACTCGACATTGTGAAAGACCACGAGAGATGTCAGAGTTTCGTACGGAGGCGTCCCATGGATACTCTGTCCAATTCTCTCCGTTTCTTCCCCAACGGCTGGCCTGCGTGGCCTGTCAGCACTATGGTATTGCAGGTAACATCATTATTTCACTGTTATATTAACTTTTATACCCAATAAGCTCTTATTTTCTGTCCCTGAACAATGAATGCTACCCTTTCATGTCGATCCATCAGATCACTCGCAAATCTTTTTTTGACCGCATCTGCACCTACTTGTCCCGCAGGGTCGGGCAGTCTGTTTATCCTCGACATATCCACGCACGGTTTAAAGCAGGTCACCAGGTGGGTCTGAACCAAGACCTTTCACCGATACTCACCTCAATATCTTCATTTTCTCATGAAATTCAATCCGATTGGCTCGTTTCTATTTCTTTCAAAAAACACTATGTCACCTAAAACTATCATTTTACACTTGCAGGGTACTTTACCAATGTGTATAATGATACCCACACAAGTATTCACGGGCAGCACTAGTTCTTCATGCTGCAATACCTGAAAGGACTTGAGACAAGGTCCAAATCCCTCTTCCCCGAAAGACGCTATCGTGGGAAGCAGCCGAGTCCAGAAATGTTGACTCGAGGCTATCGGATCCATTTCATTCCAGGCGATCGTGGGGAGATGGGCTGTTCGACGTGGCGTGGAGTGAAACGAGTGAACGATTGGTGCTTACGGCGAGTGGTGATGGCCGGCTACAGCTATGGGATGTAACACAGCCAGGTCCACCGTTACAAGTTTACCAAGGCCATGAAAGGGAGGTAGGGACAGGACCAGAGCAAGCACACATTATTTAGATTCTAGTCCCATATTCCACTCACCTGTGTTCTATGTGTGCCGGACAGGTGTACAGTGTGCACTGGAGCCAGACGCGTGGAGAAAACCTCGTCGCGTCTGGATCGTGGGACGGTTCGGCTAAAGTGGTATGCTGCTCACTGCTTTGGGCCCTTTGACGATTAACTTTTTGGGACTCGATTGCCGGAGCACAACCATCATAATTATCAACTGGAATGTAAAAATGAACTTCGAGATGAAATGTTTAAATGCACTCACCACTTCCCTGGAATCCTCGCCATACAGTGGGACATCTCGAGCTCAGAATGCTTGTTTACCTGCCGTGGGCACGAAGCGGTCGTCTACAGCAGTATGTGGTCGCCTCATATCCCAGGATGCTTTGCCACATGCTCGGGTAAGAAATGATGCTTTTAATGAAGAAAAACTCTGCCAACAGTGTGAGCACTTGGATTTTTGTGGTGGATTAGGCTGATGAGTGTGGATGAGAGTGAATAGTTTGATGTGTGCAGATTGAGGGTGTGGGTTTGGTTTACTTGCCAGAGTGTGCATTTAGAGTGTGCAAGAATCAGCACGTTCAGAGCATTGGATGGGTGTGTGCAGGGGATGGCACCTTGAGGGTGTGGGACATGAAGAACCCATCGTTTGCTCGACTCGTCATCCCAGCCCACACGTCCGAAGTGCTCTCGTGTGACTGGTGCAAGTACGATGAGGTGGGAGAAAACTTCAGGAATGTGTGATGAGGAGGGGTGGGGTGTCACAAGCCCACCTCACACCGCATGACAAAGTGATTTTGTCACAGCAGGACTCCTTTTTTTTTCAATTTAAAAGAGCTCCCACAAGCACATTGTGCAACCAACTCGATGCACCCCAAAATGAATGGCTTATGCATGACAGAAAATGGCCATTAGATGCAAATGGATTCACTCGTACGATGTTAAGATTAACCGTTTACCTTTTATCCCTAACTCGGTTATCAAAACGGCAGTTATGGACGTCCGTCTCATCTGATAGTCGTTTAAAAGTTATTTTGCCGGCTGTGCCAACCGTGGTCCTATCGATCGTATAAATAGTATTAAATTGTTATCCCTGCCGTGCGACCCGCACCATAACATTCTCGTAACCTCATTTCCTTTCTCTAACTCGATGAGGGCACGTGTGGTGCACCTCCATTTCCTCGATGACATTATGGTATCTGGAGTACACATTGGCTGCTGACGCACGATACGGGCACAGCCAGGCAGCGATGTCTTTCCCAGAAAGGTCTCCCAAAGCCATGCCTTTGAACTTGTCAAAGGCCAAGTGTCCGTGGAAGAGTTCATGGTGAAAGGTTAAACGACCTCGGGGCAACGGTCAATTGCGACCGCACTTTTGGCCATTCGCTTTCTTAACTGACATTTAAAATCCAGCCCAACAAATCCAGAGGCAACACCTCTTCTGCCCTCCACCAATGGGATCATTAGATACACGACAGAGGTAAACGTCCATAGCTCTGATGACCTTTCTTACGATGTCCATGAATGTTGCGTGACCGATTTGACGGCGAATTCTGCTCTCGCTCAGAATATCCGTCTGGTGTTCACAGCACCTGGTGCTCACGGGAGCCGTGGACTGTAGCGTGAGAGGTTGGGACCTGCGGCAAGCACGACATCACGTGTTTGAACTGCGCGGTCACGACTACGCCATCCGAAGATTAAAGGTGCTTTGAGCTCATGGCCTCTTCACTACAAACACGCAACCAGCCACCACCCGTCCACCTAGCACAATGACCGACCTTGTCCTTTTGCATTGTATTTCCTGATTCAATGGGAGGCAGATGTAGTTTTAGCAAGGGTAGTCCACACATTAAGCTCAAATCAAACTTCGTTCAAAGCAGAGCAATGGAAACGGATGTGTTGTTGTCTTTTCTTCTTCTTCCAGTGCTCACCTTTCCAACGTTCAGTGCTTGCTACCTGCTCGTACGATCGATCAGTGCGGTAAGTCTTCAGCTTTGTTTTATCACGAGTCCGTGTGCAACATGAATGGTGTATAAGGTGTGACCATTTTCTGTTGCTGCAACGTGCACAAAGTGAGTCCCAATCTGCCACGCTCACAAAGTGATTTTGGTCCCACAGCCAATACTTAGGTCACTAATTACAGAGTTCATAGAACACCTGATGTCACACAGTCTTGAGAAAAAGAACCTGGGAAGGGTCTTATAAAACCTTGCTTTGTGTTTCCGAGCATGATCTATGTTTGTTTTGTTTGTGAACCTTGCATAACAGGCATGATGGTAACCACCCAGCGCTATCCATCCATCCATATTTATCAGAACTGGTAGGCCTGTTGGTCCTTGCCTTTCACCAAGGCCAGATGTGTTTGGGGCCAGTGCAGGCATTATATGTTTGATACTATTATTATTATTATTGTTGTAAATATTATTAGTGTTAATTATCTCCTTTGAAGGCTCCATAATTACACCATGTGATACAATAAAGCAACTAGGTATTACCCTAACATCAAATTTATCCAGGAATCCACACATTACGCAAATAGCCAAGTGTGCCTCGAAGAAACTCGGAGTCCTGTTCAGATGTTGAAGATTCTTGTCCTCTGAGCAGTTGCTTCAGAAATAAATATAAAATATTTATTTCATCCTTGTACGGAGTACTGCTCTCACATCTGGGGAGGTTCCAGCTCAACATACTTACTGGACAGAATTGAATCCAAAGTAATCCGATGTGACCTCAAAACTCGACTCACTCAAATTACGCCGCAAAGTTGGCGTTGTCCGTCTCTGTCTCTCTTTTATAGAGGTATTACTTCGGTTTCTGCTCCCGAGAACTTGCTGCTTGTGTACCTCCACCATTAGTGAGATCACAAAATACTCGACAAGCCACTTCATCGCATGGTCATTGTGTTGGCATTGGCAACTCAATCCATTGAGACCATACTCTGTACAGAGCGTTGGTGCTGCCTAAGCAGTCTCCTTGGCTATTGGGCACAATCCTGGACGGGTCGCCACTCCGACACAGGATACCAGCAAGCTGGCGCTCATTTTTGCCAACCTCGGAAGGATGACAGGCAGAGGCAGATGATGACAGGCAGATGACAGGCAGACCTCGGAAGGATGACAACCCCTTCCTGCTATTAATTCAACAGCCAAGTGGGATTTGAACTCAGGACTCTAGGATCCCAAGCCCACCACCCTAACCATGAAGCCAACACCAGGCATATGGTGGGTTGTTATGGCATTTGTTTCTTCGCCTTCACTGCCAAACTCTGGAACTCTTTACCTTCTGATGTCTTTCCAAATACTTATGGCCTTCCATTTTTCAAAAGGCAGATTTTTTTTTAACTTCCTCAAAAACTTTTAAGACTATTCCCTCTTTCTTCACTTTTCTATTTATGTATTCTTGTATTTAAGGCCTGGCCTTGAGTCTTCAACAACAAGTATTTGATACACTGCCGATTTTGCAGGTTTTCCCACTTACAAAGCACGTAGAGGTCTGTAATTTTTATCATAGGTACACTTCAACTGTGAAAGAGGAATCTAAAACAAAAATCCTGAAAATCACATTGTATGATTTTAAAAATAATTAATTTGCATTTTATTGCATGAATAAGTATTTGATCACCTACCAACCAGTAAGAATTCTGGCTCTCACAGACCTGTTAGTTTTGTCAAGAAGCCCTCCCATTCTCCACTCATTACCTGTATTAACTGCACCTGTTTGAACTTGTTATCTACAGAAAAGACAGCTGTCCACACTCAATCAATCAGACTCCAACCTCTCCACAATGGGCAAGACCAGAGAGCTGTCTAAGGACATCAGGGACAAAATTGTAGACTTGCACAAGGCTGGGATGGGCTACAGGCAAATAGGCAAGCAGCTTGGTGAGAAGGCAACAACTGTTGGCGCAATTATTAGAAAATGGAAGAAGTTCAAGATAACAGTCAATCTCCTCGGTCTGGGCTCCATGCAAGATCTCACCTCGTGGAGCCTCAATGATCATGAGAAAGGTGAGGGATCAGCCCAGAACTACACGGCAGGACCTGGTCAATGACCTGAAGAGAGCTGGGACCACAGTATCAAAGAAAACCATAAGTAACACACTACGCCGTCATGGATTAAAATCCTGCAGCGCACGCAAGGTCCTCTGCTCAAGCCAGCGCATGTCCAGGCCCGTCTGAAGTTTGCCAATGACATCTGGATGATCCAGAGGAGAATGGGAGAAGGTCATGTGGTCTGATGAGACCAAAATAGAGCTTTTTGGTTTAAACTCCACTCGCCGTGTTTGGAGGAAGAAGAAGGATGAGTACAACCCCAAGAACACCATCCCAACCGTGAAGCATGGAGGTGGAAACATCATTCTTTGGGGATGCTTTTCTGCAAAGGGGACAGGACGACTGCACCGTATTGAGGGGAGGATGGATGGGGCCATGTATCGCGAGATCTTGGCCAACAACCTCCTTCCTCAAACAGAGCATTGAAGATGGGGCGTGGCTGGGTCTTCCAGCATGACAACGACCCGAAACACACAGCCAGGGCAACTAAGGAGTGGCTCCGTAAGAGCATCTCAAGGTCCTGGAGTGGCCTAGCCAGTCTCCAGACCTGAACCCAATAGAAAATCTTTGGAGGGAGCTGAAAGTCTGTGTTGCCAGCGACAGCCCCGAAACCTGAGGATCTGGAGAAGATCTGTATGGAGGAGTGGGCCAAAATCCCTGCTGCAGTCTGTGCAAACCTGGTTAAGAACTACAGGAAACGTCTGATCTCTGTAATTGCAAACAAAGGTTTCTGTACCAAATATTAAGTTCGTTTTTTCTGATGTATCAAATACTTATTTCATGCAATAAAATGCAAATTAATTATTTAAAAACCATACAATGTGATTTTCAGGATTTTTGTTTTAGATTCTGTCTTTCACAGTTGAAGTGTACCTATGATAAAAATTACAGACCTCTACGTAGCTTGTAAGTGGGAAAACCTGCAAAATCGGCAGTGTATCAAATACTTGTTCTCCCCACTGTAAGTAATTGATTAATTAATTAAAAGACAGGCAGACAAAGGAAAAAATATCTCGCTCCTCTCTGCACATGTGCAATCTCGACAAATTCAGAATCAAACTGGAACGGCACTCGATAGAGCGCGTACCTCCTCCAGGTTGAACAGGTTAGATCTTGTATCCCACCGATAGGTCAGATCCGAATCCGGACCTGAACCAAAATATAAATCGGCTTGTTGTCACCGAACCAACTCATCCACCAAGTTTTGTCACACCTCATCTACACCTTTTTGAAACATGCTTGATCTCGTTTTTTTTGGCCCTATATCTCAATGGTGAAGAATCACTTAAAAATTCTCGTATCCGGATATTCATCAAAATCTAATCATTTCGTCCGAATCCATCCGTAACTTTTTGAGATATCGTGCTCACAGACAGACAGATAGACAGGGGTGAAAACATGATCTCTGTTCACTTTCGGTGGTGGAGGTAATTACTGAAAAACAACAGGTTCGTTTTCTGATTTGTGTTCAAAATATAACTATCAAACTGAAGTTGTTCCTTGATCATGAACTGATGTTTGTAGACAGACACACACACACAGATTCAACCAATTACTTGACTCCGCTTTTCGCTTCATGTGCTTGGGGTAATAAGACAAATTAGAAGAAAAACAAAACGTTATTTGTGCCCTCCTTCTGTATTGGCTATCACTATCCCTCAACACCCCATTATCTCTGTGTAGGTTCTGGGACTTTGTCCAAGCTAACCCCCTGGTACAAACCATCGAACATCATTCAGAGTTTGTGTGTGGCCTGGATTTTAACCTCCATATTCAAGGGCAGGTCAGTCTCTTTGAACTATTTAGTGCTAGTTTTGTCGTGTACCGTGCATGACGGCAGGCCGATGTCCCATAATCCTGTACAATCGTGATGCCTTTCCTGCAGATGGCTGACTGTGCCTGGGACGAGACGGTGCGGGTGTACCAGCCTGCCTGTCTCTCCCCGGCTCAACCTCAATGATCTGGGGGTACGAGAACCACGCAGGATTATCCGGCAGTTTGAAATTCGCATAAATGTACACAAATGAGCGAGTTCAACAGGACGGCACAGAGATGGAGTATCTGCCTTTGAGGGTTCGATTCCCGACCTTGCAATGAACCGTCGGGTCGGTGCTTTGTTGGTGGTGCATTGCATCACAGAGCGTGCCGTGCCTCAGATGAACGTTAAAGATCCCACAGTGTCTCGCAACGAGGAGTGAGGGAGTTGTTGCTGGCACCTTGAACAGATTCCTGCCCCGACGACCTCGACAAATTCCAACCCGGCTGGCGTTGGGGCTCTGGCACCCCGTGACCCACCTTGGATCAATACCGGTCCACGGGAGAGCCTGAATCATGGCTGGCGTGAGCAACTACATCGGATTAGATTTTCAGTTGCTTTAAAGGTCTTTCTTCTGACCCAATTTGGACATTATATCACAATTGGGGAGGTGGGGGACGGTTAAACCAAGGGGTTTAATAGGCATTTCTAACCAATTATGAAAACCCACCTACAGCTTAATAATGTCTGTTCTTGTAACAATTGTAATAAACTACTTTCACATGACTGCGCACACCAGTGGTTCGATGTTTGTGTGTGCAAGGCAATACTTTTACAAACGTGTACTGCTCAATGAAAGGCTCAGTTTTCCACACGACCGAGCTTTTAGTGTTCTTCAACAATGGGGAAAAACCCCCCACGCACCCTCAAAATTCATAGACATGCAAAACAGGATCGGAAAGAAAAGGTGAAGAAAGTGTGTCTCGACACCATGTCATGGTGGAATCCTCGACGACGACCTTCGGACTTCTGTGTGATATTGATTAAAATGGACCAAATGGTATCGATGGCTGGATTTATGGATGAGCTGTTAGTAACTCTCACCACCGAGCCGTCAAGCCTGGGTTTGAATCCCGACTCAGCTAAAACCTGTTATCCTGGTGTTTGACAGGCAGGGTACCTAGCCTGGTGTTGACTTAGTGGTTAGGGTGGTGGCTTGGGATCCTGGGGTCCTGAGTTCAATCCCCGTTGGCCGCTGAATTAATACACCAGGGGGTTGACTCAGCCTGTCATCCTTCCGAGGTCGGCAAAATGAGTACCAGTGTGTAATGGTAGAGGGGCACTGCATCAGCGACACAGTCGCGCTTCCAAGAAATGATAGCTACCCCGGCAGCTAAGCTGCAATACGCAAGAAGAAGAAGACAGGCAGGGTGATTTATCAGTGTTTGCGTCGTCCCTCGGATAGACGTTAAACTAGGCATCCTGTCTGCCGGCATTAGTTGGCAGACGTTAAAGATCCGACGAAGAGTAGGCGAGCTATCAGCGGAACCACGAACAAACTACAAACTCCAGCCATGATTACCAACTGCAAAAGCAATGGTAAACCACCCGTTGCAATGCTTGAAGTGAGACTTCTTTGGCAGCGGTGAATTAGAATGAGACATCAGGAACAAACCTGTCAGTATTTCCAGCAGAAACCTTTCCATCCTTTTACCACCACATTACATTACACACCAGCAGGCAGTTGATCCATCCTGTAAGATAAACTCATCCATCACATCAGCGAACATCGCAACTCTACGCTAACATGTAAGTATGAATGGCAGCCATAAATCATCTTATCTGATGGTTCCTTGCATAAATGGCACTCGCATAATGCTCCCTGGGACGGGTGCTTGCACAGCCAGGTTGTCCCATCTGTGTGGACCAGCACAATGGGACTGTGCTCGAGGGGATTCGTGGTGGCCGTGGCCCATGGAGTTTGTTCTGCGTCCCTCAACATCCTTCTTAAGGTGATTCTCATACACTCATCATCTTTCGTTAAGTTTTTTCTCACATTTATTCAGCCTTTTTAAACGTTTTGGATCATTTCAGGATCATGTAAAACAGAGAGCTCTGCGGTCCAAGCACGTTACAAAACGGAGATGTTTCCCCACAGGTGCTCTTCTCGCACCTGTTCTTCCCTTGTCCCTCCACCGTCCAGCTGTGTGGGGCGCTCATCTCAGCATCCGTCTTGGCCCTCCTTCGGCAAGCTCCAGCACCCTTAGCCATTCCGATGGCTCCCCTGGACCTCCCCCTCATCTCCGCCTGTTTGCCCCTCGTCGTGCTGGCAGTCGTACACCCTACACTCACACTGCTAGCTCTGCGGTTCTTGTCCTTGCCTACGTACGTGACATTCAAACGATGTACGCCCCTGGCCACAGCATGCCTCAGCTCGCTCGCCTTACCGAGCGTGAGGCACACAGGGGCGGCAGTCTCACGTGGGAGTTCCACTTTGGCTGCTACACTCACGGCAAGTGGGGCTATTATAACTGGTAAGGAGCGGGAGGGAGGGGAATTTTCATTGTTTACCTCCCGTGATAAAGTTTGAAAAATAATCTTATTAAAATGGAATATTATTTATATATTTCAATACAATCTCTTTGGGTAATAGGCACTGTGAGCATTTCATTTATTTCAAAGAATAAACATTGAATCAAAACCCTGTTGCTCAGGGGACAGCTGGAAAGCACAGGTTTGAATCCCATATCTTTGAATGTCAGGATGCTGGTTTGGTGCACATCCTTACACAATCAATGAATGAGAAAGAAAAAAAATAATAGTTTCAAAGGCCTTGAATATCCCTTGGCGTATAGTCAAGACAATCATTAAGAAGTGGAAGGCATATGGTGCCACCAAGACCCTGCCGAGATCAGGCCGCCTCTCCAAACAGGATGACCAAGCAAGGAGACTGATCAGAGAGGCCACCGAGAGGGCAATGGCAACTTTGAAAGAGCTACAGGCCTTTATGGCAAAGACTGGTCACTGTATGTATGTGACAACAATATCCCAAGCACTCCACAAGTCTGGACTGTACGGTAGGGTGGCAAGAAGGAAGCCATTACTCAAATGGGACTCAAGGTGGGCTTTTTTGAGGTATGCAAAAAAGATAAGAAAAATACTCCGGAGATTCAGAAGCCATGTGGTAAAAAGTTTTGTGCTCTGACGAAACCAAGATGGAACTTTTTGGCCTAAATGCAAAACATTACATTTGGAGCAAACCCAACACAGCACATCATCCAAAGAACACCATCCCGAATGTGAAGCATGGTGGTGGCAGCATCATGTTATGGGGATGTTTCTATCAGCAAGGACTGGAGCACATGTCTGAGGAAAATGGATGGAGCAAAATACAAAAAAAATCCAAGAGGAAAACCTGCTACCCTCTGCAAGAAAGCTGAAATTGTGATGGAAGTTCACCTTTCAGAATGACAACAACCCGAAGCACACAGCCAAAGTTACGCTGGAGTGGCTAAGGAACAAAAATATAAATTTCCTTGAGTGGCCCACTCAGAGCTCCGACCTAAATCCAATCGAAAATCTGTGGCATGACTTGAAGATTGCTGTCCATCAACAACTTGACTGAGCTTGAACAGTTTTTTGACAGAAGAATGGGAAAATATTGTCCAATCAAGGTGTACAAAGTTGGTGGAGACCTATCCCAACAGGCTCACAGCTGTAATTACTGTCAAAGGTGATTCCACAAAGTACTAACTCAGGAGGATGGACATTTACCCAAACAAGATATTCTAGTTTTGTATTTTTTATTAATTTTCTGAAATTAGTAGAAATTGTTTTTCACTTGGAAGTTGTGGGTTACGATGTGTAAATAAAGATGGAAAAAGCCTGATTTAATTCCAAGTTATAAGGGCAACGAAAGGTGAAAATTTTGAGAGATGGTGTAGACTTTCTATCGACACTGTGTATAATTAATGAATTCATGGGAATGAATTCACATGCAGGACTCATGTGAAAAACTCGAGACTCAAACCAGGGCCTTTCCTCTCGCCAACAAAGCATAAGCTCAGCTGCTGAGCCATCGAGAATCAGGAGATTCCCCACAGTCACACTGCAGCTGCAATGGCAGACTTCTGACATGGCCATCTCCACTCATGGCTCGCAGACTTCCTCTCCTGTCGCAGTCAACGTGTGGCCCTAAATGGAGTTCTTTCATCCCCTCTTCCTGTCCAGGCTGGAGTTCCTCGAGGTATCGTTCTAGGCCCTGTTCTTTTCTTGGTTTTCATCAATGATCTCTCCGACTCTCTGGAAAATCCTCTCTATATCTCTTTGCTGATGCTCACACCCTCTGCCGTACCATCGGTCATCCCTCAGACTGGCACAGCAGCTTCTTCGCTCACTGCTGATCTGGATAAAATCACAAACTGGTCCAACACGTGGAACATGTCTTTCAATCCGGACAAATCTCACACTCTCACTATGTCTCTTCGAAAGGACCGTTTAGAAAAACCCCCATCCACTTTCTCAACAATCCTCGAAGAAGTCCTTTTCTTTCAAGCTTCTGCGTCTCACTATCTGCCATGACCTTTCCTGGGAAAGCCACATTTTAAACCTCGCCTCCAAAGCCAGTCGCCAACTGGGAATCCT
>CM068967.1:5568821-5602921 GCA_035128595.1 Eptatretus atami | reverse complement strand
TCAAAAATGTATTGGGCCCGATATGTTCTCATGGATCAGGAATTACTGGGAGGAGGTGTGTGCTCTACCGAGTGCCCTTCTAGTTAATGATGTGTTAAACACAGCGGTACACAAAACAAGTCCTGGTGAGGGTGTGCAATCTCTGACTGTTCTTTTTGTTATTTATTTCCATATTTAGAGTGCCATGATGTGGAAAAAATATATATTGAGCTGCTTTATACACCTCAACATGGCGTGCGTTTAAAACACGGGAATCCGTCCGGGTTTGTTGTAGTTAATGAGCCTCATCAACTCAGAAGATCATGACGATCATTTTTGTAAATCACATTCCACATCAGAACGCTCCAGCACAACACCAAAAAAAACATAACACACAGACACGGAGACACAGACAGACAGACACACAGAGACACAGACAGACACAGAGACAGAGACACAGAGACACAGACAGACACAGAGACAGAGACACAGACAGACACAGAGACACAGACAGACAGACACACAGAGACACAGACAGACACGGAGACACAGACAGACACACAGAGGACACAGAGACACACAGACACAGAGACACAGACAGAGACACAGCACAGACAGACACACAGAGACACAGACAGACAACAGGAGACACAGACAGACACAACAGACAGACACGAGACAGACAGACACACAGAAGACACAGACAGAGACACAGAGACAGAGAACACAGACAGACACAGAGACGCAGACAGACAGACACACAGAGACACACACCAGACACGGAGACACAGACAGACAGACACACAGAGACAGAGACACAGGACAGACACGGAGACACAGACAGACCAGACACAACAGAGACACAGACAGACACAGAGACAGAGACACAGACAGACACAGAGACACAGACAGACACACAGAGACAGACAGAGACACAGACAGACAGACACACAGAGACACAGACAGACATAGAGACAGAGACACAGACACAGACAGACACAGCAGACAGAGACACAGACAGACACAGACACAGACAGACACAGAGACAGAGACACAGACAGACACAGAGACACAGACAGACACAGAGACACAGACAGGACACAGAGACACAGACAGACACAGAACACAGACACAGACAGACACAGAGACACAACAGACAGACAGACACACACACATAGACACAGAGACAGAGAACACAGGACACAGCAGGAGACAGACACAGACACAGAGACACAGACACAGAGCACAACAGACACAGACAGACAGACACACAGACACAGAGACACAAGACACAGACAGGACAGACACACAGACACACAGACAGGACAGAGACACAGACAGACAGAGACACAGACAGACAAACCACCATCATCATCATCATCCTGTGCCGTGATAATGGTTCAAACAAAGTGTCCCGTACTCCGTACAAACCTCACTAGTTAAACCCTCGAGACTCCGATTCACCATCACCGACATTAACCACGTGGTACAAACACAAACTGTACGAACCACGTGTGGAGGACGAACAACCAAAAGGACACAATCACCTGAACTCGGTCTCGTTCAAGGGGTTCGGGTCGATGGCCAAAAGGTTCCCGGAGTCAAAGTGTAACTCGAGCGGTTTCTCCACAGTTACCGAGCGCTTTGCTTCTTCCTCGGCCGCCTCAGCTTGCGCCAACAGAGCGTCTAACTGAGTCGCCATGACGGTGGACGTCGAGCGACCACCCGCCGGCCACGTGTTTGGTGCTTGTGGATAATAATTGTGTTTTTTACGTGAATACTAATCCCTGTTCTCCACACACAGTCATGTTTGTTTGTTTATGTTCGCGCGTTTTCTTCATTAATAAAATACAATCCGCAAGAAGGGGAGGAAAATACTAGCCGAGCTGAACAAAAGTGTGAACATACACCACCAGTTGTTTTGCGCTGACGTACGACTCGATTCTCGAATTAATCGTTTTATTCACGTAATCTGGTAATATCTAATATAAACTTTCTCAGTTTATCAATCTCCGTGTTGTACTGTCATTTTGAGCCTCCTAAGTGCCCTTCTGCGGGTTTTGAAACCGCTCGTCGTTTGTGTCCGGAGGGCAATTTCTCTGTCTTCGTTTACGTGAAGAATAAACGATTAGCATGATGTCCGACATCATGTCCGCATGAGAGGAACCGACAGAACGAGGGGTATGAGAATAGGATCAGGATGGAAGAGGAAATCGTGTTGTCAGCAGATTATGAAGAAGAAGAAGAGGAAGAAGAAGAGTGGGAAGAAGAAGAGCACGACGATTGCGCGGGAATTTGAAGACGCTGCTCGGCGGCTCAACGAGTGAGTGCCGTGGTGAGTGTGCCGAGTTGTTCTCTGAACCGGACTCCGTTGTGATCGCCTCGACACACGTTTGTGAAGGTATTTGCTGAACACGAGACGTGGATATTTATATCGAGCGATGACGGAAGGGAGTTGATTAAAGGAGTTCAGTTTCTCTCCCCTCAGGCTCATGGAGGGACATGGAGAGGGATACTCCCGAGCCTTCGTGCCTCCCGCTGCACTCCCTCTTCGACGGCGTCGCATTCTCAAGACCCACAATGGACGACGAACCTCTCGGGACCCGCACCTCGGTATGGACCCAGTTCGCTCGTCTGGTTATGCTACTGGTTAACCCGATTACCTACACTTGGTTACCTCATGCTTCAAGGGTCATCTATCTATGACGTACGGAGAATTCCCTCCATGTGTTCTTTTCCTTCCTTTTCCACACCCCCCCTCTCCACATCCCTCCTCCCCCCCTCTCCACACTGATTCACCTTATTGACATTAACTCTTTCCTCCCGCCATCTTATCTTGTCCTTCCACGCCAGACATACATGATAACCCCTAAATGTGATTATCAGATTACTCGATCAAATAGTCAGAGTAATAGTTTGAATGAAAACTTTTGTCCCGACTGAACATGTGCACAGCGGAGGTGTGGAGATATGACGTCATACCGTGGACGTGGAGGTATGACGTCACTATTGCGTCTGCATTAAAATGCCCCTTTTAAATTTCTTTGTGATAAGTTGTTTTCGGTATAAAAGCGGAGTGTTGTAACCCGAACGGGTAATCGTCGTCAAGGTCACGCCCGGATGTTGCGAAAAAAAATTGTGAAAGATTATTTATTTTACATTTTATTAAAACAAATAAGTTTCAAAGTTCCCGGCCCCCCCCCCCCCCCCTGGCAAATAAATAAATTACATATCGTCCTCCAGAGCGCGACGTGGCCGGGGAGCCCTCGGACGCCGCGCAGCACGTGGAGACTGAATTGGAGGAGCGGTGTCCAAAAATTAATTAATGATTGAAAATAATAAATTATTAATTTCTTAAGCAATGCCGTAGACCACCGCTGTTTCTTCCGAAGATGTAACTTTTTGAAAATTCGGCAATTGATCGAAAAATGAGTAATTTAATCGATTTAATCAATAAATCAATAATACCCGTTAAATAACCAAATCGCTTGTTCACGGTCGTGTCCAAATATCGGCTTCCGAGGTCAGAAGGTGCCTGATATCACCCAGATGAGAAAGAAAATAATTAATTAATAACAGTCATTTCCCAAAGCACATCTTCACGAGTATGCCCAAATTTCAGCTTCCTCGCTCAAAGGATGGCTGAGATATCGCCCGGACAAACAAACAAACAAACAAACAAGCCGGTAGGCGACGAGGATTCGCTAGGATCGAAGCGCTGGATACGATGCTTTTCATTCTGACCGATCCACCGACGAAGATTCATTGCCAAGACGTATTGGTTCACATATAATTGTTCCTCTACCTGGCAAGATTTTTCCTATTGCGTATTTTGCCAACTGGCACTCCTCATAAAAAATGACGGTAAATAGACACCCTATTTTTGAAGGACTACCATTTGAAAAATAATCCGTTTGCTGTTTGTGCTGTGAGCCTCGCGTTGCGCGCACACGCACACACACACACGAAAACACGATAAACTTCTCTCAATGCTCTTGTTTGACCACACCTCCTGAGCCACACAATATTTTTTCATAAGCCACGCCCACTTTCCTACGCCACTCCCACTTTAAATAATAAATAATTGGAGTTGTGTCGTCGGAATCGTTTTTGAAATAAATAATAATTGAGTGGTGTGGGTCGTGAATCGTTTCGGTAATAAATAAATAATTGGAGGTGTGTGTGGTCGTGGCACGTTTTCGGTAAATAAATAAATAATTAAGTGCGTGTTGGGTCGTGGAATCGTTACGGAAATAAATAATAATTGGAGGTGGTGTTGTCGTGAATCTTCGTAATAAATAATAATTGGAGGTGTGGTCGTGGAATCGTTTACGAAAAATAAATAATAATTGGAGGTGTGTGTGGGTCGTGGAATCGTTTTCGGTAAAAAATAAAATAATTGGAGGTGGTGTGTGGTGGAATCGTTTCGGTAAATAAATAAATAATTGAAGGTTGTTGTGTGGGTTGTGAATCGTTTTCAGTAAATAAATAAATAATTGAAGGTGGTGTGTGGGTCGTGGAATGTTTCTGCAAATAAATAAATAATTAAAGGTGGTGTGTGGATCGTGGAATTGTTTTGGTAAAAATAAATAATTAAAGGTGTGTGTGGGTCGTGGAATCGTTTTCGGTAAAAAATAAATAATTGGAGGTGGTGTGTGGGTGGGAATCGTTTTCGGTAAATAAATAAATAATTGAAGGGTGGTGTGTGGGTTGTGGAATCGTTTTCAGTAAATAAATAATGAAGGTGGTGTGTGGTCGTGGAATCGTTTTCAATAAAAAAATAATTGAAGTGGTGTTGGGTTGTGGAATCGTTTTCAGTAAATAAATAATAATTGAAGGTGGTGTGTGGATCGTGGAATTGTTTTTGGTAAATAATAAATAATTGAAGGTGGTGTGTGGGTTGTGAATCGTTTTCAGTAAATAAATAAATAATTGAAGGTGGTGTGTGGGTCGTGGAATCGTTTTCGGTAAATAAATAAATAATTGAAGGTGTGTGTGAGTTGTGAATCGTTTCAGTAAATAAATAAATAATTGAAGGTGTGTGTGGATCGTGGAATTGTTTGGTAAATAAATAAATAATTAAAGTGGTGTGTGGATCGTGGAATTGTTTTTGTAAAAATAGATAAATGAAGGTGGTGTGTGGGTCGTGGAATCGTTTTCGGTAAATAAATAAATAATTGGAGGGTTGTGTGGTCGTGGAATCGTTTTCGTAAATAAATAAATAATTGAAGGTGGTGTGTGGATCGTGGAATTGTTTTGGTAAATAAATAATTAAAGGTGGTGTTGGATCGTGGAATTGTTTTGGTAAAGATAATTGAAGGTGGTGTGTGGGTCGTGGAATCGTTTTCGGTAAATAAATAAATAATTGGAGGTGGTGTGTGGTCGTGGATCGTTTTCAGTAAATAAATAAATAATTGAAGGTGTGTGTGTGGATCGTGGAATCGTTTTCAGTAAACAAATAAATAATTAAAGGTGGTGTGTGGGTCGTGGAATCGTTTTCAGTAAATAAATAAATAATTGAAGGTGGGTGTGATCGTGAATGTTTTAGTAAATAAATAAATAATTAAGAGTGGTGTGTGGATCGTGGAATTGTTTTTGGTAAATAAAAAATAATTAAAGGTGGTGTGTGGATCGTGGAATTGTTTTTGGTAAATAAATAATTAAAGGTGGTGTGTGGATCGTGGAATTGTGTTTTGGTAAATAAAAATAAATAATGAAGGTGTGTGTGGATCGTGGAATTTTTTTGGTAAATAAATAAACAATATTATTAGAAATCCACAAAGACAGAAATGCCGGTGATTCCATTTATTTTGGATCCTTTTCACTTTGGTCAATAACGTTTGGATCGAGGAGAGATCGATGAAGGGACGACGGTGTAGTTCCTTACAAACACTGTATACACACCTTAAATGACGGTAAATAGACACCCGATTTTTGAAGGACACCATTTGAAAAATAAAAACTCAATCAAAAATCGGCTCGAGTAAAATTTTCTAAATATCTCGAAGTGTTTAATTCCGAAGTCTCGTTTTCTACATTCAAAACTGAAGGACAAGTATTGAAAATACTGTACACGGTTTTTCGGCCGCTACACAGCAACGGGTGGTTGCTAGGCAACGAAATTCAAACGTGCACATTCCCAGTATATATTCCAACTGTTGGCAAAGTTTCATCGAAATCGGTTCGCTGGTTCGTGCTGTGGAGCCTCGCGTTGCAGACACACATACACACAACAGACAGACAGCCGGAAAACCCGACATAAGGCGAATTTCTTCATATATAGCGAATCCAACAAACGGAGTAAAAACTGAGTACGTCCTTTCATTGCCGGGGATGCCTCCGGCACCCAGCGATGACGACGTGCAGCGCCTGGAGATGGAATAGGGAGGGACGGTGTGCAACAAGACAAAGCTACACTGGGAGGTGTAGATTACAGTCGATCTAAGAACGATCGATATGAAGTACACACTCTCACTGTGTGGGGACACACCCTCACTCTCCCACTCACCCACCTTCACCTGCACTCACTCATCCATCCCACACAAACCTGCATCCATACTTGCTTGCACACTCAAAAGCACATCCACACAAATGCACACACACTTGCACACCCATACTCACACACCCGCGTTCACTGTCCACCCACCCACACACCACAGGACACAACTGATTGCAATTATACCCCTTCACGTCACTTTGGGTACCTGCGAGGATAACAAATTTGATGATTCCACACCTGTGGTTTTAATATTGGTAACCTCGTGTCAACACAAACCCGATACTTGGTGATGCAACAATGTGGTTCATGAACCACAAACCAATGAAAATATAACTTGTTCTACCTTATTCCTGGTGGTAGAACGTTTAAAACTCCTTTTACATAAAGCGATGAATTGAGTCGAGCTATTAGTGAACCGATGACAAGATGGCTCCCGACCGTTTCATCGTGATGTCGAGTTCCCCTTTGTGTCGATCCTCGTAATGCAGGTAAAGCACCTTTGGCCCGTCCTGCGGCAGGAAAACGACGCAACCCCTTTGCCAACATCAGCAACAAGCTGGACGTGAGGGAGGAGTGTTTCGGTGAACAGTCGTTCACAAATGGATACCCTTCAAATCAGGAAAAGGTGTGTGCAGGGTGGGGAGCTCGGGCACGCTGCGGGTAGGATGTGGTGTGGGTACGCATAGATGATTGGGAATATCTATCGACCACGTGTGGTACCTTTTTTTTTGTTGTTGTTTATTTTAATCCCCATAGAAACGCTGTTGTGAGATTGAAGACGGGAGTCCTCTTGGTGGAGATGAAAACAAGAAGTGCAGCTCGACGTGTATTTCCATTTTGACCACGATGAGTGCCGCCGCACATGCGGTACGTGCAACCACTCGCCCCGCACGCATCCCGTGCACGTGAAGCCTCGTGCCACCCGTATATAGCCTTGGGATCCCACCGATTAGGCTGGACCTGGATCTTGACCTGAACCAAAATCAAATCAAACAGCCTTGTTCTTGTCACCGAACCAACTGGTCCACCAAGTTTTTGAAACATCGTGCTATCTCTCAATGGTGAAGAATCAGTTAAAAACGATTGTAGCCACATCCGGATCTTCACCGAAATATCATCGATTCGTCCTTGTCACACACCTGACCAGTCCACCAAGTTTTGTCTGAATGTGTCGGTAACTTTTTGAGATATGCTGCTCACAGACAGACAGATAAACAGGGGTGAAAATATAACCTCCGAACAAGTGTGCCATTTATCCCATCGTGCTTGTGCCATGTCCCCACCCTATTGGCTGACTTCAACTATTTGTGAAGTCGTTCAAATTTGGCCTGGACTTCCTTGTTTATAATGTCGTTACCTTGTCACACCTTTCCGTTGCTTTCCGCAATATCCGTAGGTGCCGAGTTTTGCAAGAACTGCTGAACCCGAGGAGGTTGAAAACGTGGTTGGAGATGTGAACGAGGTCAAACTGAAAGATAGGGTAAGCTTTGGGGCTCATTCCCAATTATGGTTGAATCGCCCTTTATGGTGGCCGAGTTGCTGGACATTTGACCCCATGGAACAAGAAAACGATGTAACGCTGCAAAGCGGCACCACAGATCTCTTTCCGTGTTTCGATGGAGACGCTCAGCCATCGTCCCGAGAGGCACACCATACTAATCTGTGATAATTGTGACCAGGAAGACCTCCAGCTACCTCGTGGCTCATTCCGGTAATGTGGGCCTTGACGTCTGCCTCGTGCAGGACACGTCGGAGTTGCTTTGTGGTCCTGAGTTTCCTGCGGATTGGAGCATCAAGCTCCGGGCTGTGTTCACGTCATTACGTCCGTTCTCCTGGGTAGACAACCTGCGCTCATGGGAGGAGGCCAGGGGACTGGCCGTGCACCTACAAGACCCTGTGGAACACCTGCTGCACACCGTTAAGGTTCTTACCAAGGTTTTGTTATGAAAGGGTGCAATGGTTCCAAGCATGCAAAATGGTGAAAATAGTTCTTCCATAGAATGATGAAAATTAAAGAAAGAAAGAAAGAAATCTTACAGAAGAGGAAGAAGAAGAAAGAATATGTGAGCATTTGATTTGGGAATAGAAATAAGTTTTCAAAGAGCAAGACGATTTGACATGTTTGGTAACTTTAGTATTGGGCCTTTTAAAAGCAAAAATCAACCCCTGAACCTGCAGTGGTTTGTCCACATTGTTTGTCTTGGTCCGTGTACAAGCTAATGGCCAAAGTTTGTCCGAGTTAAAAACGTCGTCTGCCATGGAATTCTCTGTATCCGCCATGGTTTCTGCTCCCAGGATCCCCAGAATTGTGCAGAGCTACGCACCGGCATGCAGAGAGCCCTAATCTACTGGTCGTGGCCCTCGTTGCCCTGGATCACGACCTTTCCTCGCATGGAGACCCGTGGACCGTCGGCTCAGGTTCCCAAGGCTTCTGTCTGGGCGTGCAATGAAGCCGTTCAACAGGCCCTGCTGTCTGAATGGCAAGTTGATTTAACTATCTCTGGAGGAATCATTTTGGTGCAAACTTGCAATGGTTCTGCCTTTTAGTGCGATGACGCAAACAAGTCCTCACCTTTGACCCTCTTGTGTATCCCATCGTTGGACAGGACCACCGCCTTCGCATCCTTGTTTTCCCTGCTGCGTGCTGGACTTTGCCCCTTTTTCTACGTCTGTGCGGAGAACTTCACCGCACTGTTCCGCGCCAAGGGAATGGCTGGCGAGGATAATGTGTCGGCGGTTCTGTCACCGACCACGTCGGGCTTCCGTGACTCGCTGCGAGCCGAGGGTGTGTCACCACGACATCTGTGTTGGTTTACATGTCTTTGGGTCATATTGTGTAGTTTTGCACTTTGGGTTTTAATGACGGGTTTAAGCAACCGGCTCTAAAATGAAGGTGGTCTTGCAACACGGATCCGTTTCCACCGTGGTCGTGCAGGGATCGAGTTTAGCATGCCGTTTGTGGTCGAGTCGAGACCTCACCGCACCCAGCCAGCACAAGGCAGTGCAGTGACAGACGTCTCTGCTTGCGAAGCAGAAATCGCAGCGACCAAGTGAGTTTCTTAAGGCCGTGTTGTGTTGTGATGCATTGTGGGAGAAAACTTTTTGACTTCAGCCTCAAGGACATTAATCCTGTCTGCTTTAGTACATTATACTGTACCATCGTGCCAATACCATGAAATTCCCCTCGTCTAACCACACTGGGCCCTGGGGACATGCCTAAAAATGCAATGATGTCATGTGCTCCATGTCACCCCATCTCTTCCCCTTGCTTGCACCATCTTGCCAGTTCTGCAGCAAACGAGGATGAGGACGAGGAGGAAGTGGAAGGTGAGGAAGAGGCAGAAAATACTGTCGCATGGCTGAGAGACTTGGGAGTAGAAGATGAGCTTCGACAAATCCACACCCAAACGTATCCTTTTGTCTGACAGACTTACTGAACCCAAACTACCAGTGTGTGCTTGTCAAAATCAAGGCCCACCGATGTGTGGGACACCTTGTGATGTGTTCAGTCGAGTAATACCTTGACCTCTAAACTTCTCGGGGGCAGCCACAGGTCAGCAGGAAAGAGGTCGCGACAGGTTGACCGTCAGCCCGAGTCTCTGGTGTGGATCCGTGGACGGTACACTCACCTGCTGCTGAACTTCCTGCTCTCGTACCGCCACCTTGTTCCTGCCTCTGGCCCGCACGCTGGGCTGGCACCAACGTTGCTTTCGCCCATCGCCTTCCGCAACGCCTCTCTGCACACACTCAAGGTTTGTGGATCGAATGATTGCCACCCCCACCAATGAAATCATAATGCATCAGCGAGGCAGGTCGTCGAAAATCTGAAATTTCACTCAAACCTCCACCAAATGGGCTGGTGGTTTCGCTGTCGCCTCTTCTGGTCTTGCTCCTTCACTCTTACCCCGTATTTCCACGCTGCACATATTCGGTTGGAAACATTAACCTTGTCACCCTTCCTTGTTCCAAGCTTTGATTCACTCCTACTCTTGTCTCACTCTTCTCACATCGACCGTCTCCCTGCATCTGTCCACTCTCCCTCGATGCTCCAGTCTTTCAAGATGGCAGCCCCTTATTACATAATAAGACCCTTTCCCGTTCCTACTCTCACTTCCATCTTCTGTTCTTTTGCAATTCCATCACTGCCTCTTTGACCCATCTGTGACCTCCCTCCTCTTCCACATGTTACCTATAACTACAAAAGGTAAAATTCTCAATGAGGTGTAAAGTATAACGGTATATAGTTCATTTGTAACCCAAATCTTCCATCTGACTTTTGCCACGGAAAGGTCAACAGCGGTTGCCTGAACCTACCCGGAAAGACTGGCTCCAAGAGGTACTCAATGGAGATTGTGGGGCCTATTCTCCCACATACTTTGAGAGTTCTCACGCACCTGGTGAAGATGGCACACGACGGGGAGTTCCACACTGCCCTGCTCACCCACACACCCACGAGTGCCTTCAACGCCCCTGCCTGTGCCACGGTGAGACACCTTTCAGCGGAACCTTTGATGTGTTTGAACACTTTTTTTGTTTTGGGAAAGGTTGACTTTCTTTGGTCAAGTCTTTGAAGGAAGCTTGTACAGCTCCAAAATCGCCAAATTATTCTGTCCGTGATCATTGAAATTGTCGATCAAAAAAATACATAATTTATGTAGCCTGGAGGAGGTCATCGATGTGGCTCATAAAAGTCATTCATTGTTTGGAAATGTCACAACAAAGCAATGACAAAAGAATAATCTCTTCATGAAGTCGCCATGATGTTGGGATTTGTGCTTCATCTCGTTAAGCGTTGCACGCGAAGCAGAGTCAAGACTGGTTGGGTGCTTTGATGGGAGAACCCCACGGGAGGGCCAGTTTAGGCTGAGGGTTGGTAGGGTAACTGTAAGGTAACATTCTCCCCTTTGAGCTCTTTGTTCATGCATTTGTTCTGCTGTTAGATTTGAACCTGACTCTACAACACCAATGCAGTACCAGCAGGGTGTATGCATATGGGTGTGTGACCTTCAGCTGAGAATGTAAAGCCAACTGTCCAGTCTGCAAACGAGGCATAAATGTTAAAGGTTACTCGAGGATCGGCTCGCTAACACGAAAGAGAAGGCCACCGTGTGCCGGTAAACTGGTCAAATTCTCTGCTTTGAGGTTAAAGGTTGGAATGAAATTTAATTGAATGCTCTCAACCTGGGTTGTCCAACATACGGCCCGGGGGCCAGAGTCCGACCCACAAAAGGTTGATATCCGGCCCGCCGACCTGTATGTAATTTTTATTTTTTATTTTTTTACTCGCTCTTCCACGAGCCTTGATGATTTATTAAAATAAAAGTCCAAAAACTAAATCAAAATCCGAGTCAAACACACGATTTCTAAAGTGCAGACAGTGAGGCACAAAGAGGGTGAGGCATAGCATCATGCCATATGACGTACAGTCCTTTTATTTAGTTACTCGTTCATCGCACGTGTAATTTCCTTGGCTACATAATCGACATGGCTGGTCACGCAGCACGTGAAGCACACGCACTTCGAGAAGGACAAAAAGAATCGTGGTTTTCAAGGAATACGATATCAAGCGGTGTTATCTACGAAACACACGAGCAAGTTTGACAGTTACAGGTCAGGTGAGAACCGATCGAGTGAACTCGCTGAAACAAAACGTGATCGAGCAACAATCTTTCCTCAAAGCAGAAAACCAGAGTTCTGAGGCAGCAAACAAGATCAGTTGTTTTTTTGATAGCCAAAGCGATGGCCAAGAGAGGGAAACCATTTTCTGATGGGGAATTTGTGAAAGACTGCTTTGGCATATGTCCTGACAAAAAGTCGATGGGAGAGAAGATCGGCATTTCACATCAGACCGTCGCTCCAAGAGTACAGCTAGATGACTCAGCAGTGAACATTCAAAATTCTCTCGTCAAGAGTGGATGGCTTTCAGTTTTGCAGTTTAGCGCTCTGAAGGTACAGATGTGAATAATACAGCTCAACGGGCAATCTTTGTACGAGGAGTCACCAAAACTTTTGAAGTTGTCAAGGAACTGCTCGACCTTTGTCCGATGAAAGGTACAACGGGACAAGACATTTTCAATTAACTAAAACGGGTCTTGGTCAAATTAAATCTTACAGCTCTAACAACTGATGAAGCCCCCTGCGATGACAGGCAAGAACAATTGATTGGTTAGTCTAATGCTCAATCATTGCATCGTTCACCAAGAACAACTGTGCGCAAAGACCCCAGAGATGAAACGTGTGATGGAAAAGATTGTTTATACAGTCAGTCTCATAAGGTCCAGGGGGCTCATTCACAGACAGTTCAAAGCCTTTCTTACAGAAGTACCATCAGACCTTGATGATGTCGTTTATTTCAGCCATGTTCGTTGGCTCAGCTTGGCGGCCACACGAGCCAGATTCTCGTCAACCTTCGTGACGCACAAAGGAAAAGATGTAAGCTTCAAGGACGATGATGATGAGTGGTCGAATGACTTGGCATTTCTAGTTGCTATCACCAAGTATCTTGCAGACTTGAATGTGAAGCTTCAAGGAAAGGATCAATTTGTAAGCAAACTGTATGAGCATGTCCAAACGTTCATTCAGAAGCGGTTGATGATGAAGAAAGTTGTCCATTTTCACAACGCTGTCAACAAGGAATGCTGAGACGGTGAACCATGAAATGTATTCTGCACTGATCTTCAGCCTGAGATACAATTTCCAAGAAAGATTTGTGGATTTCAGAGAGCACCGTGATTAACTGAAGCTGTTTGCAGATCCATTTGGAACCGATGCCACTGATGCTCATGACGTGTTCCAACTGGAACTAGTTGAGATCTGAAATGACAGTGACGTGGAGAGAGCTTTCGCAGAGCATGACCTTCAGACATTTTATAGCCAATCCGAATCTATCAAAACATGCCCTTCGATTATATTGCTGTGAACAACTTTTCTCATGAATAAAAAATGTCAAATCAAGGTCAAGATCACTCTTGAAAGATGGACATTTATGGAGTGTGCATCTGCCTTTCTCTGTTGAGGGGGCACGGAAGTTTTAATTTTGGAATAAAATGCAGGAATGAGGATGTGCCAGATGGTTTAAAATGAAATGCTGAGGAGGTGATTGCAATGTGTGAACTCGAACTCTCGTCCTCGTGCCTGCAGGATGGCGAAACCCGAGCTACAACGGGAGAGAGGGCTCTGGACTCGTCGGTTCAGCCCCAGCAAGCCGCGCTTTGGAGGGCACCGACCTTGGGGAAAAGGGCACTGCGGGAGCTCGGTGTGGAAGGCGGTGCTTACAACTGGACACTGTGACATCTTGGACTTTCTCAAGAAACCTACCCGGGTTCCTCGAGCCACGGTTTTCATCCTGTCTGGGAATATCACTTCGTCTTGCTGTTGCACATGGCACAAGCTACCTGATTTACAATGTTCTACTTCTGAATTTTAAGACTTGATGGATGCCCCTCCCCTACCTTTCTTGATTCAGGTGCTTGTGAAAGTATCCATTGAATCATTTATCCATCCCTGTTATCTTTTAAAATAAATTATTAAATTCCCCAATTGTTTACCCAGTGTTTGAATTGATTTGTCACCTCCGCCTCCAGAGGTCGACTGAGGTTAAGGTTTCACCCGTCTGAACACTACCTCAAAACGTTATGGATTGATTCGGACAAAACTTGGCCAGTGTGGGTGTGTGTCAAGGACAAAATGATTCGATTTTGGGGAATATCCGGATGCTGATACAGAATACCAGTGGGATACAAAACGTAAACTGTTCAGCCGAGTGGAGGAGGTTGTGCTCTACCGAGTGACATTCTGGTTTATGGGTTGTGGTTTAAGGGGTGGGGGTTCCATTTCACAAAGACGGGATGATGCACATCACGTTGTTGGTTGGTTTTAGCTCACATGGAACATAGTTCCGGGGACCTTATGGGATGGCACGTCATTGGTCAAACCGTCCAGAGATAGTTGCAACTTTATCTCACGACACACAGCACAATTTCGGTGAAACTTTACCACAACCTTCATCACCCGATATGTACCAAAACTTGTTCATGGCATGAGAGAAAAAAACAAAATGGGCCTGAAGGGCATCTATGAGTGGGGAGTGGTGGGGGGAATTACCTCTCCAAAATAGATGTGATAACATTCGTTCATTGGTACACTTTACTGATTCTATCCCATGTTTACTTCCTTCTCAGTATCATGATTCTACCAGGTGAGCACCCAGGGGTATTAGCAAGCAAACAGCAAAGATGAAGTCACCAGGAAGAACCTGGATAGGATTCATATTTCAGCTGCTACTCCTCCACCCTCAAACCCATCCAGGCACAGCCATCCATCCATCGGGACCACACTCTGTGCAGAGCGTTGGTGCTGCCTAAACAGTCTCCATGGCTATTGGACACAATCCTGGATGGGTCGCCACTCCGACACAGGATACCAGCAAGCTGGCACTCATTTTGCTGCCCTCAGGATGACAGTCAACCCCACCTGGTATTAATTTAACAGCTGAGGGGGATTTGAACTCAGGATCCTAGGATCCCAAGCCCACCACCCAAACCATTAGCCAACACCAGGCATAGGCACAGCCAGGTGAGCCTTATTTAAAAAAAAAAAAAAAATATATATATATATTACTAAAACTCATCTTGTATGCATGTTCCCAAAATACAGCCAAAACGGTACAGGATAGTGCAAAAAATTTTGGCCCACCTTACTCACCATTGGCCTGGCGTGTGCAGTATCAAGTTTCTTTCAAATCTGGCAACGAAAAAAATTATTAAAAAATCAATTCCCGATTCAGTCAAGTACTCTTCGGGATTATTTGATAAATGCAAACAACCTCAGCGGTATAGTTCGCTGGAGCTATCTTTTTTTTAATGTTTTTTTTATCAACCGCTGTCACAACGGGAACCCAATGGGTTCACGGGTCGTCTAGTATATATATATATATATATAATCAAAAAAAAATTAAATTCTGGCTGCCAGACCATGTGTCCGATCAATTTGAAATTTAAAACATGTATTCCCATCACTACTTGATCACAATTCCGAATTTTCACGTCAATTAAGTGGTTCCAGAGAAAACATTATTTAATATTTTTCTTAAATCCAATATGGCTGCCAAGCCATACGATCTATGACATCATATTACATGAAGCTTTGTTCCTCATGGATGGGCAGTCATATGTGTAAAGTTTCGCCTCGATCTGTTCAGCCATTTCAGAGAACATTTTTGAAGGTTTTTTTTGTTTGTTGTTATTTTAAAAACAATATGGCTGCTGAATCATGTGACCGTCGTTAAAAAAAAAAAATTGTGGACCATTTTATCCCTCAATGACCCTCAAAAATTCATACGGATTGAATGTAGCGTTCTACATATGCAATTGTGACGTCAAAGCAAAGGCAACCTATAACGTCATAATTATCATTAAAATATTGTACATGAGTAGTCGTACCAATGGTGAAAATTTCGTCTCAATCTGACAAGCGGTTGCGGAGAAAAACACAAAACTTCTGTATGGCCAAAGACAAACAAGATGAAGAAGACGTGCAGAGCACGATACTTGCAAAATCCATAAAACAAATTTGACCTCAAAAACAATTGCAGGTTGAATTCAATGACTAAATCTGCAACTCCTCTTCAAATTTCAAGTGAATAGGATGAAAATTGATAATTTTAGAAATTCGGCCTATGTTGACCTTTTGGTCGAGGTTGACCTCAAATAATTGGTTGGTTGAATTGTGACCGGAAATAGAAATCCTCTTCAAAGTACAAGTCAATCGGATGAAAATTGAGGATTTTCGAAAAACTTTAGTTGTTGACCTTTGGACCTCAAACAATAGGCTTCTTCCTTATGAGAAACTCCACCATATGGTGAAGTTTCATGAGGATCGGTTAACATGTGTGACCTGTAGGTTATAAACAGACAGAATAACAAAATCGACTAACCAATATACTTGAAAAATCTTCCATTTTGTAAGTAACAAACGGACCCAAATGCAACGCCCTCTCCTTTGGCGAGGGTAACAAGAGTGGTGCATGGAAAGCCTGGATTTTGGAAGTTACTGGAAGGACACATCCTGGAGGAGCTTGGTACGGTCGTAGGGATGAGCGCGGAGAGGGGACGATACTGGAGGAGAGGTGGTCAAAACCAGAGACCACCGACCTTTCTGTGATGCAAGTTTAGCAGGTATTGTGCTTCGGCCTCATCGTGGAAGATTCCAAAAAAGGTTTGGCTTCACATTCCACAGAATCCAGGAGAGAGATGGTGATTCAGGGCCCCAACCCATAGGATAAATACTCCATTGAAATATGAAGAAAGGCTTTGTCGGCTGAGAGTTCTGATTTTTCAAGGAAAGGCTTGGAACGACAGACGATGCCCATTCTGAGGCTGGCTTTATTCAGTCAGCCCCGTAGAGGTCATGGTTGACGGTGAGGCCGACAGGTGTGAGAGACAAACTCTTCCGGTGGCTGACCAAATTAAATGCTTTCTAGAGAGCTGCCTTGAGACAATTCATGGTGAAGCACTTCATGGTTCAGAAGGGGCCCAACATCAACCGTCTCATATGCAATCAGATATTCCGTTACCATGGGGCATCAGATGATCAACCCCATCTCTGATCCGGTCCCTTTTTATGCTATGTAGTTGGTTGGGACATCTACTTTGGTGTATCAACTGATTGCCATTACGACTTCTTAACGGCCCTAATTCTTCCCTCCATGTGGGGTCGACCGTCGGAGTTTTTTGGCCCAGGCCTCAGACAGCAACTTGTACGTAATAGTGTGCACAATAACTTGTGCTGGTGATAACTTAACTCCTACTGCTTGGACCATGGGATCTTTGGGATGGGACACCCAGCTTAACGTCCATCAAAGGCAGGGGAAACTGTGGTGCAATGCTCTACCCGCCAAACACCAATCTGACAGTCAATGGTCAGGTATCAAACCCAAGTGATACCATCCTCTCAGACAACAGAAGTATACAGTATAAACCAAATAATTTCACAACATGTACGTGTTAAACTTTTATGAACCCATTAGATCCCTCGATCATTGAAATAAAAACATCCCATTTGGTGAAGGTATAAATGGGGTTGCACAATGCTGGAAACGTTCAGTTGAAAGTGCACACCTTACGCTCATCGAGCTGGCTATAATGATGCTTCACAAACAGCCAACCAGCGTATGCCCATGGCAAACAGTTTACTTTGTGAAGAAAGACCAAAGCAATCAGAAATGCTTCTGATTAAAGTATTCCAGTTGGGGTTCGCACAGCCAAAAATCAGCTGCGGTTTATAACGGAGGCCAAGATGGTCGTGGGAGGAACATGTGCATCCGCTGCCGTGTGTGGATCGGGTGAGGAGGAACGAGAGCACGAGAAGGAACGACAGGGGCCCGAGCCCTTACGGAGGGCAGGAAGGGCCGAGTGGCGGACGGGAAAGGAAACGCTCGTGGGGAGAAAGCCAGGTGTTCCTTGGGGACACGACGGTAGGCAGCTTGGCTCGGTAAATGGTGCACGGCCCCAAGTCCTTGGAGAGCAGCGTAAGCCGCGGCTGCTTTAGCGGTCTTTTTGTTGGGACTTGGCAAGATCGGTTGATATGGCATCCCGTTCACCATGACCTGCAAAAAACACAGAAAGGTGATAAATACCAAAACGTGGCTCATTAATCACACGGCTCTGGAGTTTACCTCCATCAGATATTCACACCCCCTCGTTTGTACCGTCTCCACGGTATCCTCGTACGTTTCTAAGCGATGCAATCCACATGAGATGGGCAGCACCCTCAACCAACCAGCACGACATACTCAGGCCGGCAGGATGGTCTGGACTCGAAGTACGCTCCGAGCTGTCTCGCTTGGGTTTGAATCCTGACCCAGCTATTTGAATCCTGGCAGGGCGAGGCATCTATGTGTCCCATCAAATCGGGTGTCCCGTCTGGCAGCATTCGGAATAAATCCATAAATACATAGTTCGCTGGAGCTATCTTTTTCTTTTCTTTTTTTTGAAATGATTCCTGCTCTAACCTAAAAGGGGCAATGCATCAGTGGGACAGCTGTGCCCCCGGCAAATGAAGCTTCCTGTAGCCATGTACTGTGTAACAGAGAAGAACGTACACGGTAGATGAAGGTTTTCTTGTGGTTTGGACCACCCTCCTGTGCCAGCATGAACCTGGCATTTGGCCAATGACGTTTCCCGCAGATTTCGGTCAGGACACACACAGGATGTTTCCCTGATGGAGATGGGGAAGATAAGTCAAGTTTCTCTCAGAGATGCACCTGTCAGGAAGTTTAATCAAGTGCTAAGGACAGACAAACGGCGAAATAAGCACCTGAAACATCGTGCGCTGGAGCCCATTCTCCCGCCGCCGCAACCTTATGGATCTTCTCACCGTGGGTAGAGAGACCTGAAGAGAGCACAAAGTGTTGTATGATTTACATACGATTGTTCAAATTAAATATATCCAGTAGTACAACTGAGGTCTGTGCTTCAAGGAGGGAAGATCCCTCTGAACCCACAAACCCTGATATCAAGAAATTCTTATTAAATGAATGTTTTCAAGTGAGGAGGAACTCACCACATCGGTCTAACTTGAAGTCCACTGTGATGGGGTTAATCAGGCCCTCACGGTTGCGACCCAGACCCTGACCTTCCCTCCAGCCCATCTTTCGCAAGAGTTTTTCACCCACGCCACCACACACGGGCGGAGCACGCACAAACTGATCCTTGGGTGGCGGGTGGGATACCGCAATGAAACGAGTCCAATTAACCAGAGCCGAAGGCAACACGACGACAAGTTAAACAAGGATTTCGCTAAGTTCATTCAAACAATGACGGCCAGGCCTGAGCCATCAAAATGGGAGAACCTGTCGGATGGTACGAACATAGACGAGGAGAGCAAGCCATGAACCCAGATGGCCAAGAGTGGCACCTCGTAACATAGTCAGTGGTGGACAAACAATTGCACAACACTTGCAAAAAGTGAGGAAGTGAGTATTAACTGAACAGCCTTTTCAAAAACAGGCTTGGATAAAACAAAAAAATTTAAACTAAAAGTATATTCATATTAAACTCAGTTATATTACCAAAAGGGCTTTTGATGAGGACAAATGTCGA
Source organism: Eptatretus atami (assembly GCA_035128595.1). Lineage (NCBI taxonomy): Eukaryota > Metazoa > Chordata > Myxini > Myxiniformes > Myxinidae > Eptatretus > Eptatretus atami. Next base: position 5,583,343 of record CM068967.1, on the reverse strand, counting down.
CAAACCCCCGCTCTATAGGCCTGCCCAAAACCCCTGCCCTACAGGCCCCCAAATCCCCACCGTACGGGCTCTCATCTAAGGCATTACAATAAAAACATTAGAATGGATAACGTTTTGTCGAGAACATCAAAAGCAGGAAAGTACACGAACTTGTACAACTCGTGGTTACCTGAGACACAATCTGGTGTTACTTTGGCTTCGTGTACTGGAGGAGGAGGAGGAGATTGGGACCATGGAGACCATGTAGGAGAACTAAATGTAGTCTCCATGGTGACGTTAGGTGAAGGGTTACTAGAATGGGCTGTTTGAGCGGTCAAGGCACTGGACAACTATGAATGATGGAAGAACTATGCATTGTTAATTGGACGGTGCCAGGAAATTGGGACGTGTCAGGAAACAGGAATTGGGACGGCACCAGGAAATTGGGGGCGGGCGTCAGGAAATTGGGACGGCGCCAGGAAATTGGGACGGCGTCAGGAATTGGGATGCGTCAGGAAACAGGAAAGGCGCCAGGAAATTGGGACGGCGCCAGGAAATTGGGACGGCGCAGGAAATTGGGACGGCGTCAGGAAATTGGGACGGCGTCAGGGAAATTGGGACGGCGTCAGGAAAATTTGGACGGCGTCAGAAATTGGGACGGCGTCAGGAAATTGGACGGCGTCAGGAAATTGGGACGGCGTCAGGAATTGGGACGGCGTCAGGAAATTGGGACGGCTCAGGGAAATGGGACGGCGGCAGGAAATTGGGGACGGCGCCTAGGAAATTCAGAATGGACAAATATTTGTCCTCATTAAAAACACAATTGTGTGAATTACACGAGATATGTCCAGAGAGACGGCCCTGATCTCATGTCTGACATTGAGGATCGTCACTGAACCCCACCCAGACTGCCTCCAATTGTAGTTTGTTTGTGGTAATATTCCCAGGGATGGTTTTCAAAATCTCAGTGAGATTCTTCTTTATTATTCCTCTTGCTCCAATTATCACTGGTGGTACAATTTCAATGTTCTTCAGCTTCCAAGATCTCATTTTTGAGGTCCTTCTATTTGATCATTTTCTTCATTTCCATCTATATAATACTAAAACTCTCATCTTGTATGTATGTATTTATGTATGTATGTATGTATGTACGTTCCCAAAATACAGCCAACACGGTACACGATAGCGCAAAAGTTTTAGGGCCGCCTTACTCAACATTCTCCTGCGGTGTGCAGTATCAAGTTTCGTTCAAATCGGGCAAGGAAAAAATTATTTAAAAATCAATTCCCGATTCAGTCAAGTACTCTTCGGGATTATTTGATCAATGAAAACAACCTCAGCGGTATAGTTCGCTGGAGCTATCTTTTTCTTTTCTTTTTTTTGAAATGATTTTTTTCATCAACCGCTGTCACAACGGGAACCCAACAGGTTCACGGGTCCGTCTAGTATTATTTAAGCCCAAATCGCTGGGTACTGATATCTCGATCAGCAAGGCTATCTTTTCCTTTTTGTTCCTGAGAACGATGTCCGGTCACAAGACTTTGTTTCCTATGTTCACGCTCAATGAGACCATCAGGTCGTACGTGAGCATGACATCCTTATTTTCAATGATTGCCCTCGGTTCATGTTTCCATAAATTTTCTGGAACCGGGCTGTTGAATTTTTTTCAGATATTTCGATGAATCACTTTTCATACTCTGTTGTGCCGTTGTGTGTAAAGTTGTTCTGATAATAGTTTTTTGTATCCCAAAAGCATGCGACTAGTACTTTCTGTTCCTGTCTTGTGGAACCTACACTTGTCCATCTGACTCAGTCCCATCTTTTTTAATCCATTGGTGCTGTGTCCTCGATCTTGGGAATTTATTAGTATTCGTTCTCCGTCCTAGTTGAGCTAACCTCTTCTTAGCCATTCCAACGAGCCTTCTTTGTCGATCCCAACTTGGTCCAATTCTGTTTTTGTGTTTTCCTGCTCTTTTGTCGTTCTCCCAGTTGTTGATGTGTATTTGTTGATATTTCTTTTCATTTATTTATTTTGTATTTTTTTGCAATTGTTGGGGCTGTATTTGTTGCTGTTTCATTTTCCTGTGCAGTATCTTCTATTCACATCTGTTTTTGGAAATTCCTTGCAAGGTAAATAAGACATACTTTTTTCAGGTTTGTTGTGCATGTTTGTCTACAAATTGGATCCGATCGTCTGTTAAGAATTTCACATACTCAGCTCGTCCAACACTCGGCGCTCTGTGCACCTGTTTGAGTTCCATCAGGCCGCTCCGTTCATCTCGTCTTGGCAGGTACATTCTCGGGATGCACTGGTTTTTGTGGAACATTTTGTGGATGGTAAGGAGTTTTCTTGTTTTGATGTCTCACTTAATGATTTATTCCACAGCTGTATTGGAACACTGGTACTGTGAGCTGGTTTATGGCTTTAATTTTGTTTCTTGGGGAGAGATACGTTTTCAGGATCAGCTTCGTTCGATGTCGGTAATTCTTTGACGATTGTTTAGTGCATCTGTTCGTGACATATTTGGTGGCCCTCTTCTACTCCGAGGTATTTAGATGATGCTTTGTTTTCTAACTGCTGTATTGTTGTTTCAAGGTCAATTTTTATGTTGTCTGTTTTTGTTGGGTTACCTTGTACAAACGTGCACTAGGCACACTTATCTGTCCAAACTCCATTTGAATGTCCTCAGAGAACCATTTTACTAGTTTTAGCTGTTCTGTCAATTTATTGTCATTAAAGACCTTTAAATGTATAGCAGGTGTGTCACCTTTCCTGTTTATTTGGATGTTCTTCTATTGGTTGTTAGGGTATCCATATCCTTGTTTGTTAATGAGGTTACTCAGTGGGTCCAGAGCCAGACAAGATAAGACGAGGTGTGGGGGGGGGGAGAGACCGAGTGCTGTAATATTAATGTGGTATTCCAGAAACTCCATTGCTTTCTCAATCAGTTGACTTGGGGATTGATCTTGTATATTTGCATACATTTTATATCCACGAATGTGGGCAATGTCAAAAGCTTTGTTATAGTCTATCCAGGCAATGGACAATTTGGTTCTTTGCATTTTGCAATTGTCAAGTACGGCCTTGTTCAGTCGTAGGTGGTCAATTGTTCCACAACAACCTCTCTTGCATCCCTTTTGTTCCGTCTCCAAGCCTCCTTGTTGTGTAGGTTGTGTGTGTGTGTGTGTGTGTGTGTGTGTGTGTGTGTGTGTGTGTGTGTTTCATAACATTTTTACCATTTGAGCTTTTTTTTTTGTGTGTGTACATTGTCAAGGCTCGATAAGAGCGAACACGCAGAACATACAACAAGGGTAGCAGGAGACAAAGATGAGAGGAGAGGGAAGCACAAAACAGTGGGGACAGAGACATTAGGAGATCTGTCAAAGAGGAGGAGGGATGATGGGGCAGGGTTCATGGGGTAAACAAGATGGACAGGGACTTTCAGGAAGGAAAGCAGGAATTTGAAGGAGGGGTTTGGGGTGGATTAACGGGGTAGAACAGATTGTGGTTTTGGATGGGATAAGATATGAGATGTGTGTGAACAACATATTTGAACACCTGGAGGGAGGAGTGGGATTGAAGAGAGTGGGAGTTTGTTCCAGAGGTGGGAAAAAAGAGGAATGAAGGAGTGAAGGTGAGCAGTGATTTTGATTTTGGCAGTTTCACCATAAGGGATTAAGGGGATTTTGGTGGACTGTGAGCACCCTGTGGAAATATTGTGGGGACAGATCACAAAGCAGGGGGGGGGGGGGGGCAAAGCCGGAGAGTAGATGGTAGAAGACAGAAAGACCACCAACCTGTCTGCCAAATTTTTAACAAACCATCATTATGAGAATATGGAGATGGCCAATTAATAAATTTTACATTTTGTTTTAGTTGTCGTTTACGTCAAGTTTAGTCCGAGTACAAAGCGGACACGGATGGGCTTTGTATGTTGAGATGCTTTGTTGTTGCTTTTATCGTTTTCTAGCTCAAGTGCTCAGCCATTCCGCTCTGCCTGGTTACAACTCAATATCCACGATGGTGTTCGGAATAATATCCACAAGAAGCGAGAGAGGGTATGGTCTGTGAGTGCGCCAACTCACCTTCGTTGACCAGGCCTGTCGGCCCGTGTTGGCGAGTTGCTGTTTGGAGAGAACCTGCACACCCGTACTGCCCGTGAATTGTCCCGGTACGATGGCACCCCTACTCCGGCTCGCCTTCTGAACCAAGACACAGAAGGGATGAAGGTTTGCCTTTAGGGAACACGAGCACTTCAAATTGTACCGTGAACCACCGTCAGCGTGCAATCGAGTCTCATCACCTGCTGCTGGGTCTTAGCCAGGACCAGTAATGCCTGTGGATCTCCAGGACAGGTGGCGAGACGGCAAGAAGCTTTAGCTCGCTCGTCCATTAGCTCCACCAGGTTCAGGGGCTGTGCAAATGGGAAAACATGGAGTTGTGATCCTAAAGAAGAAAGATCTTTACGATCAATATGATCACAACAGCAAGAATCACTTTTTATTTTCTTTTTTTTTAACACAGCAAGCAAGAGTGTCATTGGATCGCCGAAGACCTGCTCTGCATGGGTGGAAAGTAGTTGGTCACATGACGGGCCTCGACCCGGCAGCATCTGCTCCTTGGTGCGGTGTTGAGAGCCGGATGAGACGGGGAACTCTCGGGACAGAGTGGACTTGTCCGGTCGAGGTAACAGAACCTGAAGTTGCACAGACATGGAACAACCGGCGAGCGTGAGTAGGCCGTGATTGTGCCGAGTTCACCCAAATCAAACAATATCCTCATTTCTAGCCAGGACTCATCGTGATAAGATAGGTGACATTGATTTAATGTTTTAAAAACATTTTGTGAACATAATCGCTCAAGGCCAATATCGGCACTCACAGCTGGAAGACTCGACGACACTTTCTTAGCCCCAGATGCTGCACCAAAATTGCCAACAGCCGAGAGGGGAGTTGCAGTTGACGCTCTCCCAGCTTCTTGTCTGTTCGCTACGATATGCTTGTATTGCTAAAACGGAACAACAAAATGAACGGATAACTCGTTCCCAAAGAAACATCACCTCCTACATACAAAACAGGATGATGACAAACCTGTGTGAGCCCGGCGAGAAGCTTGCGTGAAAGCATGGGGTCCGCAACGGTGTTCAACAGTTGTCCCGACACGTTGCCCATTTGAGCTTGTTTCAGGATCGCCGGTAGCAAAGACGAGACATCCGATGCCATGGCGATGGAACCGAGTATCCCCATCGCCGAGCGCTCTGTACATCACCGACCAAGTAGAGTCTGTGAATGGCCTCGTGATCAGACCCGTTAAAAACATCAAATTGTTCTTTGATCAAAACCTGTTGTTGCATTGGTACTCTTCGGCCCAATCGAAAACACTCCAGACATAACGGGCTCCCATTATTACCGCCGCCACCGAAGGTGAAGGAGATTATGTTTTCACCCCTTTCTGTTGGGTCGCCGAAATAGGTGACCCTTATTGTCAGTAATTCTGTCGTTTGTATTGCGTATGTTTAGTCTTGGATGTTTGTTCGTTTGTCATCAGCATAATTGGTAGTAAACGTGGGCGGATTTTTGACCAAACTCGGTGGTAGGTACATTCTATGACCTCGTGCTTTGGAAATTGTAGATGGTTGCTAGGGATGCTTTGGTTCCCAACAACAACAACCGAAACCTTCAAAATCGGTACTGTTCACGCGAAATCAATTCCGAAAGCCATTATCCCCACGTAGGCGTTATGAAAATTTGGCCAACGAATGTCATACAGGTGCAATTGCTCTATCAAGATAGAATTTCAGCGGTTATTTGTGATATATGGAATACTTTACACCGCAGCGCCCTCCCTAACAATTTAGGGTATGCGCGAAATATTGGCGAAAATTGAAGGCCCCCGTACGACCAGGTGAGCACTGCATCGATACAAATGAACTTTCCAGTGTCTCAGGGTACTCAATGAGATTACGTACAACTTTGCCTCAGGGCATATGACCGATTTTCTTAGCAGGGTCGTCAAAGGTCATTAGTGCAAAATCGAATACATATGCAAGAGCCGGGGTGCCTCTCGCGCCAATGCTACTCCTCCTTAGGGTTATATGGTCGGATTCGCTGAAAATTCACACTAATCGGCTGAATACATGTGCACAACACGATCGAGCAGGATTTTTGATTTTAGTCTTTGTTCACCCAACACCCCCTTTCGAAACTTTGGGGTTTCCATTTCAAACCGCATTTGCGCGTATTTTCATTCACAGGATATCGAAGTAGTTAATCAGTAGATGGAACTGGAATGAGTTGATATGCATTAATCTTAAGGTGATTCCCATCACATATGACATCCATTTTGCTCTAATTAGTTTTCCATGCTCGGCGAAATCCCATCGCCGCCTACCGGCTTGTATGCTTGTCTGTTTGTGTCCAAGATATCTCAAAAAGTTGTGGACGGATCCGGATGAAATATTGTAGACAGGTTCGGTGTGTGACAAGGACAAACTGATTCGATTTTGGTGAAGATCCGGATCTGGATCCAGATACTAGAATTTTCAAAGTGATTCTTCACCATTGAGAGATAGGGCCAACAACGATATAGTACTGTATGTATAGCATGATATTTCAAACATGTATTGGGCCCGATATGTTATTGTGGATCAGGTATTACGTGGCGGAGGTATGTTCTCTACCGAGTGCCCTTCTACTTGCTCTTGGAATTGCTTTTTTGAACGATTACAACAAATCCCCGCTTACCTGCAGGTGATGTCGATTGACCTACGGAACCGGTCAAGAACTTCTCGTGGGACGCGCTCACACGGGCGGATGCTACGCCCTGCCACTGACTCGTCCTGCATGGACCAGACGTGATGCCGAGACTACGCTGATTCGACGGGTGGTGTTTATTCTGACGAGGCAGCCAAGACCATTGGGACGCTCCCCCTTTCTGGGAATCGTTTACGTACACACCTTTTGCTTTGATTCCACACCACGAAACAGAAGAGTTTGATGTCAGCACCTCGGCTTGGTCCATCAGGGGATGTTCTGCAGGCTCAGCGTTTGGCCGTTCTTGTGGTGACAAAGACCATTTTTGGTTACCATCTTGCATCCTGGATTGCTGGCTGCACCTCGATCTACTTTCGTGCAGTGATCCTGAGCGAGAGAGGGATCTCGACCAGAGATGGTCACAACCTCGTCGCCAGCTGGGTGACCTCGACCTCCTGAGTGACTTGGTGGGAGACAACACCGGCACATCCTGACGTTGAACCCATGTCCACGGGGAGGAAGATCTCGTCCGATGGTTGCAGCTCCTTTGGATGGGCGAACGGAAACGAGAGGCGTTCCCTTCGTTGGGCCAGCGGTACATGTTCATGCTGAAGGAGCGAGACCTACATAGCGATCGGGGGGGATCTTGGATGAGACCTTCGGCCGCTCGAGGTGGACCTGTTACAAGATGAGGAGCGCAAGCTGCGCGTTGGGAGTACTCGTCCGTCACGCAGTCCCTGTTTGGTCCTCATCCGTTGTACACTTCGCTTTTCTGAATAAAACAGCACATCCATCAGCCAGACAGCGGTTCGTGGACAGGTGAGCCAGACAGCGGTTCCCAGACAGGTGTGCTAGACAGCAGTTCGTGGACAGGTGTGCCAGACAGCGGTTCGTGGACAGGTGTGCTAGACAGCGGTTCGCGGACAGGTGTGCCAGACAGTGGTTCGTGGACAGGTGAGCCAGACAGCGGTTCGTGGACAGGTGAGCCAGACAGCGGTTCGCTGGACAGGTGGGCTCAGACAGCGTTCGTGGACAGGTGTGGCAGACATGCATTGTTCGTGGACAGGTGGTGCCATGACACGCGGTTCGTGGTACGGTGTTGCCAGACCGTGTGTTGTGGAACCATGGTGTGCCAGACAGCGGTTCGTGGACAGGTGTGCCAGACAGCGGTTCGTGGACAGTGTGTGCCAGACAGCGGTTCGTGGACAGGTGTGCCAGACAGGCTGGTTGCGTGAGGTGTGCCAACAGGGTTCGTGGACAGGTGTGCCGAGCAGGGTTCGTGGACAGGTGTGCAGACGATACTAGTAATGCCAGACAGCAGTCTGTGGACAGGTGTGCCAGACAGCGTCCGTGGACAGGTGTGGCGAGACAGCGTCGTCGTGGACAGGTGTGCCAGACGGGTTCGTGGACAGGTGTGCAGACAGCGGTCTGTGGACAGGTGTGCCAGAACAGCGGTTCGTGGACAGGTGTGCGAGAAGGATCATGTGCGAAGTTGCGTGACAGGTGTGCCAGACAGCGGTCCGTGGACAGGTGTGCCAGACAGCGGTCCGTGACAGGTGTGCCAGACAGCGGTCGTGGACCAGGTGTGCCAGAACAGCGGTCCGTGGACAGTGTGTTGGCAGACAGCGGTCGTGACCAGGTGTGCGAGACAGCGGTCCGGTGGGACAGGTGTGCCAGACAGCGGTCCGTGGACAGGTGTGCCAGACAGCGGTCCGTGGACAGGTCTGATTCGAGGGACACAAACACACTCCGTTGGTGGGGAATCCTCACGAACACCTGGTTAGACACTTTCTACGTGTTCACTTACTCTTTCGAACCCATCATTGCCAAGTGAACAGTCACCTCAGCAAATCGTTTAACCGGCCGATCCGGGCCTCACGTCTCACTAGGCCTCAAATCTGAACAGGAGCCGCTTGTTGTTGTTGTTTAAATGTTTTTTCTTCCGAGCAACGTTCAAACGGTTCCATGAAAAGGCGAAAACGTCAGTTTTTCAACCGGAGTTAACCCTGGTTCAGCGACAACGACGACATCACTCGTTGGAAGCAGAAAAAAGGACAAATTTCACATTAACTGAGGAAGAAGATTCTCCGTCGGCCATGTTGAAGGGAAGCGCTCGTGCTGCCACGAGCAGGGGGCGGGGATTAGCCAATGAGAACATGCGTCACTCAATGGACACGCCCACAGTAGGGGGAGGGCGTGGCTAAAAAAAGTTTTGGAGTTTGGTTTGATGTTTTGGTTCCAGATTGTTGTGCAAATACAGTATATATAAATATATATATATAAATCGATATAGATTAGAGATTATAGATTGTATAATATAAATAGGACAAGGCTCGGTATGCCTCGGGGTGCTTGACCTCTGTATTCTGGAGAGAGAGACAGAGACAGAGACAGACGCTCCACTGCCTCGATCACTCTCATAACTCCAACCCTGAAGTAAACATGTTCAACCGATCGCAGAGATATCGCTACTGTCGAAGCATTCATCAAATATATGTCCCGTCACTCAGAGATGGTCTTGGGAGGTGTATTGGTAGCAAGTTCCGTGTGGACAGTTTGTGTTCTGTATTAAAAAAAAACATTTCATTGTGATATTAAAGTTTAACGAATTTGAAATAGAACGGATATTTCATGAACAATTGTCCTTTTAATGAATGGCAAACTGTTAAAAACACTTCGAGCTCCGAGTTCCGAGGTTCAAAGTTCAAGGTAAACGAGCGATTTGCGAACACGTGACACGTGGGTCCCAGGTCCGCCCAGTTGGACATCTTTGCCTTTTGTACAAACAAAGGAGGGTTCGAACAATCAATGAGAAAGTGATTTCACGGTGTGTGACGTCATTGCTGGCGCGCGAAACTTCGACCGGAGTGAGTCAGGTGCGTGCGTGCGTGCGTCCGGGCGTGCGTGCGTGCGTCCGTGCGGATCTGCTGGACCGTCTCGTGCCAGTCCCGTCGTCCTCCTCTCTCCTCCTCTCTCCGCGTTCACATTGATTCATCGGCACTTTCACTGTGTTTCGATGTACGTACGAGGATGTATTTAAACGTCCACACTCTTCACGCCATTAGTCCTCCAAGCTCGTTTTGTTTTGGTCCGAAGCGCACGGTTGGTGGTACTTGTGCCATTTCCCCTTCACCATGATTGGTTGCTCAGCTGGATATAGTAATTATGGAGGACGAGTGATGGTTCCACACGTCGTTGTGTATTAAATGGATTTGTTGACCTTTCCACATTCCGCTATTAACTTGCCAAGCTGTGCGAAAGATTAACGAACCATCCCCTCCCCCCCGGGATTGCTAACTAGTATAGTTCTCGAACTGCATGCAGCCTGTGTGTGTCGAGCTCGTTGCCCATCTCTTACTCGGCCGTGGGGTTTGTTTGGTTGCTGTTGGTTGTGTGGTTTGCTCAGATGGCCCACGTGTTGGTGGTCGGTGGTGGCGGGCGGGAGCATGCATTGGCGTGGAAACTGGCACAGTCTCAACGTGTCGCGACCATCATGGTCGCCCCTGGCAATGCTGGCACCAACGGAGGGGCGAACAGCAAGATCCACAACTCGAGTAGGTCGTTGCCTCTGTTTGTTCTATGATGACATCCCTTGATTTCCTCCTGTGTCTATGATGACATCCCCTGATTTCCTCCTGTGGTCTATGCTGACATCCCTGATTTCCTCCTGTGGTCTATGCTGACATCCCTGATTTCCTCCTGTGGTCTATGATATCCCCTGATTTCCTCCTGTGGTCGAAGCTGACATCCCTGATTTCCTCCTGTGGTCGAAGCTGAATCCCTGATTTCTCCTGTGGTAAGCTGACATCCCTGATTTCCTCCTGTGTCGATGCTGACATCCCTGATTTCCTCCTGTGGTCTATGCTGACATCCCCTGATTTCCTCCTGTGGTCTATGCTGACATCCCCTGATTTCCTCCTGTGTCTATGCTGACATCCCCTGATTTCCTCCTGTGGTCTATGCTGACATCCCCTGATTTCCTCCTGTGGTCTATGCTGACATCCCTGATTTCCTCCTGTGGTCTATGCTGACATCCCCTGATTTCCTCCTGTGGTCTATGCTGACATCCCTGATTTCTCCTGTGGTCTATGATTCCCCTGATTCCTCCTGTGATCAAACTGACATCCCCTGATTTCTTCCTGTGTCGAAGCTGACATCCCCTGATTTCCTCCTGTTGTCTATGATGACATCCCTGATTTCCTCTGTGCCCACGTGGACGTCCCTGATTTCCTCCTGTTGTCTATGATGACATCCCTCTGATTTCCTCCTGTGATCCAAACTGACATCCCCTGATTTCCTCCTGTTGTCTATGATGACATCCCCTGATTTCCTCCTGTGATCTATGTTGACATCCCTGATTTCCTCCTGTTGTCTATGATGACATCCCTGATTTCTCCTGTTGTCCACGTGGACATCCCCTGATTTCCTCCTGTGATCTTGCTGACATCCCGTGATTTCCTTCTGTGATCTATGTGACATCCCCTGATTTCCTCCTGTGATCTATGCTGACATCCCCTGATTTCCTCCTGTGATCTATGCTGACATCCCCTGATTTCCTCCTGTGATCTATGCTGACATCCCCTGATTTCGCTTCTGTGGTCTAAGCTGACATCCCCTGATTTCCTCCTGTGGTCGATGATGACATCCCCTGATTTCCTCCTGTGGTCTATAATGACGTTCCTTGCTTCGTGTGGTCCATGTTCGCAGTGGAGACCGGTCCGGGTGCGCCGTAGCTTGTGGCAAGCCTTTCTATTTTCAGTACGTGCATTTGGAGTTTGTGTGAACCTGCGATTCGGGTCGATCTACTTGTTTGAAATTTGAGCGGAACTTTTGACTGTAAGCGACCTCGCATGGCATGATACCTTGAAAGATTGGAGAAATGGATTCTCGAGGAGAAAATGTGGTTTCATGTCATCGAGACGTCACCGAACACTTAGTCTTGATTGGCGATCGTACGTCACTTACACTCTTGTCTTGGTCTTCATCCTGGGATGGAGACTTTGAATTGACTTGTAACTCTTTTCTTACCTCGCTCACGTGACAATGCACTTGAACTCACACGAGTTGTTGAAAGTCATTCCTCCCCCCCCCCTCCCAAGTTGTGGACCAAAGATCTTTTTTGTGGAATTTCTGACCGAATTGCATTGTTGTTGTGACTCGTGGTGATTAATCGTGCTGGTGTGTCTGCAGATGTTTCGGTGACAAACCACTCTCTGCTCGCGCAATATTGCAAGGACCACAACATTGGGATGGTGGTTATAGGTCCAGAACTCTACCTGGCCGCAGGTGCGTGTCGGAGCGACGTCATCCTTGTGAATTGTCGCCGATCGTTTAACAGTATCTTCATGTTCGTAGAGAGGTGGGTTGGACTTTGATTGGATGAAAATGACGCACTTATGACAAAAAAACAAGGACAAATGTGTCCAAGAGCTGCGTCCTAAAGGTTTTGTCTTCACCAGAAGAAGAGGAACAGGAAGAGGAAGAAGAAGAAGAAGAAAAAACAACAACAACAACAACCGATATTTCGTCACGTGCCTTGATTGAGCCAATAGCGACACCCGTCATGGACGATTGTCGTTCATGACGAGAAAATGGTGTATTTACGAAATTACAATACAATAAATGGAATAATCTTTAAATAGTAACGTGAACTTTTCGAAACTTTAAAGCAAATGTCCGAATATATTTAAAAGTTCATGATAGACGCTCTCAAAAGGCACCCTCAATGCGAGGATGTGTACAAGTGTTTAGTATTTAAGGAGATCCGGATCCTGTATATAAAAGAGCCGAGTCCGAAAGGTTTTGTCTTCACAAGAAGAAGAAGAACAACAACAAGAAGAACAGCAACAACGCCGAGTTCCCTTAGAGCCACGTCTCGCAAGCTAAAAAAAAAAACAATTTAGATGCACTCGATGGACCAAATCCGTGAGGAGTTGGAACTCACTCTGTTTTTACCCTCGCCGAAGGAGAGGGTGTTGCTTTTGGGTCCGTTTGTTTGTCTGTTTGTCTTTGTTTGTTTGTCCGCACAGAACTTTAGTGGTTTTTCCCCGCAACCGCTTTTTGGATTGAGACAAAATTTCCACCATTGGTGCAACTACTCATGTAGAATGTTATAATGATAATTATGACATCATAGGTCACGTGGTGTAGCAGCCATGTTGGAAAAATGGAAAAACTTTGGACCTCTATCTCTGAAACTGCACCAAGGAAAAAAAAATAAAAATGAATACTTGGCACACGGCAAGTACTCCTCATGGGGAATGAGCGTGATTATTATTGTGTTTCATGACATCACAGGTGCCTTCGGTATGACATCATAATTGCATATGTGGAACGCTACGTCTGATCAGCATGATGTTGATCCGTTCTGGAGAAGAAGATTTTTTTTTATCGGTTTGAGGGTACATCCAATATGGCTGCCAAACCATGTGACTTATGACATCATGTGTGTGAACCTTTTGTTCCTCATGGATAGGCAGTCGTACGTGTAAAGTTTCATCTCGATCTGTTCAGCCACTTCAGAGGGGATTTTTAAAGGTTTTTAAAATTCCATTTTATAAACAATACGGCTGCCGAATCACGTGACCAATGACGTCATCAATTTTTTTTTTCCTGTGGAACATTTTATCCCGAGATGACCCTCAAAAACTTGATCGAGGGGAACTTCCCACAATTGTTCTCTAAGCTACAGGTGTACAAGTTTGTTAAGGAATAATTGATAGGTCACATGGTTTGGCAGCCATATTGGATTGAAGAAAAATATTAAATAATGTTTTCTCTGGAACTGCTTAACCAATCGACGTGAAACTTCACAATTATGATCTCGTGGTGATGGGGGAATACATGTTTTAAATTTCAACTTGATCGGACGCATGGTCTGGCAGCCAGAATTATTTATTTTTTTGATATGGGTTCTTTTTTTTTAATAAGGCCCACTTGGCTGTACCTGGATGGGCTTGAGGGTAGAGGAGTCGAAGCTGAAATGTGAATCCTATCCAGGTAACTCCTGATGAATTCATGGTTCCTTTTTGCTGCTTGTTTGGGTTCCTTCTGTGCCTGCTGTTGGCTTAATGATTAGGGTGTCAGGCTTGGGATCCGAGGGTCCTGAGTTCAAATTCCGCTCAGCTGTTGAATTAATACCAGGTGGGGTTGACTCGGCCCGTCGTCCTTCCGAGGTCGGCAAAATTAGTGCCAGCTTGCTGGTATCCTGTGTCGGAGTGGCGACCCGTCAAGGATTGTGCCCAATAGTCAAGGAGACTGCTGAGGTAGCACCAACGCTCTGCACAGAGTATGGTCCCGATGGATGGTTCCTTCTGATTACTTCAATGCAGTACCGTACCGATTTGGTCTTCCATTTGATTTGAATTGAATTTATTTTAATCCCATTGTAAATTCAATTGAATAATAAAAAAAACGTCATGGGTCAGGGTCAGGTGTCCAACCAAAGCGGGACGTCTTGGTACCCGGTCATCACCACCGGCAGTTATAAAGTAGCAGTTCTAGTTATCTCTTAATAACTACGTAGCACACCAGTACACAAAATACTCCACACAAAACAAGTCCTGGCGAGGGTCTGCAATCTCTGATTGCTCTTTTTCTTGTTGATTTTGTTAAACCGTCCACCTGTTATAGAACCACCTCATTTCGGACCACAGGTCAGGTGCATCAAAATGATTGTAAATTTATTTTTCTTCAGGTTTGCGAGCAAGCAGACTTCCCAAAAGCGTTGGGTTTGTCCGAGAATTGTTGGTATGGTTCTTGAGATGGACAATCGAGGATGACTTTTTTTT
>CM068967.1:5539987-5556990 GCA_035128595.1 Eptatretus atami | reverse complement strand
AAAAAGCAATAAAATGGCCGTAACTTTGGAACCGCTCGTCCGATTAATATCAAACCTTGAAAAGGCACATACGCGGGTCCCCGGCAATATTCCTGCCAAGTTTCAATCAGATCAGACTGGCGGTTGTCGAGAAACGGCGGTCGCAGACACACACACACACACACACACGCACACAGATTGCTGGAATTATAGATAGAATATATTGTTGTGGCTTCCCGCCGCGTCGGCGTGCGGGCGACCGCTTCTAGCCAATGGCGGCCGCTCTCGCCCACCGATACGGACAAACCTTAGTCGCAGCTTTCGGATCAATGCCGAAATCCCAGCTACGGGTGTATCTTTAATCACACCGAAAATCAGCCAGCTATCTGTCCGCGAGCGACAGGGTCCGATCGCCAAATTGTCGATTTACTAATTATGCGCGCAGAAGAAATGCCGGGGATTTACAACCGCGACGGGACCTGCTTGAAACGAGCCGCTAAGCAGCTCGCTCCGTTTGCGATTTGCGAGCGTGTATATCGCCAAGCCGCCAGATCCGATTCTCTTATCGGTTATAACAACCAGCATATATTCGAACTTAATTATGGCAGTTCAATTGAGGGAAAGGACGCAACGAACGGGTCAACATTCACACAGACTTTATTAACACGACAACACACGACAATGCAGTCATGTATGCAATGACTAGGCAAACAAAAAATGCATTTAAGCAAGGCAGGAAAAGCAATGCAATCAAGCAATGGGGGAGGGGGGGGGGGGGTAGGACCGAGTAAAAAGAAAGCCTACAGCCGATGTCTATAGTTATATGTACAGTCACTTATGCAGTTTACTTATGGGACTGGCGCCCACGAACACACACAACAAAACCCAGAAAAGGAAAGAAAGAGAACGTGACCGTATGGTGAATTCTTGGGCTCCGTCCTCCTCGATCCGACCTTCCCCGAGAGAGCTTCCTTGCACACGACCCAACAGAGCGCCCACAACCAACGACCCAATCCACGCTCCAAGAGGCTGCGAGAGCGAGCGCGATCCAGCGAGCGCGCGCGATGCAGAGCCCAGAGAGGAGAGAGATTTCCCTTTCAGCGCCTCCTTTTTATCACGGAGCTCGCCTCCCGCCTTCTTCCAGCGTGCGAGGAAACTTCCAGAAGGAGGCGTTTCCCGCCCAATCGGGAGTTCCCTCGCCGCTCCGCCGTATTCGTCTTTGTCCTTGTGCCTTTTGGAGGGTCGAATCCAGGTTGACCGGTGGGGGTTGTAATCCGTTGGGTGGGGGGGAAGGGGTGCCGTCGTCCGTTCTCCCTCGACGAATGCCAGCTTCTCGCAACCGTGTGCCAGTGTGAAACGCGGTGGTGGTGTCATAATGGTGGTGTGGCTGGCGTTTTGTGGTGGTCCATGATGGTGGTGTGGTTGGGCGGTTGTGGTTAAGGTGGTTGTTGTGAGAAGGTGGCTGTTGTGAGAAGGTGGCTGTGGTTGAAGATGCGGTGGTGGTGGTTGTGGTGGTTGAGAGGCGGTTGGTCCAAAATAAAGATAGCAAAAGAAAAACACTACCTCAAAGATCACAGCCCGGTTACACGAATAATTCCCTTTAAAACATCGGTGGGAAATTTAACTGAACACAGACTTATCGACATATACTGATCTCTGGAAGCCTGATGGTGTTCTGCGAATTTCCACAACCGTAACAATATATATATATATATATATATATATATATATATATATAAATTATGGATACAAACAAACACGACATATAGTGACCGAAGCTTTCGTGCTGTAACTCCTCAGGGTAAATATCGCAGAAGTGAAGAAGGAAGTGAAGGCGTGTGCTTTATACGCAGTCTCAATAAGGTAGACGCTGATCGGTTAACCATATGACATGCAGGTTAATCCGAACGCCCATTGGTCGGCTCATCATCTTCACCTCAAGCTCCCATTGGCTGGAACAGAGTTCGTCAATGATCGAACTTGCAAACCACATCCTTGAGAGAGGGGGATGGGTTTCCCCTAAGGTCCATTCACCATTTGTACCGTATTTCCCTTGATCTTTCCATGCTGAAAGATACACAAGAAATCGTACAAATTCCTTTTGACGACAATAGTATTGGATCAGGGGAATATGGTACAAATGGTGAATGGACCTTAGGGGAAACTCATCCCCCCTCTCTCAAGGATGTGGTTGCAAAGTCGATCATCCGACGAACTCTGCTCCAGCAATGGAGCTCGAGGTGAAGATGATTAGCCGACCAATGGGCATTCGGATAACCATGACGTCATTACCGGCTGAACCAATCAGCGTCTACCTTATTGAGACTGCGTATAAAGCACACGCCTTCACTGCTTCTAAACTTGCTGCGATATTTTTACCTGAGGAGTGTAGCACGAAAAGCTTCGGTCACTATGATGTCGTGTTTGTTTGAATCCATATTAAAGTTTGTAGACAAAACTCTGTTTATATAATATATATATATATATGTGTGGGTTTTTTTGTTGTTTGTTTACCTCAAAATTTGACATTGGGTAATTCCTGGTTTAATATTAGTCCGACCGACACATCATCTGTCCACGTGTGTTTTTGTGTCCACGATACTTGAAAATTGTTCAAGATTTAGCTTTCATATTGGCGATATCTATTCCTCATGACATCATCTCGACCTGATTAGATCACGGCTCTGATGGCTGCATTATGTTGCCATGGCCATCTCGGTAACTTGCTTGCGTGCGCAGTATTTCAAAATCGTTCAGGATTTAGGTTTCACTAGACGACCCGTGAACCCGTTGGTTCCCGTGGTGACTGCGGTTGATAAAAAAAAAAGTAGCTCCAACGAACTAACTGCTGAGGTTGTTGCATTGATCAAATTCTCCCGAAGAGCACTTGACTGAATCGGGATTGATTTTTAAATAATTTTTCGTTGCCCAATTTTAACGAAACTTGATACTACACACGAGGAGAATGGTGAGGAAGGTGGGCCGAAATTTTTTCGCTATCGTGTACCGTTTGGCTGTATTTTGGAACATACATATATACAAAGATGAGAGTTTAGTAATACTAGTACGTGCCCATAAAAAAAAAAAGAATAAATAAATATTCAACGCAGGCAACAAACACAACCACACAGGCCGTTTCTTCGCTTCACATGCCGTATGTGCGTGGCGCAGAAGTTCGCATATCACAGTTACGATGATTCGCAATTTACGTTTTAATGGCCAAATTATTCAATTAGCGCCAACGTATTTTACCTTTTCGCAATGTTGTGGCAAGGAAAAACAAAAAGAGAAGAGAAGAGAGGAGAAAAAAAATTTACTTCCTGTTCGGAGCACACCAGCACTCTGATGTTACCGAAATTTTGCACCGTCTAATATGAAAACGATCATAACTTGGGGCATTGTTTATCTATAAATGCGCATAAGAAATCGAGAAATTATAGAATACACGGTCATCGCTCTCCGGAAGTCCGTACGTTGTAACTGTAATGGCGAACGCGCGCTGAGCTTCCCTTCCCATCGGCCACGCCACGCACAACGTGTCTTGTCATTGGTTGGTAAATAAATGGCCATAACTTGGGAAGCACTTGTCCGATTATATCAAACCTGAAAAGGCACATCCTCAGGTCCCCAGCAATATCCTGGCAAGTTTCAATTAGATCGGACCGTGGTTGTCGAGAAACGCGGTCACACACACACACACACACACACACACACACAGACACACACAAGATTGCTGGAATTATAGATAGATATAGAATAGATACGAGTAGATATGTTCCTCATACCACCAAAATGTGGAGACCAAGAGTATGAGCTCTGTGTTGTATGGCTTTCGCTTGTTTTTCAAATCGTTTGATTTTTGTTCCTGTTGATTTATGGCAAAATGATAATTTTTGGACACACCTGATATTGAATAAAAGCTCACCCATTGGCCTTGTGGGGCAACAGTTACGGTACAGACCAGAAAGGATGTTGGAGAACAAGCCCAAAAGGTTAACCTTACTTTTGTGAACAGCCAGCTCGATACCTCTCCACAGTGTAGGACCTGCTGTTGCACCATACCGGAACGGTAGTTTTGGTCAACGTCTGACACCGTGGCTGGGATCCGATAGCTCTGATGTAAACGTGCCCAGCATCAACCGAGTTATTGTGGTGTATTTGAAAAAGGATATATGAAATAACAATGCATGCTCTGGTTCATGGCTGTTCTCCTGGATCGTGTTGTGGAACACTGCATGCTCTGCAGCCGTGCTCACGTAAAAAGGAATCCTATATTCGATATCCTGTTGTTGTTGGCCCATCCCTGTCCGACTTGTGATTTATGTATATTTCTTCATGAGTCTTAGACACTGTGGCCTAGTTGCTGTTCCCACCTGAGCACCTGGCCCATGCTGCTGGGATCCCAAGTTCAGATCCCAAACATGTGTTAGTTTGTCCACTGCATTCTCATGTCCTTGTAACTTGGGTAAAAGTATACTCATCTCTTCATTATCTTGTCCATGTGTGTATACAAGCTCCTCACATAAGCATTCAACACCAGTTGAAAAATATGACTGAAGGTGCTCTGTTGGCCACATAGAACAAGATGGTCTTGTGGAGGTGGTGGTTGGGGAGCGTGGCGCTAATCGGCAACATTATCTTCTACCATGTGGGCCGGACTCGCAGGTTGCGACGCAGAGTTGGGTGGTTTTGGTGGCCTGTTTGATCTGAGGGCTGCGGGCTACAGAGACCCTATCCTGGTGGCTGGGACTGACGGCGTGGGAACCAAGCTCCTAGTAAGAGCCCGTGGAGACTTCCGGTTTAAGTTTATACAGTTCACATAAGTGAGATTATTTGGTTAATTAAAACTATTTCAAATCTAATGAGTGGGGCCCTCTGCCAGGTTGGTCTTCAGAAGAGACCTGTGCACGTAGTATAGGGTGCTTGGTAAAGAATATTGTTTTGCCTTTTGTGCTCGATGCAGTCCGCTCAGGCGTGCGATCAACTGAAGGCCTGGGCCAGGATTTGGTGCAATGTGCGTCAACGATGTAATAACTCTCGTGCTGAACCTCGTTCTTCCTCGACTACCTGGCCTGTGGGCGGCCGAGGAGCGGTGGCTCGCCGCCTCTGCCGGGTGTCGCACGAGCGTGTCGGGAACCAAATGCGCACTCCTCGGTAGGACGTCGTAGCTACCTGTTGATGCTTGGGCGGTGATGCATCGCAGTAGCTTGGTACTGGCCTTCACCTGATCGTTAAGAGATGTTCATAGCCTTTACCTGTCAGACTCAACTGTAATCAAAGTCCTGGCTTGCCGGTTTAGGACACCTTTGGATAAATCATAAACGAACAAGGATAAACAGCATTTAAATGGCTCGTCGCTGCAATCAATAAAGTGATGTATTCTTTTACTTTTGTTGAAAGAGTGACATCAAGTGGCGACTGCAAACAGAAAAGTAAACTGTAAACAAGAAGCTTGTCAAAATGAAATAAACAGTTAACAGGATGGTTGCTTTATAACTTGAGGACGTGCAGTTAAAAAGGTAAAACTTATTCTGTGGATCGTGCAGATTTCTCTCCACAATCAGCGGGAACTTTCGGGAGCATTCTCTCTCTCCCATAGGATGCAACCCATGGTCGTTGTCCATGCTCTATCCTCTTAGTGCAGAGCATCAAGGCGAAGAATCGGCACGACCACCCAATTTTGGTCTTTGCTATGTCGGACAAGTTTTGACCCGCTGTCCTACCAGACTCGTGGAGCTCGAACGACAAATGCCACTGATCGTTTTCACATCTCTCCACATGTTAAGGTGGCGAGACCGCAGAAATGCCTGGAGCTTACCTTCCACGTGGCTTTGATCTCGCGGGCTTTGTGTCGGTGCAGTCGAGCGTGGGAGCACTTTGCCCCGATTGGCTGACATGAGGTCAGGTGATGCGTTGGTGGGTGTGGCGTCATCTGTCTTCACAGCAATGGTTCAGTCTGGTGCGGCGCGTAATTGAGAATATTGGAGCGAACTATGGGCAGCCAGCACCGTTTGCAGTTCGCAAACCCTCGTAGTTTCTTCAACTTTCATTTGTAAGATATATATATATATATATTTTTTAAAGTCTGATCAGATTTTGTTCAGTTGGGGCCTGGAGGTTGGATGAGATTGAAGCGGGATGGGAATTGCAAAACTGGCTGCAATGCAAGTTTGCTGCTGGTGTTGCCATGGCGGAGAACTTGGAATTTTCTTCCTCGTTTCATCGTTGTCTGGCACAAGCAATGCCTTTTCCTTTTCCTGAATCCTCTACGATCCAGGTGAAGCGCTGCTCACTCCAACACGCTCTCTATGGCCCTTCACTGTTCCATTGTTCCGCTCTGGCCTTGTCAAAGCCATGGCCCACATCACCGGGGTGGTTTGCCAGAAAACGTTGTCCGTGCTCTTCCCTCAAATCTCAGCGCCCATCTTGGTACTAATACACCACAACTGTTCACCTCATTCCTTGCTTCATTTCTCACCCTGTAGCACACTCACCCCTCCCTCTTCACCTGTGTTACTTGTGTATTTTCACTTTTTATAATGAGCCAATAATCGCTCACCTCTCGAGTGTTTTTACTCACATAGTGAGAGGTTGAAATCAATAAAAATCTCAATAGACCTGAATGACTTGTCATATTGTGTGAAGATGGCAGGTCCTGGCAGGTACCTTCAGTTATGGGATGGCTGTACAGAGTTGGAGGTCTCCCAGCCACGTGACATGGCACGTACATTCAACCTCGGGTTGGGTGCGGTTTCTGTGGTGGAGGAATCTGCAGCTAAGGAAGTTACGGCCTGTCTGGCTGATGCTGTGCGAGACCGCTTTTGGGTCGTGGCTCCCTACAGAATAGTGTAGGAGGTAAGAAGGCAGGTGAGAGGGAGTGATGAATTGATGTGCTGTGTAAGCAGCTGGAGGTGAGAGTTCAACAAAGGTTGTTTGGTGACTAGGTGAAGAGCGGGTAAGAATTGAAGGGTTGGAGACGGTATGCAGCAGTCGTGGTGGGTGCCAGTGGGGTTCGCCACCGGGACTGAGCGCAAGCTGTACTCATCTCCGGACACAGGTATGTAGTTGTGATCCATGAAACGAGGCATCAAACGTGTTTTTGTGCAGTTTTTTGTACCTGCACGCTTCAATCAAATTTGAAAGAGGCCAAGTCGTACATGTGGAGTTTTATCTAGTAATTTCTGTGAAGATCATTGCGCTCTTGCAGGCACCAATTGCAGGCAATAATCGATCACTGTCGTGATGGTTCCGTCGAGGGCAGACCTCGATTGTGCTCGTCGTGTCCAACAAGCCTGCTGTGGAAGGCCTGGCAAGGGCCGCTCGTGCTGGGATTGCCCACGCGAGTGAGCAGGGATTTTTGTATATGACACTGGGCTCTTTTTTCATCGTCATTCTATCCCGTCCATCAATTTCCCCATTTCCATGCATGTGGAGTTACCTGCACTCAAATGGGATCCATTCTTTCAGGTTGTTGACCATCGACAGTATGGAAGTCGAGCTGAGTTTGAGGAGCAGCTGCAGGGCCTTCTGCGAGAGTTTGACGTGCACTCGTATGCCTTGCTGGTTTTATGCGCGTATCTCTCCGGCTTCGTATGGCAGTGGAACGGTGGGTATGGGATTGTGCGGGTCTGTTTTCTGGTGCAAAGTAAAATGGTGCTTGATTGGTGGGATATTTTTTTTTTTACCTTCGTGTTAGGCCGAATGCTCAACATCCACCCATCTCTCCTGCCGGCTTCAAGGGTCACACATGCTCAGCACAAGCAGCTGCTGCCGGTGTTTGTGTTACCGGCTGCTCTGTCCACTTTGTACGGTAAGGAGCAAAGGCGAGGCTGTAGTTGCTTGATTGGGGGAAGTTTAGGTAAGACAAGTACAAGGAGGGGGGGGGGAGGGGGGGATAAATGTAATTTTTATTTTTTTATTTACAAAGTGGTAAATGTGGAAAAGAAAAGTTCCTGATTTTGCATGAAATAGACTTTCTGGGATCATCGAGATGTTTATGCATGACCCTATCACGTACTTGTCGGACTGAAGGAGGAGGTAGATGCTGGAGCGATCGTCGGCCAGAAGGCCGTTCCTGTGGAGCCAGGTGATACGGAGGGAAGCCTCACCGAGCGCATAAAACAAGCCGAGCATCTGCTTTACCCCAGCGTGCGTCGACCTGGTGGCCCGAGGGCAGGTCGTGCTCAGCCTGATGGACGTGTCCACCGGACCTAGTGATTCAAGAACGTCACTGATCGTTCATCTCTCTTACTTTGGCATGTTATTAAGTCAATAGATGAAAGCTGAGATCATTGTCCAATCTCAAACGTTTTACAGCCAAATGCATGAAATACATTCCATTCTTTCCATGACCTCAACCCGTTTACAGATGTCGTTCCTTTTTGCGTTCAAGTGAGAATTCTCTCTGGCACTTTACAGCCATCATTTTCTCCATCTCCATATCTAGGTTAAAAAGATTGTTTGTTAGAGCATGTATCCCATAAGGCAGGAATGCTGCTGGAGGATGTGCAGCGGTTGTTGGCTGTGGAGGAAAATGGATTTTCCCCCTCACTTTAGCCTGTCCCTCTCTTCCATGTATCTGTCCCTCTCTCCTCACTACACCATCTAGAGGCATCATGTTGCACGCTGGTGTCACATTGGCGTGCGGAGTCTGTGCCACATGTTTCCAGTTTGCCATTGAGCCCTGTTGGACAAGCTTACTTTGTGGAAAGTATTATCAATAAAAACCCTTCAATGTCTGTTTCCTTGTTCTTCAACACTAAAACCAAGTGTTTTTGTTTGTGAAGATGGTTGCTGTATGGGCTGAGTCAGCACCGTTTGAATAGCCGTGGAATTGCCACTACCGTGCCGTTGGCCGGCGAGTTTTGATTTGGCTCGTTTACCCAAAACAATGGGTTTGTCTGTCTGGTTCTTTTTCCCCTCTGAGCACTTGTCAGGATGGGAATCCAAGGTTGAAATCCGTAATCACCAAATGAGTTTGTCCAGCCGACTAATGTCCTTGTAATTCATGCAAAAGGGATCCTGTCGTCTCTTGTCCTGTTGGAAATATAATAAGCACAAGTTCTTCCACGTGCCAGATCCAGGTCCATGCACCTGATCCGAGTTTAGAGAGAGAAATAAAAATCCTGGTGGAGGCCTTGAACCGCTGCTTGTTTTTGTGAGAACTGAGATGCTGCGAGCTGGTGTGGATGATCACCGTTCTCTTTACCTGGCAGCATATATTTTTCTTGATCAATAATTCATTTCAAACAGACTGGAGCAGGTTGTGTGAATAGGCACAAATGTTTATTGATTCATATTAGTTGGGGTCATCCACTGCTGATCCTTTGAATCAAAAGGCGTTCATGCATAGTGATGAAGTGGCCTTATGTCCAGGCGATGAGGCCTGCCTGGTGCGCCTTTTATAAGTGGTTATTAATAGCCTGAAGGCACGTTTGTCCCCAGGCTTGGTGCCACCGCCCCATGGAAAATGCCAACTGACTGAAGCTGTAGTAAAAATACCTGACACACCCTTGCGTTTGTTTTCCTCCCTGACCCATGTTGAGGGCCGGAAACGGCACCCAAAAGATCCCTTTAAATCTAAACATCACTACCACGACTCGAGCACGCGCTATTAGGTCCAGGCCGATCTTTCCATGGTGACCTGCAGTGGCCTCTTGTCAGGGTTGTTCCAGAAAACTGACGTCGTACAACCAAAATGAAGAACACCACAGGACAACCATGTCATTGTTCTGCAGAGTATCATCAAGTTCACGCTGAGTTAAGAATAACCAAGTCAGGGCAGGTGTTCCCATCCAGGTGTTAGATCACAGTGGGGGTGCTTCTTGTTCGAGCATATCCCCGCCCACTTGTCACTGTGGATCCACAGAACTTGCTGGCTCCAAATTCAGGCATTGATGTCGGTGGGACGGGTGGGAGTGCATCACCCCACTCGGGCTGCAGTCACGGCCATGGGAACAATGAGAAGGATGCAAGAGAAACCCGAGATCGAACTGTTCGTGAAGGTAACGTGACTGTCCCACGACTCGGTGGTCCGCCGTCACTGCGCTGAACCTTTTGCCTTCCATATTATTGTGTTATAAACACCTTTTTAAAACTGTCATGTTTATATAAAAGTTCCATTTTAATCCATCCTCCGTGTCAGTTGTTCGTGTGTAGTCCGTTGATTAAGAGTTGGATTCACTGGGTGGATGGAGGGGTAGATTGCTGTGTGGAAGGGTAGGGGTGGTGTTGGGTGTTCTTTGGAGGAGCACAGCTCCAAAGAAAGTGTGTTTATCTCCATGTACATTGTAACATGTGTGGTCCACACCCTGAATACAACTCACGGTGGTGTGGTATCTTTGATTGTACCCAATGTACACCTGGTCCAGTCACACCCAGCAACATTTACAATGGTATCGTTCTCATGACCTGTGTTGTGGCCAAACGTGAGATGGACCCCGAGCCAGATGGACGGGTCAAAGTGAAAGAGACATTTAAGAGAAGGAAACAAGCACGGCTTTCTCGCTGAGCTTTCCAATGACCTCATGCCAGACCTCCACTGTTTCTTACAGTCCCTTTCACATCATGTTTCGGTTCATTTTCTCGGATCACTGTTTACTCATCCAACGTGCTCTAGACACGAAAAGATGCCTTCATCACATGGGCATGATGCTTTATTCAAAGGGAAGTTCCACTTACATCATCACTGCCATTTCATGATTCCAAGACAAAAATGCACGAACTTGGCTTTTCCAGATTTTTTCTACCGGTACGAGTGTGGCTCCAGTATACGGGTGAAACCAACCTAAATCTGGCATACTCGAACCACCTTGATCACATGAACATCTTCACTGCTGGACTCGAACACATATATAGATAGCATGGAAGGGAGTGAAACATCATGGATGCCATATCGGCATATGGTGGATAACCATCCCTCTTCGTCGACCTTCTTCATGAGCGTGACCAACAGCGGTGTCAGACCTCGCGGCCAGGTTAGTGTTTCCATCGACAGTAGTTCGTCGCCATTTTCTCTGGAATATTTGGATGCCTCTCATTTAATAACCACGTGTATCCCCACGACTGATATCATGAAATAGGCTACACAATAACACCCGTCTCACTTTGGTCACGACAGACCGAGGAGGTATTTCACAATCTCGAGGGTTTCAGGACCCATGATGGAGCAAAGCAAGAGAAAAAGGCAAACAAGGCCAAATAATTAGGGTAACCTTCATTGCAGTGTCAGAATGAATGAGTAACCATGCTAGATTGTAGAGAACTGATGCTATTGTTGCTTGTTGTCAGGGGAGTGAATACAACCAACATGGCGACACACAGAGCATTATGGGATGCCCTAAAACACCCTCTATTAATGGATATCGCATCCTTACATCGCAGGTCAGGATCTTGGCAGAAAGCTGGATTTGGTGCTAGGGGTCATCCTCTTAGTCGATGAATCCTCTGCTCCTCTCCCTGCTTTGAAATCCTGCAGTTTCATGGACTCAGTACCATGACGGTGGTTGAGCTGAAGTCTTGGGCAGGTGCTTAAACATCTCAGGTGGCACCTGCTTGAGAGGATGTTGGACCTTCTTCGTGACAAACGGCAGTGTCAGACGTGGGGAGGAGGGGGGGGGGTGGGGGGAGGGCTAGGCAAAGCAAGTTGATATTCACAAATAGAGGCATCTCCTCCCAGCAACACATGCTCGTGCCAGGCCTAGGATGTGTGCATCATGTGACCAGCTTGCATCCATCCATCAAGACCATACTCTGGCCGAGCCTCGCGTGTTGCCAAAGCAGTCTCTTGGGCTATTGGCCACAATCCTGGATGGTCGCCCCTCTGTGCAGGATGCTCGAATGGCTGAATCAATCCAGAAAGCTAGTCTCATTTTCCATCTCAAAGGATGACAGGCTGAGTCACCATGCCTGGTATTAATTCAATGGCAAGCAGGATTTGAACTCAGGACCCCAAGATCCTAAGCCCACACACTTTAACCATAAAAGCTAACAACAAGCATACAGCTTGCATTCTTACAAAACGACTCCACCCTGGGTATGTATGCAACCAGTGTTTAAAAACGCCTTTGAAACTACATCAACCAGCGATTACATTTATGAAGATCATCCATGGTTCCAATGACCTGTCGTTCACGGTCGTGAGACTTGTATCATGGACACCACACCCGGCATACGGAAAAACCTCAACGCATTTCACTGAGGAGTAGAGGAGATAGCAGCAAACTGAGACTTTGACTCCATGACTATTAAACGTGAATTTTGTCATTCACCCCATCAGCACTGTTCGAGATCTGAACATTCACTGCAGACGAGTACCAATCAAAACAACTGGTGTTGGCTTTGTGGTAGGATGGGAGGCTTGGGATCTTAGGTCCTGAGTTTGAGCCCTGTTGGCCACTGAATTAAACCAAGTGGGGTTGACTCAGCCTGTCATCCTTCCGCGGTCAGTGAAGTGAGACCAGTGTGCTGGTAGAGGGGCACAGTATCGGCGGCATAGACGCGTCTCACCCAAAATGATCATTCCCGGCAGCCGAGCTGCCATATCGCAAGAAGAATACAACCAATCGAAACCTCACTCTCCGGAGAGCATTACACGCAGGCAATTGAAAGGCTGACGCAATGCGTCCAGCATATGGAGTCGAATTTGTGTGTGGATGTTGCTGGGAAGTTTTCACATGTGTAGGCTCCGAAAGCCAGCCAAAGTATGTCTTGCATCTAGTCTAGTTGGCATTGTGAAACTTCCTAACACCAAGCATCCTTCCCCCACATACCGCAAGTCCCAATCTGGTGAAGAGTGTTGGGATCGTAAGGACAATGCTGTTGTAGGGAGGATTACAGCGCATGATTGACTGCCAAGCTCATATTAAAAAAAAAGGTTAGAAGTGTGGCATCATCAGCCCATTTGAAGATGTCGAACAGATATCTGGATATCACAACCCAACTTGGTGTCAGTATGGTTAGATCGCCGTTCTGAGTTCCGATCCTGGTTGAGTAATCCCAGACCTTCAAAACGGTACATGCTGCTTCCTTGTTTGATGCTCAGCACTTAAGATAGAGCACGGATAAACCCGTGATTGGCATACCATGGAAGATTTCTCCTCAAAATTCCCCACTGATGGCGGAAAGAAAAACTACACCACTAAAAAGATGCTGCTGGCACCCATAGTGCACGGGGAAGTGACTTCCTCAAGATCAAACAGTTGTGTTTTGTCTTAATGCCAGAGATAATGAGTCTGGTGTGTGCCTGACAAGCTCAAAGAAATTGCAGAGTTGACTTCGGTTGTTCTTGGACTCAACAAAAACTGGACAGCTTCTCAACTGGTAATGCATCCACGTCAGAGACCCTCCGTAGCTTCCCAAGAAGGGTCTGTCCTCATTTGATGCCCGAACCAAGAAAAGGCCTCAACAACTGTCAAACTGACTGTCCAATGTACTTCAGACAGATGCATCTCATCACATCAGCATGGGATTCGCGTTTCACCAGCAACATGGTGTCATGGGCAAATGTGCTTGTGTTGTGTTATCTCGCCCACATCGGTCGATCAAATTTGGAGCCATCAAATCGTGTTGGCATTAAAAGTGCTGGTATGCCCTCAGTGGCTGGTTGCGCTGGACATCTACTAGAAACCCTTCAACAAAACGAACATGGACACATTGGATGCGAGAGAAAATGTTACGTTTGCCACACCTGGTCAAAAACCACCTTTGTTCTCATTCATCACTACCTGTGAAAAGGGACAATTACCATGTTGCAGATACATTCTCTCATCATTCAATTGAAAATGCCACAATGAAATGGCTGGAGCAGAGATAACGTGGACGATTTGTCCCGTATCCTTGTGTCGTTGTCCTTGTGGCAGCGACCGAGCTTGACATAGTCGATGATGTCTAAATCACGATGCAGCATGGTCCAGGTAAATCAAAGTATGATAACCATCGTCTTGATCCCATCATGGCCAAACTCCATAGGTCGCACAGTGATACGAAGAATAAAGACTCCAAGTTGACACTGTCAACGAGACTTCACACTAACTAGAACAAGTTTGGATTGCAGTTTTAAGGTTTTCGTCCATACGAGAGACCAACTGCCTGTTGAGAATCTCATCCCATATCATCCATGTATAATGAGCTCAAGCTGCTTCAGAGAAGTCCTTGAACGGTTGAATGATGCGCATCAGGGTGAGGCGCACAAAGCGAGTCTACCTCCCGAGGACTGCTAATGACATCTGCATCAAATCATTCATACACACCCGAAAGCCATATCGATGAATCCACTCGGGATGTGCCTTTGAAGATGTCAGGCTGTCTTCCCGCATACTGGGCAGTGCATATCTCTCTACTCGAACTGTTGGTTGGTCATCTGCATACTTCTTCCCACGCAGCATCTCGTACACGCACTTTGCTTCTTCTTTATTGACCTGGGGGTTTTGTGTGCCTCCACTCAGAGGGTGGCTCCCAGTTCAACATCAAAGGAATTCAGGAATTCATGAACTACTGAGATGTCAGTGACGTGCCATATCCATCACACCACCCAAAATCCAAAGGTCTGACTGAAAGCAGCAGTTCGAGGCAATAAAATGACTGGTCATAAAGTCTATAATCGATGGTCACTGGAGGATGACTTTTCTACCACAGTTTGTCGAGCAGCGTAAGACACAACACATCAAGGGACGCTCCCCGTCGCAAATTCTCTTTGGCCACCCACACGCACAGCAGTCTGGAATGACATAAGGTAGCAGAGAAGTGGGAGACGAAGGCCTTTGCATGTTGGTTAAGGAAGAAGGGTACTACAACCACTTGGCAAAACACCGCTTCTTCCATTTTGATCGAAAAGAGTTGATGCTCGACGCAACAAGCAAATGGTGGGGCAAAACGGAGTGACAACAATGCAAACTGCCATTGGGCAAAGTGTGTGGAGGAACTGGCGTTTTCCCTGCACGGCGACTTCCAGTGATGACAATTCTGACACGATGTCCAGTCCATTGCTGATGAGTATCTGCTGGATGTTCAGCGATCCCGCACAGTGACACCAAATTCACGTTGAGGTCGAACCTGGTCGAAGATATCATGGACATTGCGTAACAGCGCCTGACTGACTGGACTTATGAATCGTGTTGGGGTATAGGTGACATGCAAACAATAAAATGTTATGTGCACCTTTAACAGGTTACGGGACAAGGGGTGCGGTAAGTCTCGGTTCTCATACATTTTACTCTTGAGTGTCATTTCGGTTTCCTGTTTCATACATCAGGTCACCATTCTTCTCCAAAATGTTTCGATGTGCTGCCGTTTCATAAACGTGCCGTCATCACTTCAGCCTCATCCAACTTACATTTCCCAAATGACTTTGTACATCTCATTGAGTAAGTGACCTTTTAGTGGTTTTAATTAACAATGACCCTCCAATGTTGTTATCATTTTAATGACAATCCTCGTGGGTTGTTCCGTGCCAGCAGCTGGAAGCGAGCGAGAGCATAGGAAAACTGCCCCTCCCCGTTCTCTCAGCGACTTTGCATGATCCTCTGGCTCAAGGAGTCGTGTTCAACGTCACGACTGTCGACCTCAAGCGGTATTTTACTGAAGTTACACACCACAGATTTCATCTATGCTATGTTCGAGACGTTGCAATTCGCATCACAGTGTCGCAGGCACCAAAAATTGAAAACACAGGGGAGACAAACTTCGTCGAACAAAGAGAAAAACGAACAGGACTGTTTAGTTTGTGGACGAGACCATATGAAAGTGCCCAAGAGCAGATCAAGTGTGTGTTTCCATACATGTTCAAACACTGAAAGGAGCCATGTGGTGTAATCTTGTGCGACTGGAAATCAGCAAGCCAGCTCAGGTAGCACAATCGAGCTGTCTCGTCTGGCTTTGATCAGATCAAACCAAGGACAAACTAACATTCTGATGCAGTCACAGCAAGGGGTAGCATCACGAAATGCCATTCTTCAAATGAGAGGGCAATCTGGGCGACGCCCTCTGCACTCACGGTGTCGGTAAAATTTCAACCCACGTCAGACGTCACTGATAGCGAGGCCACAGTCTGAGAAATGCACTTCTTCCAGTGATCGATTATAGAAATAGACAGGTGGGTTCATTTGAGGATCTTTCAGAGAGACAGGTGAGATTTTCCAGGAATGAAAGACTTGTTGCACCTGTTAAACCAGAATTGGATCTTTTCCAGATTCAGCTGCCTGTTGGTGGAATTGAATGGTATAACATGGAGTAGTCCTGCAAGAGGAAAATAGTTTTTCAGATCGATGGAGAGGTGATGAATGTATACAAGTAAAAGGATGAGCCTCAAGTTGCTGCCACGGGCACTCCAGTCTCTACTGGAAGAATGACAGGTACATGTTGAACAAGCCAGGTAAGCAGTGTAGCTTTGTATGCCACATGGTAGAAAGCTTGGCAAGAGAATCAGGGTATCCGATTGTGTTGAATGTCCAAGATTCTTTTTAAAATTTAAATTACAGGTATTGACCTCAACAAGGAACAGCATAAACAAGGGAAATTGATCAAAAAATCAAAAATGAGACCAAACAGCAAGTAGTTTTGGAGAATCACACCAGATTACAACACATGAAGTTTGTGGAATGCATTTCAGTTTTGGAATGTGTGGAAACAATCATCCATTCCAACTTGAAATTCAATAGGTTGGTGCAATATGGGTACCAAAGGCCCTCATGTTTTGATCAAACAGACAACTCGTGCGACTATTGTGACAGAGTTCCCTATCATGCTGTGGAAGAGAGGGGATGGAGGGTCTCTCGTCAAGCCCAGACTTTCTCACCTCGTCATTTTCATCTCTTCAGACCACTCGCAATGATCCAGGTAAGCATAAGTTTACGAATGATGAAGACTGGAGAACAGGGTTTAATTGTGCTGAGATGGAGGGGGAAGGGCAATGTTCAAGATCCAGGGAAGGACAAGGGACTTAGCTCCTATCTAAATCATGTAATGAAAGTGCTGGAGAGGATTCTGGATGGGAGGATAAGAAGAGCATGGAGACAGAGAATCGCAGA
>CM068967.1:5511491-5531992 GCA_035128595.1 Eptatretus atami | reverse complement strand
GTCTGATCAGATTTTGTTCAGTGGGGCCTGGAGGTTGGATGAGATTGAAGCGGGATGGAATTGCCAACTGGCTGCAATGCAAGTTTGCTGCTGGTGTTGCCATGCGGGAGAATCTGGAATTTTCTTCCTCGTTTCATCGTTGTCTGGCACAAGCAATGCCTTTTTCCTTTTCCTGAATCCTCTACGATCCAGGTGAAGCGCTGCTCACTCCAACACGCCTCTATGGCCCTTCACTGCTTCCATTGTTCCGCTCTGGCCTTGTCAAAGCCATGGCCCACATCACCGGGGGTGGTTTGCCAGAAAACGTTGTCCGTGCTCTTCCCTCAAATCTCAGCGCCCATCTTGGTACTAATACACCACAACTGTTCACTCATTCCTTGCTTCATTTTCCTCACCCTGTAGCACACTCACCCCTCCCTCTTCACCTGTGTTAACTTGTGTATTTTCACTTTTTATAATGAGCCAATAATCGCTCACCTCTCGAGTGTTTTTACTCACATAGTGAGAGGTTGAAATCAATAAAAATCTCAATAGACCTGAATGACTTGTCATATTGTGTGAAGATGGCAGGTCCTGGCAGGTACCTTCAGTTATGGGATGGCTGTACAGAGTTGGAGGTCTCCAGCCACGTGACATGGCACGTACATTCAACCTCGGGTTGGGTGCGGTTCTGGTGGTGGAGGAATCTGCAGCTAAGGAAGTTACGGCCTGTCTGGCTGATGCTGGCGAGACCGCTTGGGTCGTGGGCTCCCTACAGAATAGTGTAGGAGGTAAGAAGGCAGGGTGAGAGGGAGTGATGGAATTGATGTGCTGTGTAAGCAGCTGGAGGTGAGAGTTCAACAAAGGTTGTTTGGTGACTAGGTGAAGAGCGGGTAAGAATTGAAGGGTTGGAGACGGTACTGCAGCAGTCGTGGGTGGGTGCCAGTGAGGGTTCGCCACCGGGACTGAGCCGCATAGCTGTGCTCATCTCCGGCACAGGTATGTAGTTTGTGATCCATGAAACGAGGCATCAAACGTGTTTTTAGTGCAGTTTTTGTACCTGCACGCTTCAATCACATTTGAAAGAGGCCAAGTCGTACATGTGGAGTTTTATCTGTGAGATAATTGTCGACTCTTGCAGGCACCAATCTGCAGGCAATAATCGATCACTGTCGTGATGGTTCCGTCGAGGGCAGACCCTCGATTGTGCTCGTCGTGTCCAACAAGCCTGCTGTGGAAGGCCTGGCAAGGGCCGCTCGTGCTGGGATTGCCACGCGAGTGAGCAGGGATTTTTGTATATGAACTGCGGGGCTCTTTTTCATCGTCATTCATCCATCCATCCATCAATTTCCCCATTTCACGCATGTGGAGTTACCTGCACTCAAATGGGATCCATTCTTTCCAGGTTGTTGACCATCGACAGTATGGAAGTCGAGCTGAGTTTGAGGAGCAGCTGCAGGGCCTTCTGCGAGAGTTTGACGTGCATCTCGTATGCCTTGCTGGTTTTATGCGCGTACTCTCTCCGGCCTTCGTATGGCAGTGGAACGGTGGGTATGGGATTGTGCGGGTCATGTTTTCCTGGTGCAAAGTAAAATGGTGCTTGATTGGTGGGATATTTTTTTTTTTTTTTTACCTTCGTGTTCAGGCCGAATGCTCAACATCCACCCATCTCTCCTGCCGGCCTTCAAGGGTCAACATGCTCAGCACCAAGCACTGGCTGCCGGTGTTTGTGTTACCGGCTGCTCTGTCCACTTTGTAACGGTAAGGAGCAAAGGCGAGGCTGTAGTTGCTTGATTGGGGGAAGTTTAGGTAAGACAAGTACAAGGAGGGGGGGGGGAGGGGGGGATAAATGTAATTTTATTTTTTATTTACAAAGTGGTAAATGTGGAAAAGAAAAGTTCCTGATTTTAGCATGAAATAGACTTTCTTGGGATCATCGAGATGTTTATGCATAGACCCTATCACGTACTTGTCGGACTGAAGGAGGAGGTAGATGCTGGAGCGATCGTCGGCCAGAAGGCCGTTCCTGTGGAGCCAGGTGATACGGAGGAGAGCCTCACCGAGCGCATCAAACAAGCCGAGCATCTGCTTTACCCAGCGTGCGTCGACCTGGTGGCCCGAGGGCAGGTCGTGCTCAGCCCTGATGGACGTGTCCACCGGACCTAGTGATTCAAGAACGTATCACTGATCCGTTCATCTCTTCTTACTTTGGCATGTTATTAAGTCAATAGATGAAAGCTGAGATCATTGTCCAATCTCAAACCGTTTTACAGCCAAATGCATGAAATACATTCCATTCCTTTCCATGACCTCAACCCGTTTACAGATGTTCGTTCCTTTTGCGTTCAAGTGGAGAATTCTCTCTGGCACTTTACCAGCCATCATTATTCTCCATCTCCATATCTAGGTTAGAAAAGATTGTTTTGTTTATGAGCATGTATCCATAAAGGCAGGAAATGCTGCTGGAGGATGTGCAGCGGTTGGTTGGCTGTGGGAGGAAAATGGATTTCCCCCTCACTTTAGCCTGTCCCTCTCTTCCATGATATCTGTCCCTCTCTCCTCACTTACACCATCTAGAGGCATCATGTTGCACGCTGGTGTCACATTGCGTGCCGAGTCTGTGCCACATGTTCCCAGTTTGCCATTGAGCCCTGTTGGACAAGCTTACTTTGTGGAAAGTATTTATCAATAAAAACCCATTCAATGTCTGTTTTTCCTTGTTCTTCAACACTAAAACCAAGTGTTTTGTTTGTGAAGATGGTTGCTGTATGGGCTGAGTCAGCACCGTTTGAATAGCCGTGGAATTGCCACTACCGTGCCGTTTGGCCGGCAGACTGTTGATTTGGCTCGTTTACCCAAAAACAATGGGTTTGTCTGTCTGGTTCTTTTTCCCCTCTGAGCACTTGTCAGGATGGGATCCAAGGTTGAAATCCCGTATGCACCAAATGAGTTTGTCCAGCTGACTAATGTCCTTGTAATTCATGCAAAAGGGATCCTGTCGTCTCTTGTCCTTGTTGGAAATATAATAAGCACAAGTTCTTCCACGTGCCAGATCCAGGGTCCATGCACCTGATCCAGAGTTTAGAGAGAGAAATAAAATCCTGGTGGAGGCCTTGAACCCACTGCTTGTTTTTGTGAGAACTGAGATGCTGCGAGCTGGTGTGGATGATCACCGTTCTCTTTACCTGGCAGCATCATATTTTCTTGATCAATAATTCATTTCAAAACAGACTGGAGCAGGTTGTGTGAATAGGCACAAATGTTATTGATTCATATTGTTGGGGTCATCCCACCTGCTGATCCTTTTGAATCAAAAGGTGTTCCATGCATAGTGGATGAAGTGGCCTTATGTCCAGGCGATGAGGCCTGCCTGGTGCGCCTTTATAAGTGGTTATTAATAGCCCTGAAGGCACGTGGTTGTCCCCAGGCTTGGTGCCACCGCCCCATGGAAAATGCCAACTGACTGAAGCTGTAGTAAAAATACCCTGAACACACCCTTGCCGTTTGTTTTCCTCCCTGACCCATATTGAGGGCCGAAACGCACCCAAAAGATCCCTTTTAAATCTAAACATCACTACCACGACTCGAGCACCCGCTATTAGGTCCATGGCCGATCTTTCATGGTGACCTGCAGTGGCCTCTTGTCAGGGTTGTTCCAGAAAACTGACGTCGTACAACCAAAATGAAGAACACCACAGGACAACCATGTCATTGTTCTGCAGAGTATCATCAAGTTCACCAGCTGAGTTTAAGATAACCAAGTCAGGGAGGTGTTCCCATCCAGGTGTTAGATCACCAGTGGGGGTGCTTCTGTTCGAGCATATCCCCGCCCACTTGTCACTGTGGATCCACAGACTTGCTGGCTCCAAATTCAGGCATTGATGTCGGTGGGACGGGTGGGAGTGCATCACCCCACTCGGGCCGCAGTCACGGCCATGGGCAACAATGAGAAGGATGCAAGAGAACCCGAGATCGAACTGTTCGTGAAGGTAACGTGACTGTCCCACGACTCGGTGGTCCGCCGTCACTGCGCTGAACCTTTTGCCTTCCATATTATTGTGTTATAAACCACCTTTTTAAAACTGTCATGTTTATATAAAAGTTCCATTTTAATCCATCCTCCGGTGTCAGTTGTTCGTGTGTAGTTCCGTTGATTACAGAGTTGGATTCACTGGGTGGATGGAGGGGTGAGATTGCTGTGTGGAAGGGGTAGGGGTGGTGTTGGGTGTTCTTTGGAGGGAGCACAGCTCCAAAGAAAGTGTGTTTATCTCCATGTACAAATTGTACATGTGTGGTCCACACCCTGAATACAACTCACGTGGTGTGGTATCTTTGATTGTACCCAATGTACACCTGGTCCAGTCACACCCAGCAACATTTACAATGGTATCGTTCTCATGACCTGTGTTGTGCCAAACGGTGAGATGGACCCCGAGCCAGATGGACGGGTCAAAGTGAAAGAGACATTTAAGAGAAGGAAACAAGCACGGCTTTCTCGCTGAGCATTTCCATGACCTCATGCCAGACCTCCACTGTTTCTTTACAGTCCCTTTTCACATCATGTTTCGGTTCATTTCTCGGATCACTGTTTACTCATCCAACGTGCTCTAGACACGAAAACGATGCCTTCATCACATGGGCATGATGCTTTATCAAAGGGAAGTTCCACTTTACATCATCACTGCCATTTCATGATTCCAAGACAAAAATGCACGAACTTGGCTTTTCCAGATGTTTTTCTACCGGTACGAGTGTGGCTCCAGTATACGGGTGAAACCAACCTAAATCTGGCATACTCGAACCACCTTGATCACATGAACATCTTCACTGCTGGACTCGAACACATATATAGATAGCATGGAGGGAGTGAAACATCATGGATGCCATATCGGCATATGGTGGATAAACCATCCCTCTTCGTCGACCTTCTTCATGAGCGTGACCAACAGCGGTGTCAGACCTCGCGGCCAGGTAGTCGTTTCCATCGAACAGTAGTTCGTCGCCATTTTCTCCTGGAAATATTTGGATTGCCTCTCATTTAATAACCACGTGTTAGCCCCACGACTGATATCATGAAATAGGCTACACAATAAACCCGTCTCACTTTGGTCACGACAGACCGAGGAGGTAATTTCACAAATCTCGAGGGGTTTCAGGACCCATGATGGAGCAAAGCAAGAGAAAAAGGGCAAACAAGGCCAAATAATTAGGGTAACCTTCCATTGCAGTGTCAGAATAATGAGATAACCATGCTAGATTGTAGAGATACTGATGCTATTGTTGCTTGTTGTCAGGGGAGTGAATACAACCAACATGGCGACACACAGAGCATTATGGGATAGCCCTAAAAACCCTCTATTAATGGATATCGCATCACTTACATCGCAGGTCAGGATCTTGGCAGAAAGCTGGATTTGGTGCTAGGGGGTCATCCTCTTAGTCGATGAATCCTCTGCTCCCTCTCCCTGCTTTGAAATCCTGCAGTTTCATGGACTCAGTACCATGACGGTGGTTGAGCTGAAGTCTTGGGCAGGTGCTTAAACATCTCTCAGGTGGCACCTGGTTCGAGGATGTTGGACCTTCTTCGTGACAAACGGCAGTGTCAGACGTGGGGAGGAGGGGGGGGTGGGGGAGGGGCTAGGCAACAGCAGTTGATATTCACAAAGTAGAGGCATCTCCTCCCAGCACACATGCTCGTGCCAGGCCTAGGATGTGTGCATCAGTGTGAACAGCTTGCATCCATCCATCAAGACCATACTCTGGCCCGAGCCTCGGTGTTGCCAAAGCAGTCTCTTGGGCTATTGGGCACAATCCTGGATGGGTCGCCCCTCTGATGCAGGATGCTCGAATGGCTGAATCATCCCAGAAAGCTAGTACTCATTTTTCCATCTCAGAAGGATGACAGGCTGAGTCAACCATGCCTGGTATTAATTCAATGGCAAGCAGGATTTGAACTCAGGACCCCAAGATCCTAAGCCCACCACTTTAACCATAAAAGCTAACAACAAGCATACAGCTTGCATTCTTACAAAACGACTCCACCCTGGGTATGTATGCAACCAGTGTTTAAAAACGCCATTGAAAACTACATCAACCAGCGATGTCATGAAGATCATCCATGGTTCCAATGACCTGTCGTTCACGGTCGTGCAGACTTGTATCATGGACACCACACCCGGCATACGGAAAACCCTCAACGCATTTCACTGAGGAGTAGAGGAGATAGCAGCAAACTGAGACTTTGACTCCATGACTATTAAACGTGAATTTGTCATTCACCCCATCAGCACTGTTCGAGATTCTGACATTCACTGCAGACGAGTAACCAATCAAAACAAACCTGGTGTTGGCTTTGTGGTTAGGATGGGAGGCTTGGGATCTTAGGTCCTGAGTTTGAGCCCTGTTGGCCACTGAATTAAAACCAAGTGGGGTTGACTCAGCCTGTCATCCTTCCGCGGTCAGTGAAGTGAGTACCAGTGTGCTGGTAGAGGGGCACAGTATCGGCGGCATAGACGCGTCTCACCAAAATGATCATTCCCCGGCAGCCGAGCTGCCATACGCAAGAAGAATACAACCAATCGAAACCTCACTCTCCGGAGAGCATTACACGCAGGCATAGTGAAAGGCTGACGCAAGTGCGTCCAGCATATGGAGTCGAATTTGTGTTGTGGATGTTGCTGGGAAGTTTTCACATGTGTAGGCTCCAGAAAGCCAGCCAAAGGTATGTCTTGCATCTAGTCTAGTTGGCATTGTGAAAACTTCCTAACACCACCAGCATCCTTCCCCCACATACCGCAAGTCCCAATCTGGTGAAGAGTGTTGGGATCGTAAGGACAATGCTGTTGTAGGGAGGATTACAGCGCCATGATTGACTGCCAAGCTCATATTAAAAAAAAAGGTTAGAAGTGTGGCATCATCAGCCATTTTGAGAATGTCGAACAGATATCTGGATATCACAACCCAACTTGGTGTCAGTATGGTTAGATCGACCGTTCTGAGTTCCGATCCTGGTTGAGTAATCCCAGACCTTCAAAACGGTACATGCTGCTTCCTTGTTTGATGCTCAGCACTTACAGGATAGAGCACGGATAAACCCCGTGGATTGGCATACCATGGGAAGATTTCTCCTCAAAATTCCCCACTGATGGCGGAAGAAAAACTACACCACTAAAAGATGCTGCTGGCACCCATAGTGCATGGGGAAGTGACTTCCTCCAAGATCAACAGTTGTGTTTGTCTTAATGCCAAGAGATAATGAGTCTGGTGTGTGCCTGACAAGCTCAAAGAAATTGCAGAGTTGACCTTCGGTTGTTCCTTGGACTCAACAAAAACTGGACAGCTTCTCAACTGGTAATGCATCCACGTCAGAGACCCTCCGTAGCTTCCTCAAGAAGGGGTCTGTCCTCAATTTGATGCCCGAACCAAGAAAAGGCCTCAACAACTGTCAAACTGACTGTCCCATGTACTTCAGACAGATGCATCTCATCACATCAGCATGGGATTCGCGTTTCACCAGCAACATGGTGGTCATGGGCAAATCGTGCATTGTGTTGTGTTATCTCGCCCACATCGGTCGATCAAATTTGGAGTCCATCAAATCGTGTTGGCCATTAAAAAGTGCTGGTATGCCCTCAGTGCGCTGGTTGCGCTGGACATCTACTAGAAACCCTTCAAACAAACTGAACATGGACACATTGGATGCGAGAGAAAAATGTACGTATGCCACACCTGGTCAAAAACCACCTTTGTTCTCATTCATCACTACCTGGTGAAAAGGGAACAATTACCATGTTGCAGATACATTCTCTCATCATTCAATTGAAATGCCACAATGAGAAATGGCTGGAGCAGAGATAACAGTGGACGATTGTCCCGTACTCCTTGTGTCGTTGTCCTTGTGGCAGCGACCGAGCTTGACATAGTCGATGATGTCTAAATCACGATGCAGCATGGTCCAGGTAAATCAAAGTATGATAACCATCGTCTTGATCCCATCATGGCCAAACTCCATAAGGTCGCACAGTGATACGAAGAATAAAGACTCC
Organism: Eptatretus atami; assembly: GCA_035128595.1. Lineage (NCBI taxonomy): Eukaryota > Metazoa > Chordata > Myxini > Myxiniformes > Myxinidae > Eptatretus > Eptatretus atami. The sequence goes on along the minus strand of CM068967.1, from coordinate 5,523,968 downwards.
CAAGTTGACACTGTTCAACGAGACTTCCACACTAACTAGAACAAGTTGGATTGCAGTTTTAAGGTTTTCGTCCATACGAGAGACCAACTGCCTGTTGAGAATCTCATCCCATATTCATCCAGTGTATAATGACAGCTCAAGCTGCTCAGAGAAGTCCTTGAACGGTTGAATGATGCGCATCAGGGTGAGGAGCGCACAAAGCGAGTCTACCTCCCGAGGACTGCTAATGACATCTGCATCAACATCATTCATACACACCCGAAAGCCATTATCGATGAATCCACCTCCGGGATGTGCCTTTGAAGATGTCAGGCTGTCTTCCCGCATACTGGGCATGCATATCTCATCTACTCGGAACTGTTGGTTGGCCATCTGCATACTTCTTCCCACGCAGCATCTCGTACACGCACTTTGCTTCTTCTTTATTGACCTGGGGGTTCTTGTGTGCCTCCACTCAGAGGGTGGCTCCCAGTTCACATCAAAGGAATTCAGGACCTTCATGAACTACTGAGATGTCGGTGACGTGCCATATCCATCACACCACCCAAAATCCAAAGGTCTGACTGAAGCAGCAGTCAAGGCAATAAAATGACTGGTCATAAAGTCTATAATCGATGGTCACCTGGAGGATGACTTGTTCTACCACAGTTTGTCGGAGCAGCGTAAGACACAACACATCAAGGGACGCTCCCCGTCGCAAATTCTCTTTGGCCACCCCACACGCACAGCAGTCTGGAATGACATAAGGTAGCAGAGAAGTAGGAGACGAAGGCCTTTGGCATGTTGGTAAGGAAGAAGGGTGTACTACAACCACTTTGCAAAAACCGCTTCTTCCATTTTTGATCGAAAAAGATGTTGATGCTCGACGCAACAAGCAAATGGTGGGGCAAAACCGGAGTGACAACAATGCCAAACTGCCATTGGGCAAAGTGTGTTGGAGGAACTGGCGTTTTCCCTGCCACGGCGATCTTCCAGTGATGACAATTCTGACCACGATGTCCAGTCCATTGCTGATGAGTATGCTGCTGGATGTTCAGCGATCCCGCCACAGTGACACCAAATTCACGTGGAGGTCGAACCTGGTCGAAGATATCATGGACATTGCGGTAACAGCGCCTGACTGACTGGACTTATGAATCGTGTTGGTGGGTAATAGGTGACATGCAACAATAAAAATGTTATGTGCACCTTTAACAGGTACGGGACAAGGGGTCGGGTAAGTCTCGGTTCTACATTTTACTCTCGGAGTGTCATTTCGGTTTCCTGTTTCCATACATCAGGTCACCATTTTCTTCTCAAAATGTTTCGATGTGCTGTCGTTTCATAAACGTGCCGTCATCACTTCAGCCTCATCAACTTACATTTCCCAAATGACTTTGTACATCTCATTGAGTAAGTGACCTTTTAAGTGGTTTTAAGCATTAACAATGACCCTCCAAATGTGTTATCATTTGTAATGACAATCATCTGTGGGTTGTTCCGTGCCAGGCTGGAAGCGACGGCGAGAGCATAGGAAACTGCCCGTTCTCTCAGCGACTTTTCATGATCCTCTGGCTCAAAGGAGTCGTGTTCAACGTCACGACTGTCGACCTCAAGCGGTATTTTACTGAAGTTACACCAGCATTTCATCTATTGCTATGTTTCTGAGACGTATGCAATTCGCATCACAGTGTCGCAGGCACAAAATTGAACACAGGGAGACAAACTTGTCGAACAAAGAAAAACGAACAGGACTGTTAGTTGTGGACGAGACCATATGAAAGTGCCCAAGAGCAGATCAGTGTGTGTTACCACTACATGTTCAAACACTGAAAGGAGCCATGTGGTGTATCTTGTGCAGCTGTAAATCAGCAAGCCAGCTCAGGTAGCACAATCGAGCTGTCTCGTCTGGCTTTGATCTCAGGATCAAACCAAGGACAAACTAACATTCTGATGCAGTCACAGCAAGGGGTAGCATCACGAAATGCCATTCTTCAAATGAGAGGGCAAATCTGGCGACGCCCTCTGCACTCACGGTGTCGGTAAAAGATCTCAACCCACGTCAGACGTCACTGATAGCGAGGCCCACAGGTCTGAGAATGCACTTCTTCCAGTGATCGATTATAGAAATAGACAGGTGGGTTCATTTGAGGATCTTTCAGAGAGACAGGTGAGATTTTCCAGGAATGAAAGACTTGTTGCACCTGTTAAACCAGAATTGGATCTTTTCCAGATCAGCTGCCTGTTGGTGGAATTGAATGGTATAACATGGAGTAGTCTGCAAAGAGGAAAATAGTTTTTCAGATCGATGGAGAGGTGATGAATGTATACAAGTAAAAGGACTGACCCTCAGTTGCTGCCACGAGGCACTCCAGTCTCTACTGGAAGAGATGACAGGTACATGTTGAACAAGCCAGGTAAGAGTGTAGCTTTGTATGCCACAGGTAGAAAGCTTGGCAACGAGATCAGGGTATCCGATTGTGTTGAATGTCCAAGATTCTTTTTAAAATTTAAATTACAGGTATTGACCTCAACAAGGAACAGCATAACAGGGAAAATTGATCAAAAATCAAAAATGAGACAAACAGCAAGTAGTTTTTGGAGAATCACCAGATTACAACACATGAAGTTGTGGAATGCATTTCAGTTTTGGATGTGTGGAAACAATCATCCATTCCAACTTGAAATTCAATGAGGTTGGTGCAATATGGGTACCAAAGGCCCTCATGTTTGATCAAAAGACAACTCGTGCGACTATTGTGACAGAGTTCCTATCATGCTGTGGAAGAGAGGGGATGGAGGGTCTCTCGTCAAGCCCAGACTTCTCACCTCGTCATTTTCATCTCTTCAGACCACTCGCAATGATCCAGGTAGCATTAAGTTTACGAATGATGAAGACTGGAGAACAGGGTTAATTGTGCTGAGATGGAAGGGGAAGGGCAATGTTCAAGATCCAGGGAAGGACAAGGGACATTACGCTCCTATCCTAAATCATGTAATGAAAGTGCTGGAGAGGATTCTGGATGGGAGGATAAGAAAGAGCATGGAGACAGAGATCAGAGAAGAGCAGCAGGGGTTTAGAAAGGGTAGGGGATGACAGATGGGATGTTCGCACTGAGAGACCTGGTGGAGAAGAGGTTGGAGGTGAAGGTGAAATGGCATTGGGATTTGTGGACCTGAAGAAGGCCTTCGACACTGTATCAAGTGAGATGGTGATGGTGACACTGAGATGGATGGGAGTGCTGAAAGCAGAAGTCAGGTTGGTGGAAAGGATGTACAAGGCAGCGAAGAGAAGAGTTTTGGTTGGTCCTGGCATGTCTGAGGAGTTCAGCGTGAACATCGGTTTGAGACAGGGAAGTGCTCTTAGCCCACTCATGGTCATCATGGTGATGGAGCTGGTAAGGAGGAAGGTGAGCTTGAGGGGTAGGAGATGCAAGACATACTGGGGGAGTGGAAGGAGGCATTTGGGAAGCATGGGCTGAAGATGAGTATGAGAAGACCGATGTGATGTGGATTGGGCAGCAGAGAAACTAAATGAATATCAGGTTAGAGGGGAAGGAGATCAGGCAGGAAAATAGGTTTAAGTATCTGGGAGTAACAGTGACCGGGGATGGTAAGTCCAACGCAGAGGTGCGGAGGAGGATTCAGATAGGTGTGAATGCGTGGAGGAGGGTGGAGGGAGTAATGGCAGACAGAAAGATAAAGGAAATTGAAAGGGAAGGTTCTGATGTGTGTAACACCGGCCTACCTTTACAGTCTGGAGATGGTGGCACTGACAGAGAGACCAACAGAGGCTGCAGGTTTTCGAGAACAACTGGGCCAGGAGGGTTGCAGGAGTGAAGAGGGTGGACAGAAGGATGGATGAACTGAGGGAGGAGATTGATGTGCAGATGAGTTTGACGGGGAGATTGGTGAAATGCAGGCTGAGATGGGTTGGACACTTGGTGTGGATGGAGAAAGAGAGAATGGCAAAGAGAGCGGATAGGTTGAGGGAGCAAGGCAGGAAGAAAAGAGGTAGACCACAGTTGAGATGGGAAGATTGTGTGAGGAGGGATATCAGTAAGGTAGGGGTGGTTGGAGAGTGGAGAGAGTTGGCTGAGGACAGATGGGGAAGTGGAGGAGTATCGTTGTCAAAGCAGAGCAGAAGCTTAGTGACATTGGACTTCACCCCTGATAAAAGGACGAAGAGGGGAAGAAGAAGAAGTCAGAGTACAGATCCTGCAATAGCTGCGAACCCGTCCCAAAAATTTATATGAAGATGGAATGAAAAGTACTCCCACATCAATGGGACATACAAATACGTATGTGGAGCAAGGAAATACCTTTAGAAATCGATGAAGTTTCATAAACATACATCCCTGGAGTTTTTAGTGTTCATAAAAGGAGAAGCACGTGGCCGGGGTGGGGGTTATGTTATTACCCTTATTCAAAATACCTCTCGCTACGAAATTTAAAACACCTCACTGTACTGGAAAACGTGGGGACAGGAAGACTGTCCTGTAAATGGTGAGGCTTGTAATACCCTCCCCCACCTAGAGGTGGCGCTAAACAATACACATTTACATGGAGAATTTGCATCCCCTGACCCTCTCTCCCAAGACCACCGGCAAAAATAAAAACAGCCCAATATACTAATTGGGGTCATGTTCATCCTATGTAGCAAGTCTGGATGTAATCAGCCCAGAACTGTAGGAGTAGTAGCGTGACAAACAAACAAACACACACAAACACAGGTCCGTGAATTATCGTAAGGATAAGTCAAAAATCAACCTTGAACTACCCAAACACAATGAGGTGTTTTCCAAGGAGAAAGTCTCTACACCGCTCAACTGTTCTGCCTAACCTTTTACTTCTTAAAGTAAAATGATCAACAACCATTCATACAGGTACAATGTAACCTTCAACAGGAGAAAATACATTCAAAACAACAATTAAGCTCCTGAAACTTTTGGCACTAAATGATGAAAAACTGACAATTAAAAATGGGAAAACAATTCTCCAACCACTTAATGATGATCAGAGTTCAGTATCAACCCTTCAAGTCCGTGGAGTACAGACGCTGTACGATGTGGAACACCTGAAAATGGCTTCAGCTACTCGTCGGTGAGCTTCGTTGATCCGTGTGTGTTTGCGACTTGCAGAAAACCTCCCGAGCTGCAGAAATTAGCGCCAGGAACTCCACCGCCCTTCCTCACTTTCAACGGGGACGTGAGGACAGACGTCAACGCAATCGCAGACTTCCTGGAGGCCCAACTAACTCCTCCAAGGTACCGTTTTTGTTGGACGGCTCACCGGCCCATTTCTTGAAAGGAACACATTTTGTACATCTGAATGTGATGTGGGGTATGGGTACGGGAGTACGGTACAATCCGAGCCACCTTAAACACCCGGTGCTATTGTTTCAATCAGCATGTTAAACAAATGACCTGAAGACCTTCCATTTTGGAGATATTGATGGAGAAGGATCTAATATCACCAAAAACTGCATGACTCAAACATACCGAAGCGATTTCCAAATCCTATCAGGTTCGCTCCTTAAAAAGCGAAATATCCAGTTTTTGTATTTGAAAGCTTCTTCAAAGTTCAGAATGAAAATTCCAAATAGTTTAAGTATCAGAGGAGACTCAGTGAAATGAAGTTTGAAACACAAGTAAAGCAGTATGGCCTGTATCCATTGGATTTGTTCGGAACTACAACGGGAGTTTCAATCTGCATGCAATTTGGATTCTCCCAACATTTGTGCTTTTCTGAGGACTGGGTCAGGAAAATGCTCAACTTCCACGATGTGAACACTCAGTCTCTTTGGTGTTGACTTTGGTCCCTGCTGTGTGTTAGCAGATACCCCAGCCTTGCACCAAAGCATGAAGAGTCAAACCTCGCCGGAAACGACATCTTCGCCAAGTTCTCGGCTTTCATAAAGAATACCAAGAAGGAGGCAAATGATAGTAAGAACGCTGCAGATCCTGCAATCAGTGTTTGGTCTTTATGTGTGATCCAAAACAAGTGATTAAGACCCCCCCCCCACCACTCCTTGCACCCCCACTCGTATAACCCCCTCCCACAGAGTTGCAAGCAGCTCTGCTAAAAGCTTTCCAGAAGCTCGACCTCTATCTAGCAGAACCTCTGCGTGGTGAGACACCTGTGCAAGGAGCTGGAGGGAGACCAGAGTCACAGCGGCCATTTTTGGATGGGGATGAACTTACGCTGGCCGATTGTAACCTCCTACCGAAACTTCACATTGTCACGGTAACACATAAACAGCAGCACAAGTAGTTATGGTGTAGCAGCAACTGTATTTCTCCTTGGTTCGTTCATCATTTGAAGCTCGTGATGGCACGATGATTCAAAGCGGTAACAGACTCGCAAGATCGAGTTTAGGCAGAGGTGAGCGGTCTATCACCAAACTGTGAATTGCACTTGTAATGAACCAGGTGAAAGGGGTGCACAAGTGAAAATGTAATGTTACATTAATTGGTGAAAATGCTGCATCTCGTTTCACCACGGTGCAGGTGGTAACAAGAAAATACAGAGGATGGGAAGTGCCGGTGAACCTGCGTTTCGTACGGCGCTACCTGGAGGCGGCTGCATCAAGAGATGAGTTCGCGCACACCTGCCCCGCTGCTCGGGAACTGGAGCTCGCCTACGCACAGGTCACCCCTGAGCTCACATGAATCCCTTGCATCGTCAGTGTACCTTTTTGGTCACTGAACACCAAAACAGACCGTTTAGGGCCTTGGTGTAAACTATCCCAGAATGTATGGACAGACTGTCTGGGTCAACGCTACAAAGGTTGAAAAAGGACAGTTGGGGAGGCTTTTGAGTGAGGCCTTGTCATCAGACTTTTGTTGGAGAATCGTTGGTCTTGAGGCCTACAAGGCCTACTGAAGGCCTGCACTAAAATGTACCTGGTTTCGTTGAAAACAATAATCGGTGAAGCACATTATGTTGCATATCAAGAGGTATCTCAAAGATCCTAACCAAAATGACGATCCAATCCACGCAGGTCGGGTTAACAGTGTGCTTACTAAACAGAACGTCATATCCGGGATCATGGTGAAAGTGATGTCATGAGGTGCGGTAGTGTTTGTCCGTCACTATAGGTGTGTTTTATATGACTGACATAACCTATTATATTCATCAGCTTTGAAGAACACAAGACAGCACACTGGCATGACGCTCGCAGGTAAAAATGAACCTCAAACGACGACAAAGGGAGATCAAGAGCAGTTTAATTACACTGTACTATAGGTTTAAACAAATGAATATAAAAGTTTAAAACTTCCTATTTCAACTTTATTGACATTAAGTGGTCTGTACATCAAATTACAGCAAAGGTATTAGTTTTATTGAATGTACAAAAGCCCTGAGGGCCAGACAAAAAGTGGTTCAGATTTTTCAAACATTGATGTAAAATGGAGGGAAAGTGGCGTTCATCTACTCCTCCGAGAGGATTTGACCAAGGAAGCTGAAACTTTCAGGGATGACTCAGGACACCCTCAAGGTGTGTTTCCTGAAGTTTCATTTGATTCCATCAAGTTTTGAGAAAAAAAATTCACCAATTTTGGCATTTTCTTCCTTTTTCGGGGGAGGGTGGGTGCAACTGGAATTACCCGAGGTATATAACCACAATGTATTATATATGCACATCAGCAGTATGCATGTCTTTGCTTCATGTATGTAACCCAGGTTATTATTTATTATTTTCGAGAGCGATAGAAGCAGCAGTCTGCTGTCTATACACCGCCCAAATAAAGGGAAGTGTCAAAAGAACGTGCTGCACCCTTGCAACTACATCGTCCGTAGGGTGGGTACTCTACTCTGGTATTAATAATTAAACATAATAACATGACCCGCCGCTCCCTTCGGGGGAGCGAGTGCTTCTCGTAGTCGTAATTTTGTTCTTTATTCCACATCTGGACTTTCACGTGTGCCTTGACATGTAACAGACGGTAAATGATATTTTATAAAACAAACAGTTTCCAAAGCTTTTTGCCCTTGGCATGCAAAACAGTCAAACAGTGTTCTAACTTATTTGCCATGTTGTCAATGTTCAAGTGGAATCGATAAAGCCTGGACTTATTGGATTGCAGGACTGTTCCTGTACTTTGTACCTCCTTGACGGCCCTTGCCCATGCCCCTGGAGGTGCAAATGAGAGATCAAAGGCAGGATGTGGAGATCAATATGGGTTGGGAGGAAATGAGGATGATAGGAGGTGGTGGTTAGGTTTGGGTTTAGGTTTAGGTTTTCAGAACCGTTTGGGGTTAACGACGATAATATTCGTGCATGATGGTTGAGACGCCTCTAAGTGGGTTCCTATTGCTCGTGCATTGTTAATGTCTCCATTATTGTTTATTTATGACTTTTCCATCCGCCGGGTATCGGCCTGCTTTGCTCGGGCAACCCGCCTGGTTTACCAAGAGAGTTACCACTCAAGAGTTGTGTTCTCTTCGTAGTGTATGATTAAAACAAAGTGCACAACTGCCGTATCCAAGGAGGACTCGATAAGGATTCCGAAAAGGGTAAAAATGAGGCTAAATGGCTGAAATGGATTGTTTGTTGGTGTTCAGTTCAACTTGTGAGCAAAAACAGACATGCTGTGCGACAGGAGAATTATTATTATTTAATATAGCTACTGCATTTTCCATTCGTCAGCACTACTAGCCCCGATGTAAACAAACAGGGCGGAGCAGAAATTGCATTCCAACCACCAAGATATTGGAAGCAAAGACAGCTCACACCTCTGACCCACGACCAGCACAGAGACCTCTGACCAATGAACCGGTGCTGTTCTCCCATGACAAACAAGTACTACACGTGCCAGACCATTGATAGCCATTCTTGGAATCCACTTTTACTTCGACAATTGAACGATGTTGTACACACGTCAACGTTCACTGCCTTTGGTCAGGACATACATCATTCGGTCTGAATAAGCATGATATCCATGTGTGTGACTCTTAAATTGTCATCACAATTGATTCATGTCTTTGGGGTAAAAATCATTTTCACATTCTCAGATGGTGCGTTGAAAGAGTTTCAGATTATTCCATGAAAAGCAACTCCCACTACCCAACCAACCGTAGTGGTCAAACAAAAACCTTCGCATGGAATGCGGTTGTGGTGGTAGGGAGAGATCTAATAGTGCAAATGCACACCTGCCGATGTGTGGAGTTAGTTTTGAAGTGAAAGAAAGCAAAATACCTCTCCAGCAGGCCAATTTGCCTCTTGTACCGTATCGTCGCATCGTACGACAGAGATAAGCCGTACGACCTGCACCCCCCCCCCCCCACCCCCACCCAAACCACTCACATTGTGAACTTCAAAGTTAAAAATTATTAAATTAATCACCCCCAGCGCAATACTAAACACCTTGAAAGGAAAATGTTTACGGTCGAACAGATGAACACACAAACAGCATAACCGTACTGACAGGACCACGATACCACAATCACAGGTATCCCACTTCGGAACGTTTGCATCTCGTTACATGCCCTACCCCCAACCCCAACCCCGACTCCTAAATTACATGATCGAGTCAAATTAGTTTTTTTTAAACCTGCAAAACGCACCAATTAAAACAGTTGGTACAGTTAGGTTTGGCGTACAAACAATCAGCTTAACGACACGGTAACCAGCAGCTTCAGTAGTTAGACATTTACATTGTGTGTCTAAGTGCTTTGACTAGTACAATTAAACATTGCTCTTCGGTAGAGTACAGTGTGCTGCAGTTTTAGCTCGATGCAGCACAGTACCCAATGTAGTTTTGATCGACATAGTACAGTGAGTGCCCTGTTGTAAAATTCAGTTTAAGCGCGTACAGTGCACTGTGAAATGAGATGGTCGTATGTTGTTAGGGTTAGCAAAAAATATATTATTTGGTCCAATACAGTGTTTGTACATACAGTTGTAGATTATACTCAGTGCATACTGCATTAGTACAGTCCAGTTTTAATCAATACAGTGTGGTACTGTACTAAGTATCCTTGCGATAGGTTGTTGGTAAAGGCACGTTGGCGAATGTCGTGTCAGACATCTTGAGTGCTTCTCAAACCAGAGGGTCTGCAATCTAATTACTCCAATTCACAATTCCTTCTGGAGCCCCATCGAGCTCGACGATCACATCAGCTGTACCTTTCACTGTAGGAAAGGCAAGAGGAAAGCCATCACCAAATCCTTGTCTTGCACCTGAGGCTTGTGATCCTTCCGCTGAACGAGAGGCCTTAAGAGCAGTGGTCCAAACAGGGATGCTGGGAACACAGGAGAAAGGAGAGAAGCTCGTCTACTGGCAACAAATTGGTGTGCAGGTTAAGACAAACGAGGTGAATAAACGGAGCTGAATGTCCGACTCGAGAATTATACCAGCACGGGCCTGCACGCATCAGTGGGCAACGAGGCTAAGGCGACTGAGCAAAGTGCCATGAAGGAAAGGTCCGACATAAAAAGAAAGCGGAGCACGATGCAAACCTCACCGAGCAGCTTCGCGTCCAGACCGTTATGTTCGGAGTGCTCGAGCAGCTCTCGTAAAAAGGCCACGAGGTAGAGGAACGTATCCCGATGGCACGCTGGGAACTCGGCCACCACCTGGAGGGAGTACGAGTCGCATACAGCTCAACAACCACAGACGGGATCTTTGAGCGAAAATGAGACGAGATAACGGGGGAAGTAGCTGGCACGTTGAACTTTGCAAAACTTGACGAGTTGATTGACAAAAAAAGGTAAACGGTGTTCGGTAACATGTTGAGAGAGAGAGAGATGGGGCCCAGAGATAGTGACAAACCTTCCGGCTGTTTATGGGCAGTCTTGCCGCCTCGAGACAAGGCCGGTAGAAGGCGAGAGGCACCACAGGTTGGGGCAACGATTCCAGGAAGATAAGGAGAGATTCGGCAATGGAGTGGTTCTCACCAGCTGTCAATCTCCAGTCAAGGAGAAGGCTTGTTCAATTAACCCTGACTGTCATTAAACGTGTGCTGTGATGCGATTATTGAAACGTTTTATCGACATCCATGGCTTGTCGCCAAATGGTCAAAGACTCGTTTGTCTGCACCGTCTGGTGCGGGATTGATTCCCACGACGACTCTCCCACACCAACCCGCATTTTGAAAGCACGACGAGCATGTGAAACCTCATTCAACATCCGAGGGAGGCCTCAATCCCACAAACCACCTGGGATGGTACCATATAGCGAGTTAAACAAACAGCAATCACCATCCTCATATTTTACTCGTTTTAAAAAAAGAAAGAAAAGGAAACTATCGTAAGATCAGGACTAACTTGTTCGTTGCAGTCCAAGGCACACGGAAGAGCTTGCACATACATCACATACAGGACGTGATAAGATATCAACGTTTTTACACGGATTGCAAGGACATTTCGAGACAATGGGCAAAATATCGACGGTTTGTGCGATTTAAATCTGACATCTTGACATCCCGAATCATCAGACATGCTTTTCCTTATCAACGTAAAAGCGAAAACGTTCACAAGTATTTTAACACAGGAACGTGTTTGTACGATCGGGCTTTAGCTTTTGGAGAGTGCGAAGGATACGCAGTGCATCCGGAATGTTGGAGTCCAGTGCTTTCTGGATGCTTAAGAGCTGCTTGTTCATACCAGGCAGCTGAAACAGGTCTTCCTAGGGGGTGAAAACATCAGTCAGCAAAGTCTCACCGGCAAGCTCGGCTCCTGCACGTTAATATCACCGCCATCGTACCTGATCCAGCGCATGCTGGTGCAGGTGGTCGACCAGCAACCATAGCTCCTTGGGGATGGATATTGCTGGATGGCTGTTCCCGGACCTCATGGTGCGTTTTGCATTTCGCCGACATGCCTGCCAGCACACTTCAGTGCTTTGCTTTCAAAAAGGTTCAGACTAATACAAGGCAATGTATGTATGTATGTATGTATGCATGTATCTATTCAAATGGAACACCAAATACTGCATTGGATTCATCAGGAGGAACCTCAATAGGATTCGGGTTTCAGCTGCTACTCCTCTACCCTCAACCTGTATATCCAGGCATAGCCAAGTGAGAATTACAGAAAATTTCCTGCAATAATTCACCTCGGCTTTCAGAGATAGATAAAGAGAAGAAAAAGCAAGAATTAGAATGAATAAAGAGAAATGTGAAAAAGTAGAAAGAAGTGTGAAAGGAAGAAAGATGTCAGGAAGAACCCGGACAGATAGATTTCAGCAGTTATTCCCCAGGTTCAAAAACAGCAACAGGTACAAGCTACCAGTGGTCCGTCAGTGGGGAAGCACAGTCCACACAGCATCAGGATATAGTACAAACATCATGAAACGGAAGACCAAAACGGAAGGAACTCGAAGTAGTAAAGAGCAAAGATGGAGTCATCAGGAGGAACTGGGATATGTACATATGTATATATGCATGTTCATTGTCGATTCAAATGGTGGGGCCAATGTCCACCAAATTTGGCATACATGTTCAGGGCACCCAGGCAACTGCATATATATATATATATGCATTCAGCCATCA
>CM068967.1:5497820-5511481 GCA_035128595.1 Eptatretus atami | reverse complement strand
ATTATACCTGTTCTAACTACTCTAAAAGTCTCTAAAAGGTCATTTGTACGTGTACATGATATAAAGATAGGACAGCCGGCTCAATGCCTCCTCAAAAGAAACCTCCTGCCAAACCTGCACCAGAATAGCAGTTTTGGTTATATCGCTACAGGCCATCAAAAACAGGCCCAGACTGTCCATAAGTTAACAACCAAACAATGACTGGACAACAATCCAAATCAAAACCGGTGCAAGCTTCTGTAAAGGCTGCGTTACGGACCGAACAGACCCAAAGACCCACTGACCTCTGACATTGGCAGCACTGTGTGGCAGAGCCTCTCCAAGCTGGTTCCAAAGCACGATGGTTCATACTCAACTGTGACCATCACAAAATAGTCTTTCCCATCTCGCAGGTGCAGCACAAGAATAGTCTCTTTCTTCTGGTTCTTCAGTTCTTCAGTCCCATCGAGGTCTTCACCAAAATCACGCACCACATCCTGGTTGATGTACACCTCCAGATGAACGGTTTTGGTTTCTCCTGGGGTTTTAGAAAAGGTAGAAAACCCTGAGGAATGATAAATAGGTTTTGCTTTTCCACCTTCATCCTACCCTCCCCCCCCCCCCAATCTGTCCTCCTCAACCCTGTCCCCATATAGGGTAAGGCCTTGATGGCCTCTGCAGGATATTTGATTCGTCTAAATATTAAATAAATTAAAATTAAAAACACACCCTGCCAAACTCTTCTCCTCGTGCTGTAGTGCATACATTCCAATTCAGATTAACCCTTTCTCCTCCATTTGTTCCACTCTTCCACAAGCCCTAACACTATATCAAGAAAAATTGCCCACGTTTGGTGACTCACCACAATCAAGGTAAGCAGCTGAGGGCTCCACACGAAGCCAGGGCGGTCCGTAGCTTGTGCTGTCGGTCGATGGCAGGAAGGCGAATATGCAAGGGACCTGCCCGCTGTTGGTGACATGCAGCTCCTGGCCAAACAAGCAGCGAAAACGAACTGCAGGGAAGGAAAACTGTACACCCAGGAAAACACAAAAAGCCTTTTGAGTGACAAGACCACAGGAAGTGAACCGCAACTGGAGTGGGACATGTCACATGACACCTTGGAGGAAAGTGTGGATTCCTCGAATAATGCTTCGTGGGAAATATTCTCAACACACCTCTTGGCAGCTGAGCGTGATCGCCGGCAAGAAGCGGTTTTCCATGTGGTCAAGCTGCCGTATGACATCATTGTAGACGGCTTTGTATTTTTTTGGATTGACAACACGTACCTGGAGAGCAATCAAAATTGGTCATTTATTTATTTATTAAAACCTTTCGACACCAGAAAAAGAAAAAATTTGATGAAAAAATTTTTTTTTGAATCGCACGGGATCCTGTCATTCGGAAAATGGTGATCATTACTCAAGACACACGACTGATCAAATGTCTCAACTCGAAGCTCTACGGCTAGTTTAGGCCTTACCGTCACCAAGAGGCTGGCGCTCACAGGTTTGTGGTCACTCGTCATCAGGTCCATGTGGCTCCGATAGGCCAGGAGGAGGATGTTGTCACCACGCCAAAGTACTCGGTCACACCAGGCCGGCGCACGGCCTTTATCACTGTCAAGGAAATGTGACGTTTGAGACGGTTTTTCCTTTAATTTTTTTTTTAAGAGTATATTCAATGTTTTTTAAAATATATATATTTTTTAACGTGCAGACTGGTTTTTTTCCGGTTTTATCAGTGAATGTTAAGTGCATAATAGGCCGCATGCCCGCCACAGGTGCCCCAGGAAGTAATATATTGGAAAGATTAACCTAGTCCTGCATTAGTACAAGAAAGGGAGCCAACGAACGCACAGACAACAGCAAAATACTGTAACCTTGAGATGGATCAAGAGATGACTTGAAGGTGATTTTTATGAGCCTCGTCAGAAGCATCTGGTAAGGATAGGATGAGTAAAGGATATCGCTAGCATCCAGTAAGATTCAGAGTAATTGGTGATTACAATTTAAAAAATACATCCAATAAAACCCGGTACTTGCCTCGTCACAGGAAATTTAGCTCTTATATGAGCTTCGACTAAGTCTACAAAAGAAAATTATGTAAAGACATCTCGGCCATTTTACTGATCCTGTTGACCAACACCAATATGAACCCCGACTTTAAAAATAACCCAAAACTTAACTCTAATCCAAACCCTAACTGCAACCGCAACGCTAAAACATGGTGGAATTGGCAGTCATTACGAGACATATAAAATTCCAAGAGTGGGTACACGTGAAACACTCGTGTGCACGTTTACCTTCCGCATATTGATCTGATTTTGTGAAAAAACACAGGTAGAGAGTCAGCAGGCAGGTACAAGAGCGAAAGTGACTCACCTGTTGTCCCACATACTGCTGCCCGGCGTGTATTTGAAGGTTGGTGGGAAGGTAACGTCACCTTCTTTGAAATCAGAAAACACAGCCCCAGATTGCCTCTGCATGGTCAGCTGTAGATACACACAGAAGATCAAATTTACGGTACTGCTCGTGCCGACTGTACCGGTGCCGCCTGAGACATCATCTTCACATTGGCACCGTAGTGAGTAGCAAGTACCTCGGCACAACACGGTGACTTTAATCGGGGAGGGTAAAAGAGTATCGACATGGAGGAATGATGCCAATTCATTATACAAGCAGAAATGGACACCTGGTCGTGATGAAGAAGCTGGGAAAACATCTTCTGATTGACCAAGCTTTTTATCTGATCGATGGGTAAATCTTGAATACGGTAGTTGAGGTCCCCGAGCCACAGGGTGACACTGCAGGTAGAGCAGAATGAGTGACAACACCGCTGTTATGACAATGTCACTACATTGAAACACTCTGCACATCAACTTGGAACTCAGAGCATCCAGAGTGCGACCAAAGAGCAGTAGGAACAGAACTACAATTCCTCATCGGTTCCAGTAGATGGCGCTCCATTCTAGAGCCTCAGGCTTAGGATTGTGGGGGCAGAGGTTTGAGCCAGCTTTCTGATTCACAATTACATGGAAGTACATATATGGAAAAAACTTAAATAGTACGCCTAGAGGCAGAGCGAGCGTATCGGTTTAAATACAGCTACATGATGCGACCGTATCAGAAGGCAAAGTGAAAAAATATTTCAAGTAAATGAGTCGAATGGGACATCGACGACGTGCAAGTGTAATGGACAAAGTGCCCTCTTTATGCTTCGAGTTATCTAATTTACCTTGGAGTACCCGGTTCAGATGACAGACATCAAAACACATTACATTCACTCAAGAACTACGTGAGTGTGCAACTCAAATGAGCAATCAACATTGCAATCAAAGATACCCCATCCATCCATCCATCGGGACCATACTCTGTGCAGAGCGTTGGTGCTGCCGAAGCAGTCTCCTTGGCGATTGGGTACAATCCTGGACGGGTCTCCACACTGACACAGGATACCAGCAAGCTGGCACTCATTTTGCCGACCTCAGAAGGATGACAGGCAGAGTCAACCCCACCTGGTATTAATTCAACAGCCGAGCAGGATTTGAACTCGGGACCCTAGGATCCAAAGCCCACCACCCTAACCCTAAGTCAACACCAGGCATAAAGATACCCCAATTCCATTTAAAAGGGTGACATATGATGAATCATACGATGAAAGGCTGTTAGGCAGAAATACAAGCACATAGAGGATAGAGGAGTCCGGTACGGATGTCCGAGAGGTGCGTTATGGCTTTACTCGCTCTTGGAGATGGACACGGGTGAATTATCAGGATTGGCCGACTGGAAGGCCATGCGGGCATTCACATCATGGAAATCCTGATTTCTTCGATCAACATCGTCCATGTGCGCAGCCAGGTGAGTATTAACGACGCACACCGCCGTATCATGCAGCATGAAGTGCACACCGACTCCACCCTTATTGCCCTGCCATGGACATTCATAGCGTCAAACAAACTCGCGAATCGACAACAGCAAACAAACCGGCCGTTCGATCAAATCGATGGCACGACCAACATCCTGGCTTGACGACTCACCATGCGGCCCATTAGACCGGTCCCCACGCTATCAAACATGGTGTTGCTCACTTTCGTCTCAAGATCCTTCCTTATGAACACGAGCAGCATCATCCCCACCAGCCTCACCAACCTCACCTGCACACACGTTCAGAAAACTCACCAGGGATGCACAGGAGGTGCTCGTGCGTGCACGATGTTCCCGTGGTGCACAACCGGGACCACGCACTCATGATCCGATTCACTTATTACATCCACGTTTGATATTGCATTTCATTTGCAATTCCTCTATTGCCTCAAAAACGTTGGGATGGCAGAATAGCTTGGAGGTGGCATACTCACCTCTTCATTGCTTCGCCTTGGATGGATTCATGACGTAATAAGATTCCACAACAAACTGTCATCCTCTTTTGATGTTTGCATCGAAGAGTATGTTGTCATCTCAATGACACACTGACTTGTGTACTTCAAAGATACCACAGTAGTTTTAAAAACAAAAGGCAAGCCATTTTATGCCAGGACCCAGGCCAAGCTCTAAATTCCTACCTCTTGGTTATTAGCCCCTGTTGGACTTTGTCTGAAACAGGGGCTTCTGGATTTGGTCTCGATTTTCATGTGTGTGCGTGCGTGCGTGCGTCCGCAACCATATCTCGGACATGTATGGACCGATTTTATTCGTACTTGGCAAAAAAGACAACGCATGATGGTATACATAAGCACGTCATTTTAGTTCGAGATCAGGTCCAAGATGGCTGGTGGCCATTTTAGTTTAAAAAAAAAACAAACTCAGTGTCGAACATGTGCTCAACCATTTCTCAGACATGTATTTACTGATGTTGTTCAAACGTAGCACACAGATAAAAGAATGATGGTTTACAAAAGCACGTCATTTTTTTTCTGAGATCAGATCCAAGATGGCTGATGGGCAGTCATTTCAGTTCTAAAAAACAAACAAAAAAAACCCCATGTCGAACACATCCTCAACCATTTCTCAGACATGCAAACTGGCTTAGTGATGGGAAGCAAAGAGTGGCTGTGAGTGGTAGGATGTAAGTAGCGGGGCACCTCAGGGATCAGTACTCGGACCATTACTATTTATTATTTACATCAACGGTTTGGATAATGGGGTGAAGAGTAGGCTTTCCAAATTTGCAGATGACACAAAGCTTGGAGGTGAGGTGGATAACAGAGTGGGTGGTGATCAGGTTCAGGAAAGTATTGATACTTGTATAGATTGGGCAAAATATTGGCAGATGGAATTTAACCTGAGCAAGTGTAAGTTGTTGGGGATGGGAAAGAACAAGGAAAATAGAGATTACAGGATGTAAGGGGTAATGTTGGAGCGTGTCACACAGGAGAAGGATCTGGGGGTGGTAATATATATGGAGGTAAGCAGGTAGCACAGTGCCAGGCAGCCATAGGTAGGGCAAATAGAGTTTTAGGTTGTATTCGGAGGGGGATCAATTATAAATCAAAAGAGGTGGTGTTATGATTGTACAGGAATTTATTGAGGGCCACATCGAGAATATTGTGTGCAGTTTTGGTCACCACAACTCAGGAAGGACATCGATGCCATGGAAAGGGGTTCAGCGCAGGGCTACGAGATTGGTTCCGGGCCTAACTAGATTCAGCTATGAGGAGCGGCTGAAGGAGACAGGGCTATATTCACTAGAAAGCAGGCGGTTACGAGGAGATATGATGGAGATGTTTAAGATAATGAAAGGCAGAGATAAAATAAGTGAAGATGAATTATTCAACAAAGTAGACAGTGATAGGACCAGGAGCCATAGCCTGAGAGTAAAGAAGAGGAGAGTTAAGACGGTAGTAAGGTAGGGGACTTTTACTCAGAGAGTAGTTAATGCATGGAATGGTCTCTCTGGAAAGGTGGCGGCAGCAGAAACAGTCGATAAGTTTAAATTGGAATTAGATAGGTACCTGGAAGTTATGGAGATCGAGAGGTATAGTGATGTTGACAGGGGACTTTTCGGTAGTTTGAGCATTGATGGGTGATTGTGTGCATGTGTATGGAGTGCTGTTGGTAGGGTTTTGTCAAGGGGTGTTGTGTGGTTGATGATGTGTGTGTTTTTAACCAAGCCCATGCATGCCCCCTCCCCTCAGGAGAAGAAAAAAAAAATTTAAACCAAAAAATAAAAATAACTTAAAATAAATAAATAAATACAAAAACCCACAAAAACACAATTTAAAAAATAAGAAATATTGTATTTTCTTCTTCGGATCTTGTGTTGATAAATTGTTGTGGTGTTGATGTCGCGCAGGCATGATGGACTGAATGGCCTCCACCCATGTCGGATTTCATTGTATAACGTCATTCAAACTTGGAAAACACAATGAATGATGCTTTACGTAAGCACGTCATTTGTTTTCGAGATCAGATCCAAGGTGGCCAATTGGCGGCCATTTTAGTTGGAAAAAAACACCGATGTTGAACACGTCCTCAACCATTTCTCGGACAAGCATTTACCGAAGTTGTTTAAACTCGGCACACAGATAACGAACGATGGCTTACATTGGTGCATAATTCTTTTTTTTTTGAGATCAGATCCAAGATGCCCGACTGGCAGCCATTTTGTTACTTAAATGTGTCCCCAAACATTTCTCAGACTTGCACAGTCCGATTTTGTTCAAACGTGGCACAAGCACAGTACATGATGTAATACACGTGCACCTCACTATATTTTGTGATCACATCAAAGATCGCCAACTGGTAGACTGGCAGCCATTTTAGTTGCACATAAATATGGGTTATCCAGAAAATTCAATAAAGCAAAATTACGAAAACAATGGGGGCTTTCACATTTTGTCTTTTTTTTACTTGTTTGGCCAAGGAGCAGGGATGATAATATTGGAGTGAGGATGTTTTAAAAGATGAACAAAAGCCAAAAAGGGGGGATGTTGTAACATGACCAGAAAGCAAATCATTGCTCCACTGATGGGGGAATAAAGTCTAGCAGGAGGTACTGAGGACCAAGTGGGTGAATCTGTGATGATCACGTCATGTCAGTCATGGGAGCATGCGCCGGAGCAGCGCGTCGCTGCGTCCACTTTCTGCCAGTACTCCAGGGACCTCCGTCTGGCCATCCCCCAGGCAAACGCCTGGCCCATCCCCATCTCCTTGAGATGCTGATCAACCTGCTGCAACCACGAGGAACGTGGTCGGCCCATTGGCCTCTTCCACTCACAAGGCTCCCTCGCTGAGAGAATCTGGTGAGCAGGATCAGCATCAAGAAAACAAGCCACATGTCCATACAGCTGCAGCTGATGCTCACAGACAAATCTCATTTGAGTCTCTCTCAGCAACCGCTTGTTGGATACAAAGTCCAACCAGCGATAGCCAAGGATTCTCCAAAGAGACCTGGTACCAAGGGAATTAAGTATCTGCCTCAGATCCCTGGTCAGAGTCCAAGTCTCACATCCGGAGAGCAAGACTGGAAGCACCAAGGACCTGAAGACTCAGACTTTCATAGTCCTGCACAGTTACCGGCAGCGCTACACCCCATGATCCAGTAAATCCATGACACCCCAGACCCGACACAGACGTCTAATGACCTCGAGCTCACAGCCAGCAGAGACATGAATATCACTGCCAAAGCAAGTGAATCTCTCCATGACCTCAAGATCCTCACCACAAACAGGTACGGACAGGACAGCAGCATCCAAGATGTCACTGAAAGCCTGGATCTTAGTTTTGACCAAGGAAACCCGTAATCCCAGGGGTTCCGACCCCTCTTTCAGCACCTCGAAGGCCCCCAAAAGGATATCCAGAGTGTCCGCAAAGATGACTGCATCATCTGCAAAATCAAGGTCAGAGATCTTGACATTCCCAAACGATGCACCGCAGCTTGATCTCGACAACGTCCTCCCCAGAATCCAGTCCATACAAGCGCTGAAGAGTGTGGGGGCCAGTACACACCCCTGATTAATTCCAGTAACAACTGGAAGTAAGTCGGAGATCACCACATCTCACAGCACTCTCAGTACCAGAGTACAGTTCAGACATCAGATTGATCAGTTTTGTGGCACCCCATGAAGACAAGAATCCTCCAGAGGGTATCCCGATTCACTGACTCAAATGCTTTACAGAGATCAACAAAAACTGCAAGCAGCCCCTGCCGAAACTCTCGTCTGCGTTCGTTGAGGACGGTCAAGAGCAAGGATACGGTCAATCGTTGACCTCTTTGGTGTAAAGCCTGACTGCCTCTGGATGCTGGTGCACAAGCAGATGATGGCAAACCCTATCAAGATTTATCCGAGCAAAGACCTTGCCCAGCACTGAGAACAGTGTCACCCCTCGGTAGTTGTTGCAATCCTGGCTATCACCCTTCCCTTTCCAGAGAAGGACAAGGCCCCTCTTCCAGTCAGTTGGGATGATGCCTGTGTTCCAGGCAGAGCACAGAACTGCATGCAATGACAGGAGTGCCGCATTTCCACCAGCCTTGAGAAGTTCAGCATGGATGCCACAGATCGCAGGAGTTTTACCCCATTTCAAGCGGTTCACTGCAGCCTGTGTTTCCACAAACAAAAGTGGATCACAGTTGATTGGAGGGTCAGCAATGTGGATTGTAACACCCCTGACATTCAACTTGACAGCTGGTGGATCAGCCTGGTAGAGCCGCGCAAAGTAACCAGCCCAGAGGGTCTTCACTTCGGACTCCTCTATCAAGAGCTCACCACCCTCCGCTCTAACTCAGGACACCGAGGGATGGGCTTGGACGAACGCAATACGTGAATTCCTCTGTAAGCAGGATGAGAATCACGACCACAGGTGATGCTCTACCCCCTCACAGATGCCTCGCACATCAGCCTCCTTGTCCACCCTTAGTGCACGTACAGTTTTATGCCTCAGCTCCCTGAACAGCTCAGCTCTGCCAATAAGCCTGGCCTGGCGACTCTGGTCAATGGTATTCCAACGCTGGCATATCCCTTGACAGACAAAATTCTTCTTCGCCCAATGGTGAGTTCCAAGACATACACTGGCAACATCAACAACGGTGGTCTTGAAGGCACTCCACAACTCTTCAAGATTCCTCAAAGCACCCAGACCCTCAAATCCACACTCAGCCTGTTTGCAAACTCCTCAGCTACCCTCATCCTTGAGCTTACCAACATCCAGCTGGGATGGTACCATTCTGCCTGATTTAAGCTGCTACAACAAGCCTGTGGTGGGTATTGAGGAACTGAGCACTCCGATAGACCCTGCAGTTCTGGATCATCCTCCAGCGCCCATCAACGAGCACATGGTCAATCTCCTTTTCCACACCGCCAGCGTTGGAATACAAAGTTCAGCGATGAGCCTGTGGGGCTGAAACCATGAACCGGCCACCCTAAGTCCCTGACTTCTTGCAAAGTCAAGGAAATTAATGCTATTCTGTTTCACAGTTCCAGACACATGGGGACCAGCACACGTCTCGTAACCATCCCTATCAGTTCCAGTCGATGCAATGAAATACCTCAAGACTAGAAGTGTATCTCGCCTGGGGCACTGATCAACCAGACTCAAGCGTGGCATAGAATGCATCATTCACGGTGAGATCACTCACCTCAGTCGGAGCATAAACAGAGACCAGAGAAATGACACACAAGGAGTGACGAATCCTTAGTATAGTGTAATAATACGCTCATTGACCGGTGTTACCTCAATTATCATTGGAGTCAGCTTATTGGACACAGCAACAGCAACTCCTTGGGCAGGGTAACCATCAGAGCGAACAGACCAACAGTAGGTGTAACCACCCACCATGATCTCGCCACAATCCGGTCTCTGAACCTCAGAGTGCTGCAATACCGATGTCCATACACTTGAACTCAGATGATAACAGAGACAGGTGATCATCCTCTCTTAGGGATAGGACATTCCAGGCACCCACACAAAGGGACCGCCTCAGGTTAACCCAAGGAGACTGCCATCTGGTGGACGACACCTCAGCACCACTCCACCACACACCACCACAATCTGACCCTGGAGGTTTACACCGTGGTTTTCCTATCATCAAGGAATGGGGGTCCCGAAGGCTTTCCCCAATCCCGTCATCCGGTGAGCTGCGCTGCGAAGGGCAGCAGCACAGGAGGTGCTCCCACGGAGTGGGTTTTCCGATTTCCTTACATTTGTGGGTTTTGCGGAATGAAGTGTTTTTCGGTGTCTGGAGTGGAAATCCTGCCACCAACCTCCTAAAAAACATAGTAACCCAACTGCAGGAGGACGTCCGCAGACACAGTTGGGCACTAGATATGGATGGCCGTTGGCTCACAAGGAGCTCCTCCGCCCTTTGATGGGTTTTGTATTTAATCCTGCTCGGTATCCTTATCCATACACTCTCCTCACCTGAAAACGTGGTGGGGGAGACGGTTTAGTCTCTGACAACCCTACCATGAAACAGGTTAGTGCAGGTTTACATGGTACCTCTAGAAAATCACAGATCTGATCTGACCTGACATGTGATGGGAATTAACCAAAAAACACCTGACCACACAAAGGAAACCTTTCACTCCAATAAGCCTGGATGGACTTCCAGCCCATTGAAAAGGCAAAAAATCAACCAACTGGTATCAGATAGAACAGTATGTGTGTTTACTCACCAGTCCATAGGTTGCGAGTGGGTGCAAGGCACTGAAAATTGCAGCAAGCCACTCCTTCTCCCGAAATGACTCTTGAAATACAAATGCCTCCTTACTCAAGTCCAGTTCCTGAAAGCTGCAGTCCGGTCAAGAACCACAAAATCAAAGGTCAAACAAGAGAACCGTCAAAGTCCGCACCCAAATCGACATTCCACTGATAATTTTCCAAAACAATGCACGTTCCACATCACGCGTTACAGCCCCTTCACCACAACCTCGCGAGGTCACACCCCTTCACCAAAACTGCGTCTCCTTCATACCAAAGCAACGTCCGTTGCGCCTCCTCCATACCAAAGCAATGTCCGTTGTACCTCCTTTACACCAAAACAACGTCTGTTGCACCTCCTTTACACAAAAGCAATGTCCGTTAAACTTCCCTTGTACCAAAACTACATCCGTTACACCTCCCTTAAAACAAAACAACATATGTTACACCTCCTTTAGGTCAAAAATACATCCCTTACACCTCCCTTATACCAAAACAACATCCATTACACCTCCTTTGTGTAAAAACTACATCCGTTATAGCTCCCTTGTACTAAAACAACATCAGCTACACCTCCTTTATGTCAAAACTACATCCGTTACACCTCCCTTATAACAAAACAACATATGTTACAACTCCATTATATCAAAATAAAATTTATATTACCAAGAACTTCATGCACACAATAACTGGTGAAAGTGATGCCAAGTCTTGAATATTCTTTTATGGTTCAATACATTGCGTACAATATTAACTATCGCTATGTCTTAAAATCAACTGCAAGTAATATCTTTAAACATTTATAATACAAAAGACTCGTTAAAGCAGCAGACTTATGTCTTCAAATCGCAAAGTTATCGAACAAACAGCGTATCCACGACTTTTCTCCAGGAATAAAGTTTAACACAAGTTATAATTATCTGGTTTTCCAGCGCACAACTCTTGTGTGAGCCACACTGGCAGAGCACCCATTGTACTGCATCAGGTGGAAAAGCAAGTGGGTGAAAAACCCACCGAGAAAAAGGAAAGCACCAAAAGCCACCGCAAAGATGCAGCTGTTATCGCTCGATCACCACAACGTGAGTCACTCACAGGAAACACTGTACCATTTGAAAATAAATAAATAACTTTTACTAAGAAAGCACACGCACACGCATGCATGCACGCACACACGCTAAGGTTAAGGGAAGGTGGGGGCATGATGTGGCAGGAATGGTTTATTTTGTCATCTCGTACCTGTAGGCGTTCACCATCATGCATATAGATCCCTGATATCCTTCTGCAGTCTACACTCTGCTCTGCAATGGACATCAAATGTTTACGCGTTACGCTGAATGGGAGTCCGTACGTCGGTAAAGATTTTGTAACTACATCAACGCAGTTCTATCATTGCTTCAAAACACACGAATGACACAGAGGGTTCACTAACCGGTGCTGGTAAGTACCTTGGTTAAAAGACTCGTGCTCACCTCTGTGTGCTTATGCACTCGATACCTGATGAAGTACGATGCAATGATAAAACTGGTGCTCTGATGATGAGTCAGCAGGAGTGATGCACCTCAAATAATGCTCTTCTTCCAAAGTAATGGTCTGCTTGCTGTACCCATCTGAGCACTTGGCTCATGATAATGAAACCCCATGTTAAAATCCCATCGACTGTGTTGAATGAAGAACTAGTCCTGTTGCTGAAGGCTCATGTCAATCCACTTCGGCAGACAGGTAGAACAACTGATGGACTCGATCGGATGTTGATCAAGGTATGCTACCCACCGTGGGAAGCAACGAGATGCCGTTTCGGATGTCAACCCTTCGTCTGAGCAAAAGAGCGGTTTGCGTACCTCAATTTGTCAATTTCATCCAGATACTGTGTTGACTTGTCCGTACCTATTAAAGTCATCGCAATCGATGTTAAAGTATATCGACATCTTTTGATGTCATTGTCCTGCAGATGATTGATGTACGAGCTCTGAGTCTGAAATCACGTTCAAAAACAGTAATTAAATATATGAAACGAAAGCCACAATGTCGGCCTTCTTGTCTGCACACAAGAGATATATCATGTGGCAAAAAGACTGGGTCTAACCTTCCTCATTTACGTTTACACAAACAGGAAATAGTGAGGGAATTAAATAAGTCAAAAAGATACGAGAGATGAACGCAGGTGATTCACGAGATAAGGCTGTGGAAGGAAAAGAAGAAGCGAATCAGAAGCAGAGAGAGCACACCTCATAGCGTTCGAGAGGAATCGGAATGCCTGTAAAAGATGACGAGGGGTGCACCTACCAAAAGGAATCGGGAATCTCACTTCGACACGTCCACCAGGAACGCATTCCACCCTGAAAATCTAGCGAGCAGACGGGACGCGTGCTTTCTGGCAACCACGGGATTCGTCTGTCGAGAATCGAACTTGATCGCGTGGCGACTCATCGTCGTCGGGTAAGCTAACCATCCTCCAAGTATTCTAGTCTTCAGGAAGAGTGTGCAAAAAAGCCATTTTGTAACGACGATTTTGGTTTGTGAATGATGAGGGTCAAACTAGAATGGCACCAGATGGAGCGTATTGTTACGAATCTGGCAGCCATTTGCACACAAACAGACAGCAGTCCCTAAGCTTAGTTATTTCAATAAGTATGTGTATGGTTAGATTCCTCCCTATGTATAAAGGGAGTTACATGTGTGCGCTGCGAAGTTTCTTTCTAGTTAGATTTTTGCAATACCCAACGCCACCAAATCAATCCTTCACTTCTTCGCACCATCGACGCCATTGCACGTGCGTTCGACCACGGACGTGGGCGGAGGTTCCTCACCTCAGAACACCGACTCCGCCCAGGAAAGGAGGGGGTTCCCCCCTGTCCAATCACGGATGGCCAGCACATCACCCCACGAAACCCTGTCCAATCCCTGGCAAAGATTACCTCAGAGGACCGATGACCCCACCCCGCCCAGGGGAGGGATAAGAATCGCCGGGCTCTCCTGAGTGTTCGCTGGAGTTGGGTTTGAATTGTCAGAGGAGAAAGGGGTCGCCATTGCTCTTGGTGTGCGTCGTTG